>MVJL01003878.1:0-435981 GCA_002156465.1 Macrocentrus cingulum
CGGAAAATGTTTTTTTTCTCATTACCAAAGGCACTTAATTAGTTGAATTATTAATTATATACTATAAAAAGTTGTTTAATTCATGAAATTAGCGTTATTTCAGTGTTTTAAAAAAGTTCAGATTTTTTTAAGCTTCGAAAAAACACCAAAATAACGTGAATTTCTTAGTTAAAACTACTTTTCATCGTTTATAATTAATGATCCAACTAATTAACTGCCTTTAATGACGAGAAAAAAAATATTTTCCGAAATTCAGTTTTTTGGATTTTCCGGCTACGGATGAAGAGTTACAGAAAAAAAAAAACGTTTCATAGAATTTTCTGTAACTATCGATCCGTAGCCACAATTTCTAAAAAACTAAATTAAAAAAAATATATTCAATTATTCAAGATTGGGTCATTGTTTGAAGGAAGTAGTTAATTTTTATATCACATAAAATATGTTGTATAAGATAAGTAATGACAATTTGAAAAAAAAAAAAAAAAAATTTCCTCCATCCGTATTTGATCCTGCAAACTCTGGCGCTACGCGAAGGCAATCATTCCTTGAGCTATTATAAATACCTTAAGTGGAAAGAATATTACACATATTCTCGACGCTTTCACTCGATGCCGTCTAAATATTTTAATAAATAAACATTTTATCAAGCTAATATTTTTCTTGCCAGAGCTGATGACGCTGTGAAATAAAATTAATAGTTTTTTTTTCTTATATTTTTATTCCATATGATACTTTGATACGGTAAAAGTAGCAAAAAAATTCATCGACTGTAGAAATAAGGCATAGGCATGATGTCTCTAAAAAAATTTGAGAATATTCGAAAACTATTTAACAATACTATACAACACTCCGAATAAATAACAATTTCGCATAAACAGTACAACCTCTCAAATATATTTTTACATAGACTTATTATACTATTATGAATCAACAAAATCTAATCAATATTAATTTTTTTCATCAGTATAATATTATAATATAACACAAATATGAGGAAAAAGAGGATATAAAATTATAACATAAATAAATATATACATGTATTTCACAAGAATTCAAGACAAACATAAAAATCAATTGAAGTATTTATGTAAATTGCAGAAAGAATTTTTTTTTCTTAACTATATTCCTAATAATATATGGTAAATATAATATTCTAATATCTATATAAATCATATCACAAATATAGAATAACTTTATGTGTGCGTTGCAGATATATACTTAAAATTCAACTAACTATACATACAATACCATAATATTATTATATTTAACTGCGCAAGCATAGGCCATTGACAGTGTATAATTTCTTTAATAATACAGTAATATAATATCTCAATTCACAAAGGCCAATATTAATTAGGCATCAATAATTACAAATTCTTCAAATTTATATATATCGAAACGACTTACACTCCTACCACAGTATATAACTTATTTAACCCTGCTAATAAATTTTCAAGCCACTGAAAAACCCCAGCTCTCGAAGACTGTGTAGTAAAATATCTAGAGAGAACTCATGTAATACATTATCAATATTATTTTCACTACACTATTAAATACCATAAGTTCGTCAAGTGAACCTAGAGGATCAACCTGAGAACATAGATCAACAACAAAGCTGCTCACGTGGACTATAAAACTCTAATACTTGATATAGGCCTATAAGAATCTCGTTAACGTCAATACACCTTGACCCTCGCAATATATCCTAAATATTCAAGTAACTATTTAATTATTTAAAAACTAAAAATGGCCATTCTATTGAAGAATGCTCGTGTAAAAAACCCCACGTGGAATAAACCCTGTACGACTATTATTTGTTTCAACGACCCTCGCTTGACTTTGATCGCAAAAATTAATACTGCAGCGCGCTGACTGGCAAGATACATTTATCCGGAAGGGTCAATCTGTAGCCACCACTTTCGTTTATGAATTATAGAAGAATCTTTTCAGATTTTCCCATGTCAACACCCCAATTTATTCTGACATTAGTTGCACGTTGTCGTCGGCTGATCTGTGCAGGCGTCGCACCTCGGATAAATTTCGAATTGGTGTCGGATTCAACAATGAAAATGAGTGAGTATGCCTGTCTATAAAAATTTCACAGTATTAAAATTCTTTTTAGTACCGAAAAAAAAAAACAAAAACTTACCTCGGTTATCACTCGACGGTTCGTTCTTCGACAGGAGACTCGTGCTCGTGGCTCGAGAGTGATAAGGATTTTTTGAGGGGCTGCTTCGGTAACGTCCAATCGGATCTGAGTCTGCGGACGACGATACCGGGCTAGTGTTGAAGGCAAATGACGGCATGTGCGGCCACGATGCAGGCGGCGGACTGCGCACAAGGTGCTCGTGCACCTGGGCCAAGGTCAAGGGATCAGTGTCACCCAATTCTTGCGACATTAAGATCGCGTCGTCGGACTCGGACTCCTCTGTCGGCTCAATCAGGCTCTCGCGGCTGGCTAAAATCTGCAAAACCACGTAATCATTGTCATAACTATTTTTTCAACTCTCCGGCGAATATTTTACCTGAAGAAATGGATTGTCCTGACGACTGAGCCGCAGAGCCTCCATGTCCTGGTCGATATTTCGCGTTCGTCCGGGTGTCAGAGTCAATATCGAGTGCGAAGGTGAGGACTGACACACTGCGGAAGTTAATACGACGTCGACTGCAGCCACGCTCAGGCTTGATGGGATTCTGCTGGGCACTATAGCTACGGAAATTCGTACCATAAGGTGGATTTTTCAAGTATGACAGTGCTGAATCTTAAGATTTTTATGAAATATTAAATTTCGGGTTCATTTTGTTTGACTCACTCGGTGTTTCGATCCTTGCAGCTCTATCCATCTCATCCTCTTCGTTAATTTTCATCCCCACACCCAATCGTTTTATTCTCAACAGTCCTAAGAGGTATGCTATGCCCTTGCGCTTCAATCGATTGTACTTGTGAGTATTCTCGGACGACACGTGTATCATAATTCACATTCACAATTTGGAGGAAGATAATTTTGTATTTACGTTGTTTAATAATCCACAATACATGCCAGACACCCACTGATAATTGCGATACTTTGACTCCATATTTCAGAGACGTTAATTTCTACGATTCTTCGTTCAAACTCAAAACTATTGGAAATTCATTTATCTAAGTATTTACAGGACTTTGATTTTTTTTGTAGGTCACTTACAGTGCATTTGATATTCTAAAGAAAAATCAGGTGTTCCAATTCGGATCGCGCCGCGAGGGGTTTTAAAGGAGCAGGGTGAAAGAAATGAGGGTGCTAGTGGTAGTGGTGGTGGTGGAAGCTTTGCGAGCTTTTACGTCAATGTGAAGTTACTCTGCGCAACTGCAAACTCCCCGGCTCTACAGGGGTTTGTTGGGGTTGGCATGAATGTTCAAGTTTTCAGTTCGATGCAGGAATAATGAAGCATTGCACGCTAGATAATGAAGATGAAGATAATCAATTTCTCAACAATTTATTGTGCTATAGAATGACGGGATAATACTTGCCTACAGCTCAGTACCTATAAGCCAATCGAATTTATTCTCTAATTTTAATATGAGCTGTTTTATTTTTGACTTTGTTTGCTTTTGAAAAAATTAAAGTTACAATCACGATAAAAAATGTTTAAATATTCAAATTTAATCCAACTTATCGTGAAAAAGGCGTTTTCGGACGCGCTTATGATGGAAATAATTACTCGATTGATCGATACCCCGAGTCATTATGCTACTCTCTATATTATGTAAATTTAAATGCAGTAAAATTTTTAAACACCCGCAATGAAATGTGCATTAATTTAATTATTTGAACGCGTGGCAGTGAATAATAAAATCGGAAAAAAAAGAATTTCTACGAAAAAGGAATCAATAAAGCACAGAAATTCTTAGTGATTTAATAGTTTTATTTTTTTATTGATTAAAAAATTTACTTGAGTGGAATAAAACGTGAGGAGTGGGTAGCTCCAATACCGGGTCTTCCGTGTTTCACCGGCTTGTAGGTGACTGAGAATTCACCCAAGTAATGACCAATCATTTCAGGCTTGATTTCGACCTGGTTGAAGGTCTTGCCGTTGTAAACACCGATAATAGATCCAACCATCTCTGGCACAATCACCATGTTGCGGAGATGCGTCTTGACGATCTCGGGCTTCTCATTTGGCGGGGCTTCCTTTTTGGCCTTTCGCAGTTTCTTTACCAAAGCCATCGGCTTCCTTTTCAGTCCACGTGAGAAACGACGACGGACACGAGCATGCATAACCTCCATAAGCTGCTCACTGATAATAGATGTATGCATTAGACACATCAGTTTTTGAAGGTTAAGTTGGACATGACTAGATTAATCAACTTACTTGGGCATATCCAGAAGCTGATCCAGATCAATGCCTCGGAAGGTGAACTTCCTAAAAGCCCTCTTCTTCTTCTGAGTTTCGTCAACCTGAAATTCAGACACATGTTTCAATCACTTGAATTAACAAAAAACGCTGTTGGACGGGGTGTGCAGTAAGATGAGAATTTGCGAGACAACTCAGAAGTTTTTTTGTACTAAATTTCCATCACGTTCAATGCGGGGCACTTAGTTGGTCATTATTTTCATGGGTAAATAAGGTAAATGTCGAGTGAATTGGGATAAATTTAGGTATTTATACCTCTGCCATGATTGCTTGTATGCGCTGCGACACGAGAAAGAACGTGAAAGAACGTGGCCGAGTCTGTAGAGCGCTTGAGAGAGGTTATACTTCCTTCCGTGAACTCCGGATGCGCCATTTTCTAGCGGCAAATTTCAAATTTCAAGCTGTAACCACAATCAAGAAAAAAAAAGTATTTTGTAAAAAACAATGCTCTATAGAAAATGGTTTTTTTTTTAATTGATATTAATTAATTTAGAGCTTTTCACAGTTAATTTTCAAGTGTATTGACTCTGAAAAATCAGCAAAAAAAATTGATTTAGTCAGAAAATTGTGTTTAAAAAATTATTTCAATATTTTGTGGGGGTATCCGTTTTTTTTTAGCTGAAATGTTTTGATACTCCTAATTTTTTTATTGTCAAATGATCAAAAAATATTTTTGACTGGAATATGCTGCCCTCATTGACATAACACTGAGGGGAACTTTCTACTTTACCGATATGCTTTCAAACCCCAAGAGAAAGAAAGAGGAGCACAGACGTGCGAAAGACCCAAGTGCAGTTTTGTTGGTTAGGTTCTTATTTGTTATAAATATACGTCTGAAAACTCTGCAATAAATAATTATACAGAAAAAAATGTCAACACGATGGTAACGTACATTTTATTATATAAAACCTATGCCATTAGTCATGAGATAATGCATAAATGATGATTTTTTTTAGGTATCCAATTTATCAGAAAGGAAATCCTCAATTGCGAGTATTTTTGCCAAATTTCTGGATGAAACTTGTCCGCCCTAGGCAGAACCAACCGCCAAATATAGTCCAATTCCATTGTCCACTTCAGATGACAAAATTTGATGTGAAAAATTACTTGGAAAAAATATATAATATCAAAGTGATGGATGTTAGAACTAGAATTGCACTTGGCGAATTTAGAAGATCTCCGGAAGCCGGTTATATTGTCAAGGATGATGATTATAAAGTAGCTTATGTAATTTTAGTAAGTTATAAAACTCATCCTTATTAATTCTTCATTTTTCACCCTAATTTTTATCTTTCAATTATTTTTTTCTAGCCAAAAGACGAACAATTTGTGTTTCCTGATGTTTGTAAAAAAACAGAGAAAGCCGAACAAGAACAGAAGGACAATGAAAGGGCAGAGGTAATGAAAACTAACTTTGAACAGTATCTCAAAACCAACAACAAGCCAGGAGTGCCAGGATGGTTCAGTATATAAATACACAGTTTAATTTAATCGACAGAAAAAACAGTACAATAACAAAACAAAAAATAGATTTTTTCATTATTAAATTGTGCGCTTGGTTATCTCAATCGCTGACAACATTTATTCATTGCTCGATTTCTGGAACTAAATTTCAAGTTATAATTAATAAAATAATGATTCTCAACTGTTGCTGTTGGGTTTCTAAGGCTTTTACACTATCGATCAAACGCCAATAGCTGCTGAATCAGTTGACGATGGCTGTTGCAGACAGTAAACGCGCTGGAAATAGCAATTTAGCCACTATTTATGGCAGGTATATCCAATAAATCCTATATCCCTATCATTATTTTTTTACAATCTGCCAGAATATTTTTACCCGGTCATCGCAATTTATACGTTTCCTGACGTGAAATTCTTTTCGTTACAATTTTTATAGAGTTCCCACAGTGGGGACAGACAGGATGAAAGTGACATTTTGCACGGATATGGAAAAATCCGTGATAGTTTACAATTTTGAAAAACGCGGATGGACTCAAGTGGGTCCTGAGGACGATTGGAATTTTTATTGGTAATGATTATGTGAGTGAAAAATTATCTAACAATAATTCTAATGAAATTTTTAGGGCTGTGACTCAATCGTGTCGGAATATTTTCAGTGTAGAAACGGGATATCGAATGGGAGACAATCAGTAAGTAGATATATCGTGTTACTAACATATTCTTTAACAGTTTTCTGTACAAAACTTTAATTTTAAATCAATTTATCGACGAAAAAGGCCAAAAAGGCGTATGGCCAGAAAATTCAGATTTTTTTACTTGCAAATATCTTAATAAAGATGCGAGTTGAAGAAATTTTCATAAAGACCTTTTTTGTAGCTAATAAAATTATCTGCAAAAAAGATCTCTTGTGAAAAATTTTTATCTTTAATAGTTCAGAAGATATTTTGCATGTATGCATTTTTTAAAATTTTTTCACGCGATATTTTGGCGGAAAAATGATATAAAAATTATTCTATACTTCCCATAAGGACGATCAATCACTTCCCCAATCATTACGAGCTGACGCGAAAAGATTTGTTGGTAAAAAATATCAAGAGATATCGCAAGGATTTAGAGAGGGAAGGAAGTCCTTTGGCCGAGCGTGGTGATGGGCCTGGGAAATATTTGCATTTGGATTTTATTCCAGTAACATTTGTCCTGCCAGCTGATTACAATATGTTTGTCGAGGAGTACAGAAAGTCACCACAAAGTACGTGGATTATGAAGCCATGTGGAAAGTCTCAGGGTGCGGGAATATTCCTGATAAATAAATTGAGTAAATTAAAAAAGTGGTCGCGCGAAGCGAAAAATCCATTTAATCCAAATCTGTCGAAAGAGTCGTACGTGATCTCCAGGTGATTTAAGCATGAAAATATATTGTAAAAAATATGAATTTTAAGTTGAGTGACTTCTAGGTATATTGACAATCCTCTGTTAATCGGAGGAAAAAAATTTGATCTTCGACTTTACGTGCTGATCACGTCTTTTCGACCTCTCAAAGCTTATCTGTTCAAGCTGGGATTTTGTCGATTTTGCACAGTTAAATACGACACGAGTATCCAGGAACTGGATAATATGTATGTTCACTTGACGAACGTGTCAGTCCAAAAACACGGCGTGAGTGCACACTTTTATATCACTGATGTTGTTACAAGCTGCAGGCCATCAATCTTGAATTCACATTCTAGGACGAGTACAATAGTCTCCATGGGGGCAAACTCAGTGTTCAGAATCTTCGCCTTTATTTAGAGAGCACTAGAGGCAAGGCAGTCACTGAGAAATTATTCTCCAACATATCCTGGTGCATTGTTCACTCTTTAAAAGCTGTAGCCCCCGTAATGGCCAACGACCGCCACTGTTTCGAGTGCTACGGATACGATATTATCATAGACAATAAATTAAAGCCCTGGCTTATAGAGGTAAATTTCTTCTCCAGAATATAACGTATTGCTGTAAATAAGTGTAAAAAAAATATTTTTAGACTCTCTGAAAAGTCTAGAAATTAAATCGCGTATTCCAAAAGATCGTATAACCGAGCATTGATGGTTATACTTTTATATTTTTTGAGTAGAATAATGTGTTACATAGAATTCAATCGATTTAAAAAAAAAATTTTTTTTTTTATCCAAATTTTTTACACGCGTGTATAAATCTCTTTTTTTTTAGTTTTTTTCTGATAACTCGGTAACCAGACGAGGTAATGAAAAATGTTGTAATAGTTAAATGATTTGTTATTAAATTTCCTAAAAAAATTTAGAATAAATTTTTTCAATATATCCCTTTATTTTTGAGATATTTTATAAAACAAGAATTTTCAAAAATCTGTAATATCTCAAAAACTGCTTGAGTTACAAAAAAATTTATTTTATATTTTTTGTAGACAATTGAATCCTCGATCATTTAACTCTTATGATATTTTTCATTATCTTGTTTATTTATCGAGTTATCACGAAAAAATTGAAAAAATTACGAGAACTGTGAGATTTGAAAGGGGCCATATACCCTTTGAAAATTTCACAAAAAAAATTTTTTTTTTATTTTAACCGAATATCTTAAAACTTATTTTAGATACAAAGAATACTCAGTTTTACTCAATAAAGCTTATTTTTTAAAACAATTATCAGCTTTTTGGCCCCCAAGCCTATTTTATTGCTGTTAGTATGTCTTTTAAGCTTTACCTACGCAGTATATCAGCATTTAAAAATGATTTTTTTAGGTCAATGCATCACCCTCACTAACATCAACCACCGTTAACGACCGAATATTAAAATACAAACTCATTGACAATATTATTTCTATCGTCGTACCACCCGATGGAGTTCCCGAGTGAGTAAAATGAAATTTTACTGCTTTATGCCAGTCATAAAAAAATAATAAATTCTCCCTAAGCATTCGTTGGAGCAAGTGTCCCAGTGCGGAAGCCATGGGAAACTTTGAATTACTTCTCGACGAAGATTTATCGGCACAAGATGAAAAAGATGGGAATTCTGGGAAATATCGAAATTCAAATAAATGGAAGTAATTAATAACAAAATATACTGCCTTATATATTTAAAATACATCAACAAAAATTTATTAATTTTTTTTTCACAAATTTTCTGTACAAATATGTTACAACACGCACAGAATGCTTCGACAAAAATCCAATACTAAATTCTTAATAATTTCTTGTTAGATAATTTCACTCAGTCTTGAACGCTAAATGGCGTAAACGGTCAAAGGCAGTGCTGTCTTTGTTTTCCAACTATGCACACAAGGTAATACAAAAATTACCATACGCCCTCATGCATGTATGATATATTCTCTATTTTTCTATTTTTCTTTTTTTTTTTTTTTTTCATTAAAATGTGATGAGTTATACGAATTGTAAAAAATTGTATAATGTTAAAAAGAGTATCCGATCAATTTTTTTATGGCTTCGTTAGATATTAGTAAGATATGAATTTATACAATTATGGCACGCAATTATTTATAAATGAAAATATATAGGAACTTAAAATTTTTTCAGGGGGAGAGAAATGACAAATCTTTAACGTGCATATATATAGTAAAATTTTTAAATTAAATTTTAATATAAACGGTCTTTCATTATTACTGATTGTTCCACACGCCATATTAATAACCATGAAAACTAAAAAAAAAATTTACAACTGGATGAATTTACTGCAAGTAGCCTTTGGTTAGATGCTACATCAGGTAATGAACGTAAAAACTACATTTTTTTTCATTCTAATGATAATATAACGATATAATATACTCCGATATACTTTGTATCACAATTAACAGAGTATAGATAATAATTAATAAATGGCTTTGCGTGCAGACAATGATAGCCACGCGCTAAATCACACAATTATCAATTGGTGTTACTTTTTAGATTATGTCATGTACACTTTATCCTATTTTTTTTTTTTTTTTTCATTTTCCTCCCTCTTTATACACTTAGGAATTATTTGAACTGTAAAAAAACTCATTCCTCCGTTCGTCACTTTAATTATATATATACACACACACATACACGACATTCACAGCACTCATACGCTATATACATTTCCACCATGGTGAATTTAAATAAAAAAAAAAAATTTTCCAGCTAG
Organism: Macrocentrus cingulum; assembly: GCA_002156465.1. Taxonomy (NCBI): domain Eukaryota; kingdom Metazoa; phylum Arthropoda; class Insecta; order Hymenoptera; family Braconidae; genus Macrocentrus; species Macrocentrus cingulum. The sequence goes on from MVJL01003878.1 coordinate 9,990, forward strand.
AAAAAAAAAAAAAAAGAAAAAAACATTTCACCATGGTATAGAGGCACAGAGGTGTTTACTTTTTACATAAAAAAAATATATCTAAAGGGTTACAACTCGACTATAAAACGAATATTTGCACTTTCTGTTGAGTTTTGATCAATGCCCCTCGATCTTCCAAAAGACACATAGCACCTTATTTTTTTCTTCTTTTTTGTTCAATTATTATCCTAATGATGATTATGAAATTTATTCCCTAGTTTAAGTGGAATTATGTAATTAAAATGCACTGGAAATTGTTTCGAATGTTGATATGCAAACAGTAGCGGTATAAAAATGAGTTTTTGCAGTAAATTTTAGCACTTTGTTCGAAGAATTATGGACTGATTATGATATGATATGATATGATTGTTCAAGGTACTGGTGACGGGGGTGGTGGGCCCATGTAGATCGACGATCGTGAGCTCGGAGACGGTGGACAACTCGTGGCATCACTGTGATAAACCGATCTGGGCGTTGGAGGAGGAGGAAAAGGCTCGATTTCATACCTATACCTCGACGGGTAATTCGAGTCTGATTCGTCGCAGACATCTGTGCTGCACGGCGTTGGAGGTGGCGGTTGATTGATTGTCCTGTAGTGCCTGTACGGTCGATACCTCGAAGCATTACTGCTCGAGCACCGCGTGGAGTTATTCGTGGTAGCCGGGCTCGGCGGAGGATTGAGAGTCTCTTGGGGATAACCGTAAGCTGAACTGCCGCGAGTTGAGCTCGAGGCGCCTGAAATATTCACACAAAAATCCGTAAATTTCCATGTCGACATACAATTTTTTTACCTTTTAAACAAAAAAAATACTTACCAGTAATATGACTGCGATCGTAGCTAGAGCCAATGCTGCTGGCCGTGAGAGTTGACATTCGCACAGCCTTCAATCCAGCTTTCAAATCTTTCGTCCCATTTTTCTGCATAAGTTGCGGCTTTCCGGATCTTCCGGGCTTGGGCGACAGCGGGTCACCCGCAGAGTCGTGCAGAATGTCCGGTAATTCTTCATTGCCGGCAAATTTTTTACGACAATAATAAAAACCGAGAGACGCGACAATAGCCAAGCCTAGTATGGGCACGATAATAATCACATATCCACTCTTGCCACTCTCAGTAATAGAACCAGTCTCTTGACGCGTTATTGGCGGCGTACAAACTGCAGCAGACTCGTCACTGCCATCAGCGCAATTGTCCCATCCGTCGCACAGCCGATGACCGGGGATACAGACGCCCGTGAGCGCGCAGCGAAATTGTCCAGGTTGACAGCAGCGAGCCTCGTCTGTGCCGTCCTGACACTGCACTGTACCGTCGCACACCCAGGCAATGTCGATGCACTGTCCGTTTTGACAGCGAAACTGGTCCGGAGTACACGCGGGACATCCGAGCTCATCGCTACCGTCCGGACAGTCGGTTTGACCGTCGCATTTCCACGTGGCTGGGATGCAATTCTTGCCCTGCACACCCGTCGAGTCGGCGCAGGTGAAGTGATCCTCTCCGCAGACGGGTGGTGCGCTGCACGTCCTCCTGCCCTCGGACAGCACGAGATGCTGAGGGCACGAGCACTTGGCGCGAGCTCCCACACCGATGCAAAAGTGTGAACATCCACCATAGTCCTGAAAGGGACTGCACGGATGTGACTCCATTATCAGGTCATCAGGCGTTTGCACAGTAATTAAATCGATAACTGCACGTGTGAGCATTTTTTCCTGACCGTAACCAGATGTTTTATTCACACGCTCGATTGACTGGGTGTCTTGATCGAACCAATAGAGATAGTTATTGAATACGGCGAGATTGGCAAATATTCCAGAGTTCTCAGCAGTTACCAGCACACGACGATTCATCCCACTAATGCCAACTACCTCGATTTCACGACCGTGCGCCCAAAAAATGAGATGTGCCATTGTGTCAACTGCCAGAGCCGTTAGATCATTGAGATCAGTAGCAATTACGATACGATCCTTGCCATCCATTGAACTTTGCATCACTCGCATTTCATCGCCAACATCGGTCCAAAATAAAAGACGTTGTTCCGGGTGTACAGCAATATTTCGTGGTTTTTCACCCTCGGCTTTCACAACAACTCCCAAAACTGAGCCATTGTCGAGCTTTGTCACGTTAATTGCTTCATTCTTTGTACAAGACCAGAAAAGCAATCGCCCTAGGGGGTCAAGGGCAAGGTCATAGGGCTCGAAATCACCCTCTACTACTACAGACGTATGTGTTTTATTTTCTAAACCTCTTTTTATGCATGAGCGACCATCTATCCAATAGATATGTTGCGTTATCGGATCAAATTCAACGGCTTTTCTCAAGCTCTGCACCTTGAGTAAAACATCCGGACAATCGTGGCTGTCTGGTAAAAATCTTCCCATGACATTTTTCATAGCATAAACCATAAAATTTCGTGGTGCAACACAAGTAGTATTGTCGTAGGACAGAGTAAATTGCGATGGGCACTCGCATTTGTGTGAATTTGAGGGTTTTTCTGGATCCGAATTTGGCAGGGCAATGCATATATGACTACATCCACCGTTATCAACTGCACATGGATTTGTTCCACCTTGCCTGGATTCGTGAAAGACTAAAATGTCAATAACTGATTCGAGTTTATCGTGAATTTTTGTTCGATTTTGTCCAGTAGTCTTGTTGGCTCTCTCAATATCTCCCGTGTTCCAGTCTGTCCAGTAAATATAATCCATATGTTGAGTTATTCCAAAGGGATAGACAATGTCCTGAGTAATGATTGCCATGGCTTTTGACGACTTAAGATCGAAGCTGACGATGGAGGGCTCGCGCAGATCCGCCCAGTAAAGTCGTCTGGAGTCATGATCGATTGTCAGACCGTGTGTACGACCTATTCCAGATGCGATCGTCTTCCTGGATGAACCGTCTAAGCCAGCTCTCTCAATACTCCCGGAATTACCCCACTCACTCCAGTACATGTAACCCTGAGCAGGATCCAAAGCCAGGCATCGAGGTTCCACGAGATTTTTCCAGATTAAAACCCTTCGAGTTCCATCCTCAATGCGCGCCAACTCAATTCGCCGAGAGCTCGTGTCACTCCAGTAAAGATTATGGGCAATCCAGTCGATAGCTAAGCCCTCAGGTGCCTCTAGACCCAGATCTATCACTTTTGCTGTATAAGCCCCCACCACGGAAGACCGTGAAATTGTCTTCATCCTCACGTCTGCCCAGTAAATCTGATTTCGTGACACGTCAACGTCTAAGGCACTGAAAATTCAAACAAAAAAATCCGGGTTACTTAAATTAATTTCAAACAACAGAAAAAGAAAAAAAAAAAATCGTCACATATTTCACGCACTCGAGGTAACGCCTCTGTTTTGCTCTGATCGCTTATGATGTGTGCACAAAATAACAAAATGCTAAAAACGTGTATGAGATTTAGTGAAACTTTTTCTTACCTGACATCTTTAATCCCTGACAAGGGTATGTCGTTGACGTTGTTTCCATTTTCAATGCCAATTGTGCCAATGGTGTCTTTGCGAGAAAACAGAAGATAAGCTCCAGGAATTACGCACGTTTTACGATCTTGCTTGAGCTCATACCCAATTTCACATGCGCAAACATAATTATTATCGGGTAAATTGAAACAAAAGTGACTGCAATTGCCGTTGTTATTTCCACAGGGATTAGTACCTAGTTGCTGGCCCAAACGAACGGCACTGACACCCATGATATTGGGTGCTGGATCAACAATAACTTCCCTGTCACCTCCAGTGAGTTTGTGAGCACGATCGATCCTTCCTTTCGTCCAGTCTGACCAATACAAAAAGTCGCCCAAGAGGCTTAAACCAAAAAGATGTTCCAGTGCATCTGTGATTATTTCGCGTCTCTCACTGCCATCCATATTGGACTCTTCGATTTTTTGGCTTCTTCCATCACACCAGTACATTTTTCTCCTCTCAACGTCCAAGGCCAAGCCATTAGGCCAGTAAACATCCTTTACAATGATTGCAATTCTATTGCTACCATCGAGATTGCTGCGCTCGATCTTGCTGTGCTCAATCGTTTGCTTTTCCTCGTGCCAATCCGTCCAAAACATCCAGCCCAGTTGGGGCGCAACGGCAATAGCTCGAGGATTTTCGAGGTTTTTATAAATCAAGACTTTCCGACTTGTCCCGTTGAGTCGCGCCACCTGAATTCTATCCAGGCCCGCATCAGTCCAGTACATGTTTCTCGCGATCCAATCAATCGCCACGCCCTCGGGTAGTTTTAAATCGCTGGTCACGAGATCCTGCTGACCTGAGCCATCCAAATACGCCCGGCGTATCACAGACGATCGTTGATCTGTCCAGTAGAGCATCTCTTCCACCGGATCAAAATCAATGGCAATCGCACGTTTCAGTCCTGTCAAAGGCAACTTGTACTCTGTGTAGTCAGGCGAGTCAAGAGACAGCCGACAAATTTGCCCGTGTTGTACTATAAGAAGCAAGTTTTCCGCGCGTTCGGCGCACGTATAATTGTTGATCAATTTAACGCCTGTTGGACACGCACAAGTGTAGCCAGGTGGCTTGGAATTCAGCAGACACAAGTGCGAACAGTTTCCATTGTTGTGTCTGCACGGATTATCACTAAAGGGCTGTCGTCGCCCGTCCCACACTTCAATATCACTCGCGACAATTTCACTGTGCATCAAAAGTCGCGGACGTGTCTGCATGGATGTTGGTCGCATGTCGTACGAGTTAACACACGAGGTTTTCCAATCGGTCCAGTAGAGTTTTTGATCGTGCAACGATATGGCAAAGGGATATTCAAGGCCATCAGTGAGAATTTTTTGACGATTTTCTCCCTCGTAATTCATCACCTCGATAAATCTTAATTGACCGTCAATCCAGTAGACAAGCTCATTTTCGTAGTCTATTGTAAGGCCATTGGGCCAAAAAATGTCGTCGCTCACGACAACTTGTCTGCTGCCGGGATCACCATTCATGGAAGCTCTCTCGATCTTTGGAATCTCGCCCCAATCAGTCCAAAACATTATGCTCTTCATTGGCACTAAGGCTATGGCTCTTGGCTCATACATGTCCGTCCAAAACAGGACTTTTCTGTGTTTTTCACCCTCTATACTCGTCACTTCCAATCGATGCTGCTCGCGATTTGTCCAGTAGAGCTTTCCCGTGTACCAGTCGCACGCCAAGCCGTCTGACGAGATCAGGCGGTCGTGAATCACAGTAAATTTATCGACTGCGTGTGTACCATTCATTTTTGCACACTGTATCATCTCTAGGCCATGATCAGACCAGCAGACCAACTTTTTTTCCCAGTAAAAATCCAATGCAAAAGCGTCATTGAGATCTTTCATCATTGTCACGACTCTGTTGCCACGTGATACATTTGCCACTCGGATTTCCTTCCGAGTTGTGAATATAAGAGTCGGTGAACCTGCAACAAAAGATGACAAACCTTAATTTCTTTTTTTTTTCTATCTCTATAATAAAGAAATTCTTATTTATTAAGATGTCTTGGAGCATATATTGAGTTGAGGAGGCTTTAACGATTAATAAATGACACTTGACAAGTCTTTAGTATATAATAGGCAAGTGACGTTATTTTTTGCCTCTCTTTCGAGATGCTTTGAAGCTTCGCAACAAACCAGCAGAGAGTTTCTGCGCCTCGTTATGCACTTTAATGCATTATTATTCCCTTTGCGGCTGTTGCAGAGCTGAAAAGACGTAGAAGAAAATATATATCTCAAAGGAGAGGTTGTTGAGAACACGATTTTGCCTCTCGCCTGATGGCACTTAAAGAAGATAGAGCGCAAGCACGTACAAAATTAAAAAAAGAAACAAAAACGCCTTGAATTATATAAAGATCTCTCATTCTCAATCATCATCGTTTACATTTTTATCTTCCACCTACAACTACACCTCTTCTTTCCACTGCGAGAACACAAGCGAATGAAAAAAAAAAAAAATTCATATCCGTATTTGTATCGTTCGAAACAGAACCGGTGTGTGGATTATTATTGAGACGCGATGACTGAGGCCCTGCCAGTGCGAGTTGCACAGGTGACGAGGCGTGAGATTAAACGCGAGCAGTAAAATATCACGAAAAAAAAAGGGCGAGTGAGGTGATATATAAAAAATGCAAATGAAAGGAGGGCTTGACACTTGGCCAAGCAGCGACTCTTCACTCTCGGTAGGCAAAAGTGCAAGAAGAAAAAATTGCGCCGGGAAATGCATGCTGCGTAAATATAAATATTTTTATCCTGAGTAGGTCGAATTAAAAAAATCTCAAGACCTCGCAGAGAACATGAAAAAAAAAAAATTCCTGCATATTTATATGGTAGTAGTCGCCCTACGCCAGTGAGGAGAGCAAGATCAGCAGCAGCAGCAGCAGCAGCAGCAGGCACACAAGATTGTTCCTCGTTGGCAGTCCATGAACCCAAAGTCCTTGCTGGTTTGTATCCTGGAGCAGAAGAGGAGAGGGAGGAGACGGCAGTTAGCACGCCCCTCTGCCTTCCTGCCAAGACCGTGTCTTGTTAGCGGCCGTTAGTCTTCTCATTTCATCTCTTTCTCTCTTTTCTTCTTCCAATCTCCACTTGTTTAACTTTCAAAGTATATTCTGACCACGACCTCCGGAAGAGAATCCCTCTCTAATGCCACACATCCTTGACACTGAAATCACGGGAGAGTTTATGCCAAAAAAAAAAAGAAGAAGAAAAAATTCATACATGTGTCCATATTATTCAACTTCCGCTTGTGTCATAGACATTAATTTAATTCCCTGATGCGAGAGCTTATATCCGTCTAGACGCGACGTGATTTAATTTCAAATTAATGGCTGTCAAGGATAATGATGGTGTGGAGAAGAGAAGAAATGCAAAACAGGTGTGGAAGGTACGTAGGTATATAGTAAACAGGGCTATGGTGCAGTGTGTTTATTTCCCTGTCGTAAATGACGGGGTGTGCATTTTGAAACCACAATGGAGACCATCATTTACAGTGTCCTGCTCGTGAATGAGGCGAAAATGGCCTTGCCTACGATGACACACCGGCGGCGGGTACTACTATACTCTCTGATAATATTATGTGGGTGTTTTGTTTGAATGCTACAAAAGCATACATACTTTATTTATTTTTTTCTGCTAGCTAGTCCTCCTCCTTTGCTTCTCTCATCGTAGAGGCATCAGATAAATTCAGGGAAACACACGCACGCCAGACTACTATACATACACAGGCAGTCGCCCTAAAATACACAAAGGTCTGCATTATGTATGTATATTCACTTGGAACACAGAGGAGCGAATATACCGAGCCAAGTCGTCGACGACGACGACGACGACAGACAAGGAAGAAAATCGGAGCAAGTGAGGAAGAGAGAAAGAGTCTTTGTGGCGGGCTTCAAACGATCGGCCCACGTGCGATTTACGGGTAAATTAACACACCCTTCTACAATTTCCTATGTCGCGCTGCCAAAGGCAAAGCAAAGGCAGATGAGGGTTGAATTCGAGAAAATGGAAATGCCCGCTAGGCTGTGTGCACGCGTATAAATTCATATACATGTATACATCCTCTTTCGTGAGCCTTTTCATCTTGTGGAATGGAATAAGACATGGAAGAAATATGAAACAATACAGTGCAGGAAAAATACATTCAAGGCGACGGGTTCTTTTTTTTTTTTGAAGTACAAGTCCAGATTGAGAAGAAAAGAGAAGAAATTTCTACGCCTCTAGACTGATAAATTATTTGCGTACTGTAGGATGTAACCAGTGTGATAAAGATTAAAGGAAAAATGCATGTATATAGTGAAAAGGCAATGTTGCAGCTGTCTACTGATGCGCGTTTATACAATGTTGTCTAGAGAGAAAAGAGAGTATAAGAAACGACTTTGCATTCTCTCCCCTTTGATTCTTCTTTGCGAAAGAGCATGCACCTGAGAGCATTATTTATATTGTGGCTTGTTAGGAGGAGGCTGGCAAGGATGGGAGATAGCCTCGAGGCGAATGAGCATCATGAGCCTCTCTCTATAGATAGTATTGTATATAGGCTGTGGTGGCATCACGAAAAGGGAGACCAAGGAAGGTGCAAGAAAGAGAGAGAACTAGAGGGAGGGTCTACATTCCTGAGGTTCGGATCTTATATACACGAGGATGGTCGAGAGAAACGCGCGCTCTGTGTGTACCATCAGAGGCATCGTTCATATTTCTTCTCTGTTTCTTCGCAGACACACGAGAGATGAATACAACAACGTGTGTGCGCGCGAGTAGACCTCTCGGCCTATTGTACTCTGGCGTGTATATTCCGTTTCCTTCTTTTGCGTGCCACCTTGGCTTTTTCGGGCCCCCACCTTATATTCATCCCCCGTCGTCTTATTATTTCTCTCTCTTGCTCCATCATACACTGCGATATATGCTTGCAGAGTATATTTTGGCGGAGAAACGTGTGGATATCCAACAGCGAGAGCATATATGCACACCTACGTATGCCACACATATAATATTTTTTATTCCTTTATTTTTTATTCTCCTTCACCATCTCTCCTTTTGTGCCATTCGTCTCCTCGCCATAGGGACTCCCTCCTTTGGGCGGGGGTGCCAGTGAGGAAGTGATTAAAATCATCCAGACGCTTTTACATATACGTACTTTTTTTCTTCTTCTTCTTCTTCTTCTTCTTCTGTTATTTTCTCCTGTGTGTCTTTGTGGGCTGTGGCATATTCAGGCTGTAAATTGCCTCTTGTAATTTTTATTTGTTCGATAAGCAACAAACAGTTAATTGAGCACTCTCTCAACTCGATAATTTTGCTATAGCGGATGCTGCTTGGTACCTATAGACGATGAACAATCACCAGAGATTGAAATGTAAACAATGGCAGTATTGAGAAATCATCAAGAGATAAACTTGGGGAAATATGTGCTACTTGATTTTGTAAACAAAATTTAATGATTTTTTTTTTTAGATTTGTTGATGGGGGGTTTTATTTACTGGTTTTTACGGGCTGGTTAGTTGGATAAAGCAGTGTCTTAAATTGGGTAAGTGATGATGGTAGAAATGAAAAGTTTACCATAAGTGGAAGATGCGGCAAGAATGCACAAGATGCAGGCAGCAAGAGCGCCCCTCAATCTCCCAAGAGCCATTCTAAATCCTCGAATTTTTCTTCTCGCTTATCACGCACATTTCCACTGTAACTATCATTTATTTCGTTCACTCAATGGCACACTGTATTATCCACGTTTGCTTTTGCACGAGTTCTCACGGAGGGGAACAAAATGACACTTTGTCGCCGAACTCATTGGAACTCATGCTCGGCACGAACTGAAATATCAAATATGGGAATGGGATGCCAATGGTCAGGGCGAAGGAAAGTAGCTCTCTCGACTGCCACGACATTGGCGGCGCTCAAACGCGCGCCTCTGTCGCCCCCTAAAAAAAAAAGGTTGGGGTAAAAGGCGGGTAGGCGGGTAAATTTAAATTTCACTCTATCATGTATATTGTATTTTATTATTTATTATTATTTACTTTATACCTAAAAATACATCGAAATTCCTGTTCATAATTCTTCCGGTTTTCTTTTTCAATTAGGTATTATAATATATTTCACAAAGATTTACGCATTTTGTTATCGACACAGCATGGAAATTGTTTATAATCGAGTTTATTGTATAATTTATTGATTAGCACACTGATAGTTAAATCACACCAGTGATAAACATTCATTTTGAAAAATTTCACACATAATTATAGACAAAAATTGCTACTGAATTTGGCACAACTGCTTTTTTTTTTGAGATACGTATATCGGATTTTCGGCGATTTTATTCTTTTTATTATCTCGTATTTGTTTTTTAATTTATCGACAATTGAGCGTAAATTTTGTTAAATCAGTGTGTGTTTTGTGCAAAAAATAATTTCAAAAAATGCTTTTTTTGGATATGTTCCTCATGTGAGCATGTATTTATAACAAACTGTTTTTCTTATTTTATTAATTAGTGTGCCTTGATAAAATCAATAATTTAAACGAGTACATATTTATTGTATTGATGTAAATTATTTAAAAAAATGACAAAAATCTAATTCTACACCGCGCAACTTTGGCAATTATTTGGGCCACAGGTCATATTATTATTTGTTTATAATAAGCTCTTGTTAAAATGAATAAAAAACACGTGTCTTCTAAATTTAAAATTCTCAAGCAAGTTTATCACATATACATATATGTTTATTCCAGTTAATTTCAATTGGTAGTAAAAAAGGGAGGAAAAAAATAAAAAATAAAAATATATTAATATAAGGCGCATTAAATTAGAATGTTGTGGTCCTAAAACCAGTCTTTTGCAATAATCTATTACACAACTAATATAATAATAATAATAATAATAATATATATAATATAGTTTTGTTTTCAATTTTCTATTTTTTGGCATTATATATCGTCGTTCATTAATTTTACAGACACCTTAAACAATAAATTATTATCGAACTTACAGAACTTTAGTGTCGAAGAAAATTCGTAGATAATAAAATTTGTAAAATCACAGAGAAGACAAAAAATATATATGTATATATTATGAAAGAGGTGATAATTATCAGTCCATATACTGACATTCATCAGTTAATTTTTTTTTTTTTTTATATATATAAATATCAGCGGTCTTTGGTGCAAGCAATTGAATCAACGCATACTTAACTAATAATTCAACTAATAATTCACTAAAGAAAAAAAACAAACAATTATTAAAAAAAAAAAATAAACGTGCTTTAATCGATTAAATAGAAATACTGAAATATACGGTTTAGTAAAAAATAATTGCCTCGATTTTATCGTGTCAATTTTTGTCTTCTTTTATGGTGATGATATTATTTCATATAATTCATGGACAAAGTTATTAAACTAAGATTTGGACGCATTAGTAAGCTATATTAAATTAAATTCTATTTTATCAATTTTAAATTTAAAAAATAAATAGATGTTTAATCAACGAAGGTATGAAAATTTGTGTCTAATTTAAATCGTGGCAAATAAAAAAAAAGTGTGCTTTCATTCAACAAAAGATGAGAAAAATATAAAATAAATATAAATAATGCAAAGAAAAAAATCATCTTATAAATCGTATAACAATAGTAATGTTAATACTTATGTAAAGATATTGGCAAAATGCTGTCGTCCTTATTATAATCGCGCCCAAAAGAGAGCGTATTTTATATCATTTTTCTTCTCTCTATTACATCTCATACAATACGTGATTGATGTAATACACAAAAGCAAAAAAAAACACATTATAAAATAATGCGATAAAAGTGAAATATTTTCATAGACACGCATGTGTTGTCGTTAATATATTGCAATATATAAAACATAATTGCAATATATGTATATTATATAAAAATCAAAAAGTTAAATGCAACTGGAATGATATATAGTCTGTAAAAAATTTTGCTCTTAGTAAAGAAAAAAAAAAAACAATTTAAAAAAATGGAATGAGCACAATACCTGCCTATTCCACACCCTCTTGAATAATGCTATATTTCCAGTGTGCGCATTTCGACGTTAAGATATATTTTTCATCGTTAATTCAAGGACTATTCGAAGCATCGATAGATTCGCTGCGAGATCGAGTATATTAATCGTGGCGATGTTTGTGGAGGGAATCAAAGCAGGCGCGTTTTCCTTCGTCGTATTAATTTACGTATTAATTATTCACACACACACACACACACACACACACACACACACACACAAACACACATAAACGGTGAATTTCATGTCATACGCGAGTATATCTTAATTTTTTTCTCAAATTCTCGGCTTGTATGTTAACGTGACGTGAAATGTTTGTACATCCATTTCGGTGCAGTCATGCGGTCCAATATCGCCCGTAATCTGCGTGATACATTCATTTGCGTGCACATCCTCGTTTATAAATTCTTCACTGTTATTTTTCAATATCTTCTCGGCCGGCTGATCAAGGGAAACTCGTTTCATTTTCATCATTTCCATGGAGCGCGACTTGCAGGCATCGCTTGCCACACGACTCTTTGCGCCATTCTCCTTATTACGACGTGATGAGCTCCGATGCAGTCGCGATTTCTCTCTAGAGGCAGTTCTTCGTAGACTTGGACGTTTAACCGATTCGGCACTGGCACTCAGGCCCGCAGCTGCTGGCAGAAAGTACATAGAAATCAATTTGGCAATTAAAGCAACGCGTAGAAAAAAATTATCTTACCAATATTTCCCGAGGATGAACAATTTGATCCGCGAAGAATATGTATAGCCGTTGGATCGCTATCTGTACCTGCAAGTCTTTCTCCAACAGGTGTTAAAAACCACTCGGATCTCGTGCGCATTCGCGCAGTTTGTCTCTCGTGCACCTGAATTGAGAGAAAACGCCTGGACGCATTACAATACTGCGAAAATGCTTGCGTGTGCATTAACTAATCAATTATGTGCATGTGTGCGAAAAAAATATAAATTTATTATGTACAGATGATTCGGTGAAACGTGGGATTAAAAATAGAAAAAAAAAAAAAAATTAACTACATTACAACTCTATAAGCAAGAGTACATTGTTTTACAAACAAACGGAGGAAGCGTATTAAAATTAATTAATTATCGTATGATAAAAACATGTGCTTTGGATATATTAAAATACAATGCTGCAGCGATATTGAATCGTAGCGAAATATAGATTTAACATTATGCTATTAAAACAGTACATAATGAAAATGGTTTTTTTTTGTCTTTGATGAGAGTAAAAAATATGACGTCAAGCTTATAAATCTTCTTTTTTGTACTTAGTCTTATGTTTGTTTTTTAGGATAGTTTAGGATAAATCAGCCTCTTTTCTTCTTTTTAACTTTTTTTAACAATTAGTCAGTCATAAAATCATAATGTCTCGCCGTTTTCATAGATTATTGTTACTTGCATGCGTTTTTTCGGCGATAATTGGCTCTTATTTTTTAGTTTTCAACAGCTACAATCGCCAACCAAAGGGTAAATGGATTATTAAGCTTCGCCAATGCCTACCTGGGGCAGATAGCTGAGACTTTTAGTGCTTTCAGCATATCGATTTACGTCTCTGAGCTCGTCTAATGTCATCGCCGCATGACGTGAATGATGACTGCCGTTGCTTGACGATCGACTCGATGCCTAAAATGTGCAATTGATTGAAATTTTTGTTGTTTGTTTGTTTTAAAATTCATCCTCTCACTTGAAACAGTCCGTTTTCTTCCAGGCTGACGGACAGGCGCGTGCAGCTCTCCAGAAGAGTGTTTTCGGGAATTATTCTGAGTGACGACGTGAGCTCGAGGGACTCTGGCACGTGTATTAATGCCGGTGTTGACTGTGATTCATCCTGATGCGACATTGCTAAAAGAACAAAGGTAAAATAGTTTGTGAGAATGTTCCTATTGATCATCATACTTGAGTGTCGGATAAATACACACATTCCAGATTGAATTTCAAGCCCCAACGGTCGCACTCGTACTGTAGCCATGTTTTTTCCGCCTCGAGAGATAATTGTCGTGAAACAAGCGTGTCTGGTGGGTATCGAAAGCTAAATATCCAGTCTTCTTCCACTTTTAAAATTCGACCAGTGATACGAGCGTAAAACTCATAGTTTTCTCGCCCAAACAGATTTGACACGCCGAAATTGTCAATCATAAATTTCATCACCCGTGTCGCCACCTAATTAAATTAATTAACCATTATTAATAAATCAACAAATTTTATCATTTAGTAAGATTAAGGACTCATTCAATTAATGAACGGCCGTAAAAATATTTCAAATATTTTCGTGACTCATTTATTGTCGTTTAAGCGATAGTGATTCATTATTAGGCATCGTGCATTTTAGAATGCGCAGTGAATAATAAACACTCGAACGTGAAAGAAAAAAAAAAAAAACAAGAAATATGTTATTAGTTTTTAAAACTTACTGAAACTTCCGCCTGGTTGATGTGAGTAGGCAAAAAATTAGAAAATTGAAAACAATCATATAGCCGAGGAAAGAATAAAGCAATATTTCAAAGATTTTTTTACAAAGCATCACAGCCATGTGGTCACAATAGTGCTTATGACTTTGATGTAATAAAACTCACCTTAAACCTCAGTACGTCCTCCATTTTTGCTGTTTTACCGTCGCTCACGCAGCTTTGAAAGAACGAGGGTGCTACAGATACCCCTAGAGCCTCGCTGGACATTCCTGTGCGTGCTCTCTCACTGTTCACCGCCACTACCCTAAATGTACCCACGAGTAATACTAGCAAACGCTGCGTGTAGATTGGTAGTGATGTAATTAACCTGGGAAAGAGTGAAAAAATTAAATTATCTTGTCATGAATTTAACGTGGAAAAAGCAGAGAGCGACGTGTACTTGTGAATCTGGTCCCGTTGCTGCTCAATGCTGTCGAGTTGGATGACAGTAAATAACTGTTGCTCTCCCTCCCGACCAAATACTCCACCGGGTATCTTCCTTAGAAATTTTTTCAACACACTGGCAATAGTGTAAACACTGAAATTGTCCATATTAACTAAACGCCCAGTTTGCAGAAAGTGAATGAGCTTTTTCATGTTTCCCTGGTGGCCCGGTGCTCGAAAAACATCTTTTCTCATAGGTGCTTCTTTATTTAATTTTAAAATAAGAACCTAGAAACATAAATAAATTACGTTATTGCACGTAGATCAAGAATAAATGATATCAACTCACTAGTAATGGGCCAGGTATGTCATTTTTACAAACTTCATCCAGTGGCACGCCAAATTTTACTCTGCAACAGGCATATACATGTGAATTAGTTATTTTTTATGGCCAATTGATGGTCGGGCAGTTAAAAAATTAATTAAAAAATGCATACTTTTCTAGGCGCCTTGGATACGGCACCGAGGAAGGGTGTCCACAGCTAGTAACCACGTTTCCAAGGGTTGCTGCTCTCCTATGCATTCTCTCTGTCCAGCTACTCATCATTCCAGCAGGTGTCCTAATCCAGCAACATAGTTAGACTCGACGATATAATATTTCCACGGTTCACCGATGCATTATTGAGCTTTGACTCAAGCATGTGCCACATTAAATTGACGACGAGAGATCAAATGACAACTAAAATTTACTAGATTCAAGTGGGCTATTAAATACACTAAAACAGCATAATGCATTACATTTGCACAAGTATATCATAATTTTTCACTAGATCTCCACATTTTTTTAACAACGTTGACTGCGCAACACGAAATCCACTACTGTTCGACTATATACGTGAGCATTCGTCCGCTTGATAACCATAACCAACCACACCTTATAGACCACTTTCATTAGCTCCCTCTCTTTTGCTCACTCTTCTCACTTGGCTTTTTCAAAAAATCAATATGGCCTCACCAACCAAACATATGATTTTGTACTTCCTACTTTGTATAATGGCTGGAAATTATGCTGTTGACGGAAATTATTGTCTGTCACTGATGGAATTTCCTCTGGTACGCGTTCAATTTATTGAATGTTGTTCGGAGTACTGTTTAATGCACAGCGTACGACGGCAAGCAATATATGTACATATACAGCGTGTGTAAGTGTATATACTCTTGCATAAGCGTAAGACTTCGCTCTTTTTGCATTCATCTTGGCCTATCCTTGCAGCACAGATTTTTGCCCCCTGGTTCTGCGACTTTGGCCCTCATGCTTCTCGCCCCGGTGATGAGTGCAAACCAATTGCACGCATGCATGCACAAAAACTAACCTAATTGACAACGACTTTTTCGAATTTGTTTACATTGTGAATATACACGTATAATTACTGAATATATATATATATAATTTACATACAATTTATACATTTGTAGAAAAAATCTTATTTGATTGTCCTCATGTGCTGTCTTGACCATTCCTGTACCCAATAAATGTCTTGTTATAAGGAAAGGAATATTGGAGTTTTTCTATAATTAATATTTTTTTAAAACTTTATTTCAACATGGATCAGGCATTTTAATTTTTACATATGATTTTAAAATGAAAACTTGAACTTATTTGTTAATATTAGCGTTTTGAAATAAAATTTATCAAGCTGATAATTTTTTAAAGTGGAGAACCAATCCATTGGCTGCTATACTGAATGTCGCGCGAGTGTCCAACGGGCTCACGTTCTCTGCCTTCTGAAAAACTTCATAGTCCTTCAAAACCTTGGCCACGACCATTTTTACTTGCAGTTCTCCAGCCTTTATACCTATATGATAAAATTTTATGATAACATTAAGTTCTTTTTGAATAGAAATTTACTGAACATACCAGCACATGTGCGGGGACCGATGCCGAATGGGATATAAGCGTCATGGACTTTGCGGCCATCGGCGTGGCGCTCAGGATCGAAGACGAGGGGCTCGTCGAAATATTTGGGATCCTCGTGGAGACCGTAGAGCGACAGGAACACTCCAGTGCCCTTTTTAATGACAACGTCAGTGCCGGGAATCTAACGGTATGTCAATTAATTTTTAAATACATTTTTTCTTCTCTAAATTTATCGGTTAACGTTTCGTTTTATTACCGTATAATCATGATGGGCCTCTCGGTCAATGGTCGACAGGGGTGGATGCAATCTGATACTTTCAGCGAGGCACTGGTTGATGTACTTCATCTCGTTGAAGCCCTCCAGTGTCCAGCCGTGCTTCGCCACTGTTCTGATCACCTCTTCGCGTGCACGATTTTGGTACTCGGGGTGGTTGGCCAACTCGGTAAGTGTAAATGCCGCCGTCGTCGAGCCCGACTCGAGGCCGGAGAAAAACGTCCCAGTCTGATCGAACAGGTTGACTCCCTCGAATTCTATTGACGAAAAAAAAGAAAAAGAAAATTTTTACCTCGCATTATCCGGTAAATATTGATTAATTAATTAATTTTTTATAAAAATACTAACTGTAAAGTGGATTTTGTTCTGCATTTTTCATCTGTATTAATGAGTCTACAAAATCACCCCGTTTTTCACCAGATTGTTCTCTCTCTTTGATCGCCGCCCAGAAAACATCGCTGGCAAACTTGAAATTGAGCAGAATGGTCGTTCCAAACCAATTGACGACCTCTGGGATGAAGAAAACTATAAAGAGTGCAATTTGTCGAGGATATCCAACGAAAAACTGCAGCACTGAAACAGAACATGATTCATAGTAGTGGAAAAAATCAGTAATTGTAAAAAAAGGCAAAGTGAACTTACTGGAACTGTTAAAATACGAATTCGGGTCCTTGAACGAGTCCATCTTCGTGCCCAGAGCTAGGGTGGATATTAAATCGCCTGTCAGGCGGTAGTTCATCTCTTGAGCATCGATGATCTTGAAGCCGTCCTTTTCGGGTTGTTCGTCAATGAATTTCATCATTGGTCCCAACGTGTCAATCATCAGCGGATACATTTGTCGGAGCTTGTTTTTCGTAAGGGCAGGCGTGATCTTGGTTCTCAAGTATTTCCACGCTGGATTCTTCAAGCCAAAGAGATTCTTCATGGCAATACTGTCCATTTCCTGTGCGCCGGCAAAATGTCGATTGGTAAAGTTTGAACCGTCGCGGATGAAAATTTGCTTGATGAGTTCTGGATCTCGCAGAAGCAGACACGGCTTGTGAAAGATGTAGAAGCCGACAAAGGGCGCGTCATCTCGTGCTGCACGATACAGCGTGTTGAAGTGGTAGCCGGGAGGACTGCGGAAGAGCACGGAATCCTTGACGTGTCCGAAGAGCCAGTGGGCGTTGGGCAGTTGCTCGACACCTCGTCGCTTCCAGTAATTGAGTTTATACTGGCAGTAGATGTAAAATAGCAGCCCGAGTATCGGCAAACTGAGCAGAGTTGTGAGGAGAATATTCTCCGAAAGATAGTCTTGCCAAAACATCATGAAGATGGTTTATCAAGACTGACTGGATTTCAAAATATCGCAGCAGAACGCAAGGTCAAAAAATTTTTGAGTGAGTGTAGTGGGTAGTCATAGAGCACGGGTTTTTATACAGAATGTTAGAATGTGGAGTAGGGAGGGGGGGGGGGGCACGCTTGTTCAAAAATATAAGTTCTGTACAGCAAAAAAATAAGTCGTTAAAATTCCTACACGTGTCTGTGATTACAGCTTGATAACGGAAGGTATTTTTACAGCAGTTCTTTGTACTTTTTTTTTAATTGAAAAATAATTTTCAAATGGAATTTGCCACATCGACCGGAGTCGACAATAATTTCCTAAAAATAAATTTGTTTTTTATTCCTTCGCGTTTTCTATCATTTTTTTTTATCGTTTCATGAATTGTGGAATGCAGTTTTGAGCTATACAAACCAAAAAATCAATTGAATACTTCGTAACAACTGCTAAAAGTAATTCAATAAAAAAATTAAAGTACACTATTTTCATTATTCTCACCATTCCGAATATAAATTCATCAAAAAAAAAAAAAACAAAACAAAAATCAATTTTTTAAATCGACATATTAAAATTTTTTGAATACAGTATTAGATTATATATTCATTCAACAATGACTAAAAAACGGAAAAATATTGCAAAAATTATTACACACTATTAGAGACCGATTTTACAATAATAACAATATAATAATAATAATAAAAGAGAAGAAATTTTTTTAGCTACACAATAAATTTCAACAAATAATTATCTTTAACAGTAAAATTAATTTGTCCCTTTTGTACGTAGAAATAAACATCATCTACGTGATATTTATTTATATACAATAATGTATATTATATTAATCTACAACTCTAAATTATTGTATACTGTGTTGCAAAACTATTTTAAATATTTATCACAACAAATACATGTGTATATTGACCCTTCCACCAATTTCAAAGAAGTTTATTAACAATTTGTAGTAGTAGCTTGGAATCAATCTATAATGTCAATAATATATACAAAAATGTTTAAATCATACGTATTGACTCTATATTGTTTCGTATTACATGAAAAATAAATTATATTGCTAAATGAAAAAAGAGTACAATTTGTATATTTTCATTATCATCATCATATATGTCTTAGTGAATGTATAACACGACAAATCAATCGATTTTCACAGTCTATGATATTTTTTTAACGCGTGCCGGAAGCCGTATGCACAGTTGGGTCGCTCTAGCAGTAATTAATCGCATATATATATTAATAACATGACATAATTTGTGTCTACCATATGCTAAAAGTGATTAATGCGGCGAATGATGCAAGAAAAGCTCAATCAAGTACCCCGATTATGCTCACTCTGATTTGTTTTATACATATTATAAATATGGCTCCATTTTAAAGCTCAATCATTCAATAAGTGCTCCCATTTAAATGTCTATAACACTAAGAAAACGTTCAACAACAACGAGGAAGATAATTTCACGCTACATTTTACTATGACTGCAATTATTATCTAATAAAGCTTGGTCTTGTGTGTCCATTTCATTGTCATTTATTGAATTTTATATTTTTATATGTAAGATATACGTGGCATCGACCTGGTCAACACAGCACGCCAGAGAATTCATCAATCATTGGATCAAAGAATCCTTAAAATCAAAAAGTCGGTATATATTTTTTTCTTTTTTTCTTTTTCGTTTTTTTTTTTTTTTATTTTCAAGGAACGCGCAGAGTCTGTGTGGTATGTTGTAGATACTTTCAATCAGATAAGGCTGCGTCAATTATTGTCATTCTTTTTTCAATCCTTGCTTTATCAATTCGTTGTTTCTTCACAGTAATCCCTGTTTAATTTGTACACCTTTTCGTGTTTTAAAAATTAAGTACTGGAAATTCCTCCTGTTACTTTGACTAAAAAATCCTTTTTTTTCTCATTTCTTTTGAATAAATTAGAATGTTGCAGAGGAAAATTTCAGTCTTTGATTTTTAAGAAGCTTTGCGGGCACAAGCCAACGCCGTCACTACTATATATAATATTCCTTGGTGTATGCGAGCTCAACTGGGAGTTTTTGTAGAACAATGTGTCGTCGAGCATAAGAGCTGAATAGATATAGTGTAGGGAAGAAATAGTAGGAAGAGTATAGACATAACATCAACTTTCATCACATAATTGTAGGAAGAAGTGAAATAAAAATTTTTTTTACCGCGTAATTATAATTAAACAATCAAATAAACTATATGATAAATATTTTGAATAAATAGCGGCCTACAAAACTGCTACTATGGTTTTAATAATTGCTTTATAACGACTTATTTAGTCGTAGTATTGTGCACTCACAACGTTATTAGTTATAATCATGATAGAAATTGTATATAAACGACATACTTAAACTCTCAAATTCACATATATTAGGCCTCTATTAATGCATTTGTGGATGAAATATTGGAGCTAAATCCAATTAAATTAATATATATAAATAATGAAAATAAAAGCTCTTTTTCATCAAAGCTTGTAATAAGTATTTTTATGTGGAACTTCAAGATCCTTCGATGTCTTTGTTCTTGTTTCTAGAACCACTACGATATCATGACTATCAATCGTTTTTTTATTTTTTAAATATATGTATAGTTTAGTAATAATATTTTTTTTTTCTTTTCAATTTCAATTAAATTATCTATCTCGTAATAATAACGATATCTTCAATGCACTAACTATTGACTAACACGTTTGTCCTCGACTTTTAGGCTTCATTTCGTTTGCACGAGGACAAGATAATACTGATACGAGATATCCTCTTGCTACCCTGGTCTTTTAATATCATTCTCGAAGCGAGATTATTTTTTGCACTGAAAAGCTCAAATAGCTTCAATTCCAGGGCACTTTTTTCCCCTTCAGTCAAGCCGCATGACTTAAAAGGCGCTGGGACACACTGGCGGATTCATCTGCCCGAAAATATTGAGCTCATACAGCGCAGCGAAAATGATGAAGATGAGGTACCAGATCATCAGGACTACGCCGTATCTTCGGTCGAGCTTCCAGCCGTTCAAGTGCGTGGCCAGCACGAGAAACACCACGGTGGAAAGCAGGGAGATAGTCGAGTATGTCAATCCTGTGTGGGTGCGACACAAAAGAAATATGATTTAATGAAAAAAATTCGAGTTGAGGGGCGTTTCGAGGTTTTACCTCTGCTCGTCACGTTCACGTGAGAGCCCGGCTGGATCATGGCGGTCTGGATAAACCAGGGAAGTCCTAGGCATACGAGGATGTCGAAAACATTGCTGCCTACCGCGTTGCTCACTGCCATGTCACCCAAACCCTCCTTGATCACGGCCAAGGATGACAGCGCATCGGGCACGCTCACTCCGGCTGCGACAAATGTCAACCCCATCACCGTGTCGGGAATTCCAAGAGTGCTACCTGCACAAATTAGACAGAACTTTATATTTCGAGGATATGAAATAATATTAAATTTTGTTTTTTCAACATGGGTAGATTTTCGTTTTTGTTTCCTTTGTGAAAAAAAATGTTAGAAGTATTTTTAACTCGACAATTAAATTGATAAAAAATCCATTATAGATACGAAGCAAAAAATCAAATGACTTTGGCCTTGACAATTGTTGTTTTTTCAAAATCTTATCGATAGTGCTTTTTATGGATTGGTGTTTCAATGCCGACAAACAAAAAACTTTGCAGAATGAAAATAATACTTACGATACCAAGAAAAAAAAATTTTTTTTCAAGCATTATTGTAGAATGTGTTTGCTAGCTTGAAAAAAAATTCAATTAAAAATTAAAGAAACTCTTGGACAAAGGCTACCGTGAGTTTATTACTGTACAGCAAAAAAAAAAAAAAACGACAAGTGTATATTTCATAGGTATTTTCAACTGGGCAAGTTGAAAAAAAATTACATTATAATCTTGATACTAATCATACCAACAAAACAATTATATTTTTGGCCTTGAAAATTATATTTTTTGTTTTTTTCAAACATTTTATTTATAGATAATATCTTTTCTCAATTTATTTTTATAAACTGATATTTTCAAGCTCAAAAAATTCCTGAACAAAGGCTTTAAACAGATTGGCTTATTACTGCACTTATCTCAATGTCTTACCGATAATTGTAATCATCCAAACCATGATGTAGCTATAAAAGCTAATCCAAATCATGGAAATGCAGAAAGTAAAGGGATACCAGCTTCGCCATTTTTCCGTCCGGCAGTCTGGCATGGTGGCTCGACATGTATAGTGAATGGGATACACAAGGCCCCACTTAAAGATGGCCCACTGGCTTCCATCGACAGGTTTCTCCAGGGGCGAAACCTCATTCGGGTCGGCTTCCTTGGCCTTGTAGTACTCGGGCTGCTTGGGAGCGGGCGGTTGCTGCGCCGGCGGAGCGGACTCGTCCGGAAGGCCTAAAAAAAAATCAGCATCCAACAGTTCCTCCAAGAGCAACCAACTGTGCGATTTACTGACCCTCCTGGGCCTTGACTTGGTCGGTAACGGGCGAGTTGGGACCAGTATAGGACAGCCGTTCCTCCTGGAGTGACCTGTAGCTGACGAGGGCGCTCTCCTCCGCGGGCTCGTCGTCCTTCGGAAGAAAGGGGATGTTGTACGACTTGGCCCAGCGCTCCAGACGAGTATTGTACGACAGGACAATGCAGTAGATGGCATAGGTGATGAGCATTAGCAGCGACTCTGACCTGTCAGATGCAATAGTGGTAAAAAAAAGCTTTTTCAACGCCATCATCAAGCTGAAAACACTCTACCAGGATATAATTTCATTGTAGATCGTTCCGAGCATCACGAGGATGGAGATAAAATAGAAGAAACAGTCGCGGCAGAGGGGCCACCAGTTGAGCTTGGACACGGTGCTCGTGCAGAGACCGCACACCGAGATGACAAACATAATATTGAACACCGCGCTGCCAATAACTCCGCTCACGCCAATGTCATCCTTGGCGAAGAACACGCCGATGATCACGGTGGCCAGTTCGGGGGCCGACGAGCCGGCGGCCATAAATGTCGCTCCGGCCACGTCGGGAGTTAGGCGTAATTCTTCGCAAATCCGATCTAGACTCGCGACAAAGTAGTCGTCGCACACGATGGCCAAGCCGAGAAACGTGTACACGGCTACAATCACGTGTATAATAAGACCGCCGTGCTTTCGGGCCGATGGGCCCATCAGGGGCCGGGGAAACTGCTCGATCGCCGGGGCTGAACAATTTTCTCGGCGTGGTCGCCACGTTGGGTGCGCCGGCTTGGCCGTCGACGTCGAGGCCGCAAGAGTCTGGAAATTCGGGATTTAAAAATTTTATATCAAGTAGAATAAACATTACAGTGCAGTGGATTTTTCTATGTCTCACCGAAGACGTTGCATTGATAGGAGCTTCCTTGGGGCTTTTTTCTTCAGCTTTAGGCCGCTCTGTTCTGGGACCTTCCGTTTTCGGTTGCTGTGTAGCTTCATTTTTTTTCTGCGTTGTTACGATGGGTTTGAGCGTCGTCGGCAAGGCCTCGCTCGCTGCTTTAGTTGTTTCCGGAGCGGAAGAGGTCGTGGAAGATGCAAGTTGAATCAAAACGTACAGCAAAAACAGGATCACGTGCAAGGGCCACTTTTGGCGGCGCGTGAGCCGCCGTCGCCTCATCATCTCGGTCTGCATGATAGAAATAAAAAAAGAAAAACACATGAGTAAATAAGTACTTTTCTGTGAATATCATTACGCAAAATGCACGCAGGCAGATCAATGATAGCGCAAGAGGGCTGGAAAACACGGGGGAGGGCAGGTATGAATGCTTGCATTCAGGAGGGAAATAGATGAGTCAACGTTTTACGAGTTGGACGTTGAAGCTCTGCCACATATCGGCTTTCCATCAGGCAAATCGATATCACGCTATTGTCTCTGAAGAATGCATATAATTGTCGGATGTGTGCCGGGAAGTTAATTACACGCTAAACCCTGCATGAATGATGAGAGACTCACACCAATCTGCAAAAATATTCGACGGGAGATTTTTCTCTCCCGAAAAAGATGAAAAAAAAAAACAATTGAGAATATGAGTTTTAAATTGTCTTGGGGCAAACAGAGCGCGAGAGAGAGAGTCTTCCGTAGCTCTTTGACTTTACGCCAAAGTGCAATCGATCCACATTCCCCTCACCAATCAACTTTTTCTATCCCTTCTTTGGCATTTAAAGGTTTATCACGCTGACTGGGCGATGAAATTTAGCGCATTAATGGCTTACACCCGATATGTCACTCGGCAGTTGTGAATGAGCGTAAGCAATGATGGATATATAAGGAAACTGAAAGCCTGCAAACAATCGACAAAGCTATTATAAGCAAGTTTATTAGTTGACAATAAAGATTTTGAATCGTAAGATAAAACCTGTAACACACATCAGCTGACCTTGTGTAAAAACTGTGTTTACGTGTCACTAACAAATCAAACTGACACTTTGGATTGCAAACAAGCAAAATAATTGGACTAGCCTGAACACGGCGACATTGCGCAACGTTCAATGACGTGTGTGCATACACGGAATATAAGTCAAAGCATAAGCGGAAAAAATCCGTGTGAAGAATGAGCGCGAAAAATCATCATGCCTCTCTCTCTCGTTGTCAGATGTAAGGAATACGATTCCCATCCAACTCAAGAGCCTGATGAATCTGCATCTGAACGAGAGAGAGCCCTTGAGGCCATCGATGAGTGGGGTTGAAAGGTTGCGGGAGGAGGATATACGATTTATGGGGGCAAATACGCTTCGTCGAGGGTGCAGTGATGTCTAACAATTAGATTACAAAGACTTGTAGGCTTAGAGGATATCGATGACCCACTATAAATTATAATTCACTGGGTTGTATATTAATTTGGGCGAAGAAAATCTATTTTTAGGCCTTGTCAACTAGTGCAAACTAGAAATTATTGATTTACATAAAGCCCACCACCCGCGGGCCATCTTAATCAGTCTTAAGACCATCATCCACTCACCCTTGTTGTCGTAGCAGTCATTTCCATGGTATCGCTGTCTTCCTGTCCGCGATATTCGCACGCTCACATGTCAATTTGTCCTCTTGGTCCTCGCGCACACTGATAAAACTGTTTTTTGCCGGATAATCACAGTCATTCACCTTAGCTAGCGATGCTCCAGTTTATTAATGTAAAATTGCGCTTGTGCTTGTTCACAAACATCCGCTCCACACACTGTTTGCCTCTCGCAGGATTTTTCCAGCGAGCTCACCACCGGCCGTACGCCTACGCTGCCTGTCAGACAATAGAACTTGTCGTTATCAGCACGCTTGCGCGCCCCAAAGGGCTGCGAAGCTTAGAATTGGCAAACCAACACCATCCCCTGACATTTCGCCCACTGGCACACTATCTTATTTTTTGGCTCCGCGACGTCTGCCGCCAGATTTACTGCCACTAAGGTCGCAGTTTAATGGGACAGGGGCAAAGACACTCAATGATAAAACCACGCATTGCTCGTCCATTTCCGCCTGCTACACATCGATATGACAATGTTTAAGTTATAATTCATTATATTCTACTACTGTAGGCCAGTATTTTTATTCGTCGTCACGCGGCTTTTACTGTGACGACTTTTTTAGAATATGGGGTAGAGTTTAATGCACGAGTAAGGGTGGTGGTCAATCGATTAATATACACGCCGTGTATTTTCATAGTTAACACCAGCATTCATGTTGATGGTTCGATAAAAATGTACCAACCGTTTTTTTTTTTTCATTCGTCCGTCTATCGTGATAATGTCCGACACACACCTGATTTTCAGATAGTTAAAATTATTTAAATGTTTAAAAAGAGTATTTTTTTTTCCTTTCTTATAGATATATTTGAAATACTTTTAGTTTATTTATAGATAGGAGTACTTTAGAATCATTGCTTTTGGAAATGATTTGTTTTTTTAACTAACTTGAGTTTTGATTAAATTTTACAGAATATCCACCGGATGATGGATCTTTTTCCATCTGGAAATTATTTGTTGATAATCCAAAAGGTTTTAATATCATGTTACCAAGGTCTTTCAGCTTGCCAAACATTTCTTCTTTGAGTTTCTCATTTTTTTCCTGTATTAACGGAGGCAATCTCTGGAAATTTAATATAGAAATAAGAATAAATGTTGTAGTGTGAGTTGAGAAGGGAGATTCTTACCCTGGTGGCGTGATTGGCTTCTGAATTCTCGGGATCGTGTTCTAGGATTTTTTTGTAATCCTCCAGAGCCTCATCGAGATGCTCAGTCTGTTCATTCAGCTGTGCACGACGCATTAGAGCCTTGATGTAACTCGGGTTCAATTCCAAGGCCTTTGTGCAGTCATCTATCGCCGACTTTTTGTCCTGATCATTGAAAATTTGTAATTATCGATGAAATTAATTTTAAAATAATTTAATACAATAAATCTTACATCGGATTTTCCTTTAGCTGCTGCTCTGTTGGCGTACAAAATCGCTCGATCCTTTTCATAGGCCAGAGGACACGTTTGGAGAGCCTGAGTGTACGTTATCATAGCTTTGTGAAACTCTGAAGCCATGAAAAGTGTGTTTCCCTCATTTTTCAACGTTTCAGCCTCACATTTTAACTTCTGAAAGCATAACAAAACTATTAGAGATCATGAAAGGTGAGGAAAAAAAATTCATGTAATGATTACAAGCTTCTAACCTCTTTTTCCTCATCTGTTAAATTTACTTCTCTGTCCTTTAGCCTTTCCTCATCAATAAAATCCTCAGCTTGCTGAGGTGTTTCAGGCTCAGGAGCCTTTTCCGACTCTTGTTCATCGGGCAAAACATCGTAATTTGCACTGTCACCACCTTTTGACGAACCCTCCTCGATATTTGGATCTTTGATACAAGATTTTTCCAAGTCTTTCGTTAATTCT
Source organism: Macrocentrus cingulum (assembly GCA_002156465.1). Lineage (NCBI taxonomy): Eukaryota > Metazoa > Arthropoda > Insecta > Hymenoptera > Braconidae > Macrocentrus > Macrocentrus cingulum. The sequence continues at coordinate 36,716 of MVJL01003878.1, forward strand.
GATAGAATCTCTTCGTTTGATGGAATACCATCAGTTTTATTATCCATATCTAATTATTTTCTTAGACAAAACAATAAATCCAATCCACTGTGTGCGTGTGCAGAGGTTATGTTTGATTGGCAATCAGTTTTTGAAGGGCAGGCTCTATTATCGTCTGTAAATTTGATTTTTTTTTATGTAAAAAATTCCACAATTTCGAATCAGTATATTGGTAATTAATTTATATCATTTATTGGCGTAAAATAATTATTTTTCATCAGCTCACGATTGAAACCCGCACACAACACTGCTGTTGACGATACGTTTTTATCGATTGAGGGGTGTACGTTGTACGCGAGATTTTTTTTATACTACTATACATAAATAAATACACCAAGTACTGCAGCTATTTTTTGAGGGTGATAATTTAAGTATTGATGTAGGCAATTGGGAGTAATTTTAAGCATTTTTTATTTAAATGATAGAAGAGATTAGAACTTCATTCTGTGTGGGTACTGGCTGCTGCGTAAACCAAACATAGCTGACAGATACGTGAACAGCATTTTTTTGTCCGCGTGTTTCTTGATTGCCGCAATAACCAGCTTATCAACGACTTTCTGATCTGCCTTGCGCTGATCAGAGGGCTTGTACTCTTCCTTCTTCTTGGAGAAGATGTCTCCCTCCTCTTTCTTGGCGCGTTTGTCGCGCTTCCTCTTGAAGTAGTCGTCGTCGATGTGTTTTGGAACAATCGACTCTTCCAAATTGATACGTGTGCTCGTGGCAATCACGTAATTTTGGCTAATGCGCCTCATCGGACACGCATTGATCAGGAAAGGTCCTGGAAAGATGAAAAATTGAGTATTAAGATCTACCTATTATCGGTTAAATGAAAAATTGTGAGTTTTACCAGTGACAAGGAGTAGGCCGCTGTTCAACGCCTTCAGGAGAACAACTCGCTTGCCCTTGTGGGGACCTGCCAGCACAATGCACACTGTGCCTGGCTGCAATGACTGACGCACGTAGCGAGTGTGATCTTTAAAACACTTCTTAGCGTGATGAGCAGTCACGGGCTCTGTTGTGGCGTAATTGGCCCTGCGTTTCTTCAGCCTAACAATACGGGTTCCTCCGTTCTTGTCACCGTTGATTTTTTTCTCAATGGTCAAGGGCTTTTTGGGCTTGACCTGCGAAATTAAAAAATAAATATCAATTGCTGAATTATTATGTATGAATAAATTCTTAATCGATTAGATTGCTGGCTGTTTCTTACCGTTTTGGGAGTCTTTTTCTCCAAAAACTTGTAGACCGCTTTCTTATGGAACATCTTGGATCTGCTGAATCGATAAACTCCGGATGTCAACTCATAATTACGCGGTTTCGTTGATTTTTTCTTCCCTTCAGCAGCCTTTGCAGGCACTTCTGCTTTTGTTTGTGCCATCTGAAATCAATTTCCGTATTAGTTAGAGGATGAATTGCTTGGGCAACTTGTCATAATTGAGGTTATGTTTTGAATAATTTTTTTTCTTATAAAAAATTGTGGACAATTTTATGGATAAAATAAGAACAATCACAACGGGGGATTACTATGATACAATAGTTTTTTTGCATTTGTGTAAACAATGGCACATAACAATAAAAATCCGAGTGTCAAAGGGCCGATACGACCACATTAGATTACGTCAACTAGGTATTTCAATAAGTTTAAGGGAAAAAATACTCTCACAATTATCTCATTGGAATATTAATATTTAAATATTTATCAACTATTTTGCCCGATTGTTTTGTAATTTATTAGATTTTTTGGATTTCGCGAGAGCACTTTTCACACATCCACTTACCACGAACGATCGAACTGAAAAGAGTCACTAAAAAGTCTAGGGATTTCAAGCAGCCATTTTTTTTCCAAAGTTGCACATACATAAAATCCCTAGAAACACTTTATCGGTTAGAAATTTACTATACCGATACAAAGTTACCGCCGTGCGCGCGCCTTTGATCTCTAGCGATTAGATTTAGTTGGATATAAATTTCAAATGTAATTATGACGGTAGAAATAATTTAACTAAGAAATAATGTATTTTTTTATGTATTTAAAAAAATCATAAATGTCAAGATATTGGTAATAGTTTGATGGGCGCATTTTTTTTTACCGTTCCCACGGTGTTGAAGGGCGTCGAAGAGGGCGCCGATAACACGTCGCCCTCTCTCTCTCCTCGTCTCTCTGATCCCTGTGTTTCCATTTCGAACGGAGGCAGCACCGACACGACTCCAATATGGCGAATGTGAGGGACAGTGATACGTCGTTGTGGCTTCATAACAAGTTAGGAACATCAAACGACAGTTGGACGGGCAGTTCTATTTGTTCTCAATTAAACGCCGAAGTTTTAAGGAATATCAAGGATTGTTTTCTAGATTTACAAACCCAAGTGAAGCTCAAGTTACTGCTTTCGTTTTTCCACATAACCAGGCGCAATGTCGAGGAGGTAAGACACTGCTCACACTCATTTCCACACATTTCACACCACTCACAAGTGTTTTAACCCGTAAATAAGCATCCTACACTCCCAATAAGTCATATAAACAAAAAAAAAACATGATCCAAGTATTAATTTATGTTAATATCTACTTGTAATCCTTCAAAAACACTGTTACCCACCAGCGCCACCTATTATTATCATCGTGGCGGGCTTTCTAATGCTTTTCTATCCTTCCAGTGGCGATATGAGCTCGAGGAAATTATTCAAGTGGCATCAACAGACAGTGAGCTGTGGGTTTCGATGTTGGCCGAAACGATGAAGACATTTCCGGCGAGTGGCTCCCTCAATACAGATATCTCAGACTTGGACGACAATCGTCCAATTTTCGGCGAGCTCGTCAACGACTTGAGGAAACTTCTAAAAAAACAAAATGACCCGGCCATGCTACCGCTCGAGTGTCACTATCTCAACAAAACTGCGCTGATATCCGTTGTCGGGCAGCAACCAGCATCGACGAAGCATTTCAACTTGAAACGCAAGCCGAAGAGTGCAGCATTGCGCGCCGAATTGTTGCAAAAGAGTGCTGACGCTGCGAGCAATTTGAAAAAGAGTGCTGCACCTACAGTGCCGGTACGGAGTCGAGGCATGCCACGGAAAATGACAGACACGACACCACTAAAGGGCATTCCCAGCCGAGTGCCAACGGGTGGCTTTAGATCTCCAGCCCTCACGGCGCCCTCAATGTACACGAGGACACCCATCAGCAATCGCAGTCGCAAGGACTGTGGAATTAAATTGCTGGACATAAACGAGCAGCCACTGGGCTATGCTCAAGCAAAGAAGCGCAAACGCATGCAGGAGCAAGAGGAACAGCAGAAGAAGGCAGCCGAGGCAGCGATGGCGGCTGCAGCGACACCGCCTCCGGCTGTCGAGGCGTCAACAACACCTGAATACGCGCAAGGTCTTGCGCCCATTAATCCACCACCAACACCGGTTGCCATCATCGCGGTTAATCCAACATACGCACCGACAACGCCCGTATCCACCGTGGCACCAGCGGTGACGACACCTCAGGCCAGCACACCCTCCACCCCCGCCACACCGAATACCAGCACTCCGATACCTGCCACGCCAATTGCACCAGAGTCACCGTCAAAGCCCGTTGGTGTGCAGACAGTGAGACCCACGCAGACGGTCACGCAAATTCGCATCCAAACGTCGGCGCCGCCGGCAAATGCCGCGACAAACACGCGAAAAGGCCTGTCACTCACACGCGAGCAGATGCTCGAGGCTCAGGAGATGTTCCGTACTGCAAACAAGGTCACTCGGCCGGAGAAAGCTCTGATTCTTGGTTTCATGGCTGGTTCGCGACAAAATCCCTGTCCAAAATTGGGCAATATTGTAACTGTGATGTTGTCGGAGAATGTTGAGGATGTTGTGCAGGCCGATGGCACGACAGTGTCCATGCTTGTTGAAACACACTTCCAGATGAATTACACGAATGGTGAGTGGAAGAGGATCAAGAAGAATCGACGTGTTGTCACTGAGGACAGTGTGAGTGCAGCTGCTCCGGCGCCCGCGACTGCAACTGCTTCAAATTGATCTCGGTGACGTTGATGCCTTTTTTTTTCATTATTGGCACGCAGTCTGTTGCCAAATTTTTCTCATTCTCGTGTTGCTTAATGTAAGTTCCTGGCCTAAGTGCCTCCGGAATGAGATTGGTAATTTATTGTACATTGTACTAATGATAAATCGTTTGAAGAAGTATGTTAAATACTAGAGGTAGACAAAAAAAAAGTTGGTTATAGATCTTGGTAGTAAATCTATCTCAATTACTACCGTTTTAATTCAGTAAAAAAAAAAAAACAAATTTACCGATTCAATAACAGTACAATATATATATTTACACGATTAACAAATTACGACTCTTATAAAATTGTTATTCGAATAAAAGGCTATGTTGCTATTGATTACGCTGTGGCGTAAATTAAATTCCAAGCGATTACTATTAAAATTAGTCTTGAAATTGCTATCGATGCTGAGCTCGATGTTTTTTCATTTGGATCACGAGTTCCGCACTGTCTGTAGCCAACTGTTGTTTTGCGTTTTTTTGGCACATAACCGGGAATTGCTAGGCTGGGTTCCTTTAATTTTCCTACTGACATTAATCGCGTGAAATCTTGCTCAATTCGACTGGCAATAGGTCCTTTAAAGTGTAGGAAAAATTGAATGCACGCTCCATTGTGCAGAATTTTTGTCTTTCTACTGTCAATAGACAGCATCCACTCGGGAATGCCCATGACTTGTCGAACTTCTTCCAAAAACTGAGCTCTAAAAATGAAAAATAACCACGTGAATCACCGCGAAAAATGTTAATAACATCCAATTCTTACACAACAAATCGCGGAGGCCTCCTGATGTTTGCGTACTTCACGATGTCATAGTCGGGCTCGATATTCGCGCAGGCAAATCGCTGCGATCCAAATTCCGCGTCGAGAACAACGATAGACTTGCCGAGAGCCGAGACAGTGCCCTCCAGGGGGAAGCTGGGGTCTGAGAAGACCCGGCGCCCTACGCCAATATCAATCGGTCCTAACCTGGCGGAAATATCGCCCACGTGGCAGCGCAGAGGTAGATCAGGTCCACACTCTTGTTTGTAAAGGTCCACCTGTGTTCAAAAACAATGAGGAAACTCTCCCTCTCAAAAGTATAGCGATAAATTACATTGAGTGGATCGGCCAGCTGTGTAAAGTACGGATTCCACACGTATCCTCCTGCAACACAGCGCGTGTCCTTGGTTTTAACAGTTGCATCCACTCCAATCGGGTTAACATAAATTGCCCAGTTGTGATTCCTCGTCTAAAAAAATTATTACCGATCAATTTTATCCCCCTACGCGCTTTTTAAGATTATCTCACTCTCGATAAACTCACCACGTTCCTGTCCCGCTCGCCGGGGTGGCGCAGGTTCACCTCGAGGACCGTCTCGCTCTGGCTATTCTCACTGTACACGAGCTGGGTCTGAAATAGTCAAGTTAATTTATTCGGATTACATAGCTAAAAGTACTCACCATTCGTATGTACCCGTAAGCAAAGCCCTGCGGGTGATGGAAGGACGCGATGGCCCGAAGTTCGCGTGCCTCTGACGGCGCGTAGCCTCGCTCAAGAGTCGAGCAGGCCCAGCGCTCGCCTCTGCTCTTTTTCGTGATGACGATACTTCGCCCGAGGATGCTCTCGTAGCTAAACAGCGGCAGTTGCGTGTCGTTGAAGGTGCCCTCGAACTTTGACGCGCCTTCGAGACTGCCGAACTTGCCGCTCAAGTCCCCGACCTCGTACTGGTCGGATGTTCCCTCGCCGGGAGGCGGTACCGCAGTTGTACTTGTGTTTAGAGGGTTAAAAGAGTCGTAGAGCGACGTGGCCTCGCAGGGGAAGGCCAAGTCCATCTCCACGGGGGTCATGTGGATGCGGTAGACACTGGCCTGGTCGTCCAGTCCCCCCAGCACCGTCTCCACGTCGGTCACGTCGTACTCGGTCTGCTGGATCAACTCGATCTTGCCCTTGACGGTGGTCGTCACGCCGTTTCCGAACCAATCCCGCGCCACGGCCTTCCTCCGGTACACTCGGCTGATCCTGAGGTTAAAGGTTGGTTGTAAAAGTGAATGAAGAATTTTTAATTGAGCATCTTACATCGTGCAGGCCAGGCGTTCACCTCGCGCCACGGGTCCGTGATCGTCGTAAATCACCAGGCTTTTTTTCAAGATGCTGTGCGGTCCGGATAGGGGAAGAAATGAGTCGGTGAGGAGTTTTCGTGTCAGTTGCGGCCCGTCGCGCTTCTGCCCTGCAATCTCAAGCGTCCCGTGGCGACTCAGATCGCCCAGACGACACAGGCTCACCAGGTTGTTCGAGCAGAGTTGTGGCTTGTCGGGGTCCCAGTCAATTCTGTGCGGGTTAAAGGGAGCTCCGGCGCTCAGGCATCGGCCTGTCCAGTTGTAGTAGTCTGGTCCAGGTGGATTTTTGTGAATCATCCAGCTAGAGATAGAAAATATTTATAAGAATTTTTAAGATATCGCGATATTGAAGCTAAAAGAGCGCAGGGTGCTATTCATGTTTCATGTGATTAATATTTAGTAACATGTTAATATAATGTTCAAACAATTCTAAGACAAATTTTGAGAAAAAATTTATTTTTTTATTTTTTTGAGAATTTTCAAAGGGATACGAATATTGAAATTTTCGTGATTTTATCGGTTTTTTTGTGATAACTCGGTAAATAAACAAGATAGCGAAAAATATCATGAGAGTTAATTTATAGGGGATGAAATTTCCTACAAAAAATGTTGGATGAACTTTTTTATATCTCTTTTAATTTTTAAAATATTAGCAATTTTTTGAAATTTTTATTTTTCAAAATATTTCTAAAACAATGCAAAATTTGAAAAAAATTTATTCTACATTTTTTGTAGGAAATTGTATTCTCGATCATTTAACTCTTATGATATTTTTCGTTATTCCATTTAGTTACCGAGTTATCATCAAAAAATCGAACAAATCACAAAAAATGCAAAATTTTCGGATCAATATATCCTTTTGAAAATTCTAATGAAAAAAAATTTTTTTTGCTTTACCAAATATTGTAAAACAATATATACGCCCGTTTAGCATTAGTTGGAAAGCATTCTCACCGATGTTCTGCGGAATTGTTCAGAGAACTGCCGTCAGAGTGTACCAAATTCTCTACGATAATGGTCGTATCAGCTTCAGGCTCATTCAGAGGCTGTCGAAAGAGGATTCTGCCGACAATTGGATACCGAAACACCGCCTGGACCGTCAGCATTGCCGTCTGACCTGCATTATGAGGTGAATGACGATGGATCGTGCCACAAATCCAGGGGATCACGCCTTTATTATCAGTTTCATTGTACCTACCGACATTAAACAGTGACACTCAGTCAACAATCATTTTCCTTTTTATTTTTTCACTTACTTGTGAAGGACGAGGGACCTGTGCAAAGCGCTGTGCGCGCCCGACAGCGGCAGAAACGTGTCCCAGTAGATTCCACTCAACTTGGCGCTTCCCTCGAGGATATTATCGTGATTGGAGCCCTCGCTGTGTCCTTGCAACTTACCGGACAAGTCTCCGATAGCGTACTGATCCTGTGTGCCGAGTCCAGCGGGTGGAACACTTTTTTCTTCCATCCGCAGTGGATTATACAGACCTTTCGTGCCTCGGCACTCTGTCCCGGGCTCGCTCGACGGCAGGACAAAGTCTCGCGGGGCCTTGGGCAGTTCGTGCACCCTGTACGCGGCAATTTTTGTCTCATAGCGCAGTCTCGTCTCCAGGTCGTTCACGGGACTCAGCGAAACGTTCACCCACGTCGGGTGAAAAGGAGTGTTTTGTCTAAACGACACTTCCCCTCGAATTCCACGTGAATTAATCAAGCTCCTACAAAAAAACGTCTAGAAACACGTCAAATGAATAAAAACTGGAGTCTCATAGTTACATCGCGAAGGTGGGCTGCCAATTCTTGATTTTCGCACAGGTGAGGAACGATTCTGGATGTGTAGGGTGGAAAATCACCAGGTAGAGCGCTCGGTGCTGTCCCAGGAGATTTGTCGGCAGAACTGACATCAACGGGTCTCTGTAGAAGGCTTTGGATTTTTTCCGAGCATCGGCGGTTACGCGAATTTTGCCCAGCCGGCCGTCAAGGTCGCCGATAGACTTTCCCGAGCCTGCGTTATCCGGGTCAAAGACCGACTGCAAGGTATCGCAGTTGTCCTGACTTTTATCCGCGTCGAAGATGTCTGTTACGTAGATTTTCCAGTTGTGCTCGGTAAAGCCGGTCTGGAGGTTCTGCTGGTTCGTGTGATAGAGGTCGGTGTAGATTACCGTGTCGACAAAGTCTCGAACACTGCCGCCGAGCCAGCGGAACCACACGGTCCCAGCCACGGGCCCGTGAAGCCGCGCGTACGCATTATTCTCTACGTTTCTGTCCAGCGCGACAATCGACGCGCAGATGACGTGCGACGAGTAGGTGTCCTTGAGCAGCAGACCTTTTCCCCAGAGGATTTCATCACCCACGAGATTAGGGACCTCCACCACCACGGACTCGTTCCCCGGCAGAGTTACCGGGCCCAAGAGGTCGGTCAAGTTGATCACTCTATGGAGAAAACGAGTGATGAGTCTCGGACGTGCAGGTGACTTTTTAACAAGTGGTTTAAACTCTTACTCATCCCCCAGGTGCCTGTCCGAGCATCTATCCTCGATATTTGTGTAATCAGGAGGAAATTTCGTAATGAGCCACTCCCATTGCTGCTCTGGATACTGCAACGTGGCGTGGAGCAATGTTTCTATGCTGAGAGAGCCCCCGGGACCCTGTTCAAAGTGGATTTCTCCGTGGAGTCCTCTTGAAGAAACGTATGCTGCCAGCCGCAGCGCGTTTGCGATGCCCACTGTGACAGAAAGTTCGTTAGTATGGTGGAGTAGAAGAGATAAGTAATTTTTAAAGCTTACACAGGGCGAACAGGACGATCCACCACATTTTCGTTGATTTTTTGGGATTATCTCATGGTTTTCTGGGCTGTATTGCGACGTGGTGAACAGCATGAATGTTCTCTGGTGAGAACTTTTTCTTTAACACTCGCTCATACTTTCTCCTGGAAACCCCGAACGCTCCTCGTGGTGGGAGAGGCCTTGAAGACATCTGTTTGTACCGTTAGTCAATTTGTGCGGTACATTTAAATTAGCAGTTGATAATAATATTAATATTAATCAAATTGTTTTTGACCAATTGTTATTCTCTGATGTATTTTTTTATTAGTCGAGTTAACAAATAAATCGCAAACATAGCAACATATAAATGTTTGACTGGACACCGTGACACACAATATATGGAAAGTATTGTTTTTTTTCACTGATATCAGTATGCGTCAGAGCAATTATCGATTTCAGAGTTTGCCACGAAAACTGACAGGTGTTTACGGGGGCTAAGGAAAACAACAATCTACGCGCCAAATAGTCAAATTTCTGGACAACATCTCTACAATAGCTATGCCAAATAGCCGCTCAAAATTTATTGCAAATTCGTAACACTCTAATATGATGATGATTTCGCGATACTCTGTGAGAGTCCGGTAGTTTAACTTCATTTTCTCAGAGGATTTCTTTTTAATTGAAAATGATTTTAATATCCGCCTATGTCTCTCTTTCAAATATAATAAAAACGACTGTCGGATTTTTTTTGTTCTTTGTTTATATGAGCGTAATAAATATTTTAAATCAACGTAACCTCAAGTATAAAAATTTTCTCGTTTTTTCCCCAGCAATGCTAGATGAGCGATGGTCTGGAAGCCAAGGTTCGGACCAATCTCGGAATTCCTGAAGATGATATTTCCCTTGAAAACTGCATATAATTTTACAAAAACTACTGTCCACATTTTCGCATCTTGGATCGGCCGATTATCGTAATGAATTGCCATTTTGACTCAACACATTCCCAATCATTCGACTGTTCCTGCAGGTCGGCGCAAGCGGAGAATCTGACAAAGCGACTGAAGAACCGCCGCAGACGACGAACTCACTCGTGTAAGATGATCAAGTCCGGTCAGTGCCGATGTAACCGAGCCAACGGGCCGTAAGTGTCACTTTTCCGCGGAGAAGCATTTATTTGAACTAATCATCATGTAAACTCGTAGCCAGACTGGTAAATTGGCAGCGAGGGAACGATTGATGGATGCGGATGCACTGGCACACATGGCCTACCAGTACCGAGTGTCCCGCGATGTGGAGCCGCCCCATGGCAACGTGAATCCCCGTTTCGAGGAGGCAGTGGAGCAGCAACGAGGCGACCACAGAGATCTGTACATAGTTATCTATATCTCGTATCTTTTAATCACCTGGATAGCATTCTTAGCAATGAAATTTATCTATGGTCTGGGTTGGCTGCCTGAGCAGTCGCGCGGCCAGGCGAAGAGAGTAAATTATTGAATGTATAAGCGGCATTCCTATAGACGAATATCTCGCACTGTTTTATTCGTGGCCAGAAATAAATGTTGAATGGTTTCAAAGGCAACCGGAGTGTGTCGAGATGGCCTGGTGGACTGATATGAGTCACCGGATCTTTCTACCACCACTGCAACTCCCGGAATCTCCGTCCAAACCAACTAGGTCTCCGTGCTCCTCGATATCCGACTTCCGTACCGACACTCCCTCGCAATTTAAGCGCTCTCCAACCGTCTCCGAAGGCTCTGATTACAAGTACGCCCAATTAAGCCGTAAATTCTTTGATTTTTTTTCAATTATTTTTACCTCAGGACCTGTCGAGAGTCTCCTGATTTCCGGACAGATGTTTCCAAATCCGACTCCAAGATACTGCCCACCAGAGAGACCAAGCTCACAAGGACGTAGGTTTTTTTTTTTTTGTAGGGGAATACGTACAGATGCGACAGGATTTTATTGAGTTATGCAGTGGTGCAAATTTACTGTATCTGTCATCGCAGTTCTAGATCGAATTCGCTGGCGAGAAGCGCGTCGATGCCGTTGGGCCGGCGGCCAAGGGAATCGCTCGAATGGCAAGCAGCAGCCAAGCGGAAGCATCACGAGCGACCTGTTCGTAAAACCACCAGCCATACGACAAGCAGCTTCAGCAACTGCGCCAAGTGCTCGAGAATGGTATCGAGACCCTGGCGAAGAAGCTGCTGATAATTCTTCGATGAATTTTGTTTTTTAAATCAAAATTTTCAAAGCAATGAGCGTCTGGTGTTGTCTTATATTTTTTGACTACACTCGCGGCCTCATAAACAAACGTGCGTACATTGGGGCGACAGTTATTTCCGTCTACCACGTGTTTGCCTGGAAAATTTCAACACTTGCGCGAGTGCCATGTTACCAATGACACCCAAAAAGCACCGATTTCTCGGTGTGATCTACACAGGCGAACTTGATACAGGAAAGGAGGTGATGCGCCCGGCTTCCTTGCACGTCCACCCTTGACTTATATTGATTTGAATAGAAAAAAGCTCGTAGTAATCGGCGACGGCGCTGCTGCCTTGCCCGGCAAACCGTTTTAGTTGAAACCAAACGTCGTACGGACGCTATTTTCAGTCGGCTCGCACTAAATATGGTCAGATGGGCGAGGTTCGAATTGTAGTGAACCGGGCGGAGCATCCCCTGCTTCATCACCATCACATAGTGGGGGTACAAGCATCAGAAGTTACTTAGATAAGTTCAGCTCTATGATTTCGACAGTTGGTTCGCCGTAACCATCTCGCACCGTCCGAATTTTTAGACTCCATCTGTAAACATGGTAAGTAGACAAGCTTCAGAGGCCAATTGACGTGTGTGAATTATACAAAATTAAGTGATCAATATTCTAAATACCGGATTATTCCTGTGCCAAGCCATCAAAATAATGTGACGATCATGGTGCAGTAGTAGATAGCTTCAAGTGTGATGTGAAGTGACCTCCAGCGAAGATTTATAAAAAAAAAATAAAATAAAATACGCCTTATCCCGGGAGTGATGGCATTTTTTAAAGCCATTTCATCTCGAAAATACTCTGGATTATGTAAGACATATGGGTAACTCGAGAGGCCGGGACGCGGTCTATATACGTCCCGTCGGTTTTGGCTGTGATGGGCCTATTCTTAGGCCGCGACGCCTTCCCAATTTTCTGTGGCGTTTCGCGTTGATTTGAATCTCCGACACTCGGGCTAATTCTCACTTAGAAGCTTTGCGTCCTTTGACAATTCGCGGTTAGATTGCAATGGTCAGTGTGCTTGAGGTAATTTAAATATCAAAGTTGAAATAATTTTTGCTTGTTGCTGTCCCTCCAGGCAGACAAGGAAAAGAAGAAGAAGACCAAGAAGAAGGAAGAGGCAGCACCTGCTCCAGCAGCCGAGCCCGAGCCCCCAGCGCCCGAACCACCCAAAGAAAAACCAAAGAGTCCCTCGGCCACCCCCACTGGCTCGGCGAGGGCGAGTAGTCGCGGCTCCAAGCGCGCTAAGCGCGCTGGATCCAGCGTCTTCTCCATGTTCACGCAGAAGCAAGTCGCCGAATTCAAAGAGGTAAATTCCAGCCGTTTGCCACACTGTTTCCGGTGTTAATTAATTCCCCGTTTTGCATGCAGGCCTTCCAGATGATGGACCACGACAAAGACGGCATCATTGGTAAAGAGGACCTTCGCGCGACCTTTGACTCTGTTGGACGTTTGGCGACAGACAAGGAGCTCGATGAGATGGTTGCCGAGGTGCCCGGACCGATTAACTTCACGCAGCTGCTCACGCTCTTTGCAAACCGCATGTCGGGAGGTTCGTACGAGACAATCTTAGCGTTTAAGGTCTACGTGACGGGTAAGGGTCACGCAGGCGTAAAGGAAGCAATAGTTCGGTCCGGAAACTCGCGATTTAGACTGCAAAAAAATCTTTTTATATTGGTATATTAGATGTAAAATTAGATTTGAGACTTGGTTTTTCTCATTACCTGTCGATTTATCTCCAATTTCATATTGAATTACTCGTTTATCCCACCTGTCTAAATGTTATTCACCTTCTCTGTCAAATTCATGTAAGTTTTTTCAATGCATCCAAGTTCCTGCACTTTGGAAAATGCCTCCACATTGTGACTGATGATGTTTTGAGTCGTGGAGTTGTCGTGAGTAAACAGAAATTATTGATATTGTGCGTTTCGCCCCGTTATCCATGCACTATGTGTCTTCCTCTACCTCCCTGTGTGGCCCTTGCCCGTTCATTGAGACTCACTATGCCTCGTCGGCGATGTTACAGCAGGATCGGATGACGACGACGTTGTCATTGCGGCCTTTTCCACCTTCGACAAGGACGGCAAGATCAGTGGAGACAGGTAAGAGACTTTGGCATCCTGATAAAAGTTAGGATTTAACTTTTGTGTCGATGTTTTTCAGATTGAGGCACGCCCTGATGACATACGGCGAGAAATTCACTGCTAAGGAAGTGAACGACGCCTTCGACAATATGTACATTGACGACAAAGGATTCATCGACACCCCCAGCCTCATCAACATGCTGACTGGCAAGGGCGACGACGAGGACGATTAAATTTTTAGATTAGCTCATGTCAAGCCTCTGTCACTAAACATCAAAACATCTAACTGTAATAATCATTGCAAGCCGAGGCTCCTTTGCTGGCAGGCCTGCGTGAATCGAATGCGGGAGCGAAGAGCTGCGCCTCAAAATCCAGGGGAAAAAAATAATTACTATACTATGTTTTGAGGATCATCTGTTCGCGTGGATAATTTATGTATACATAATGCTGTACTTATTTAGCAGTTGTAGAGTTGTATTACGCCAGATTATTCCTTCCCTAACTCGTCTAAACTTGCCAAACGTTCTTTATTTATTTGCTTCGTTTTTCTTTTCGTAAATAATGCAGCAGGCCTACCGTTAAAGGAGGTTCTGCCATCCTTACTATTGTTCATATAATAAACTTATTTCGAATACCACAAGTGATTCTGAATTTTACGAGACAATTATTTAACTGACTGTTACAAAATTGACTGAGTGAAGAGCCAACGAGTTAATTCGAGGTAGAAATTTGCTATTTAAATGCTTGGAATTTAGCCAAGAGTTGAAATTCTCCACGGGCAGAAAGATTTTATTGAGTAACTGTTGATGGATAGCTCATTTTGTACCACTCATTGACGAGAAATCTAAGTATTATATATTCATAAACAAGTGTACAGACGGCGAAGAAGCCACGAAAGATTTGATCTACACTCTCTGATGAGTGGAAAAATTGTTAACTAGATTTTGGAGGGCGTTCGCCAAATATTGCACTGCCCACTCGAACGTTTGTACTGCCAAGTTCGATCTAGAATGCAGAGTTATTTGATACAGGAAACGGTACAACGTCAGTATTATAATAATTTTTGTGGTCTTACCGCGTGTTCGTAGTCGGTTGACATGCCCATAGACAGCTCTACCTGATTTATCGGCAATCCCAGCTCCTTGCAGACATTTTCCCGGCATTTTCGTAGCAGAATAAAATCCGGATTGGGCCCTGTGGTCGTAGGATCGTAGCCGTATGCTCCTATTGTCATAATACCCATGAAATTCAGGTTTTTACAGTTCTCGCGAACGTGACGTACGAGTTTGGAAGCCTCAGCCACCGCGCAGCCACTCTTTTCTAGAAAAATAAACAATCTAGCTGCTGGTATTCTTGTTGGTTATTTTTTCTAGGTTTATTCAAGGCAAACCTTCCTCTCCGCTGGTATTGACTTGTACCATCACGTTGAGCTTTGTATCCTCGAGTGGACGATGCTTCTGCCAGGCTGTGTTTAGAGCTGACGCAAGTTTCTCAGTATCAACCGTCTCTACTGCGTATAAATTCGGGATTGCCACGACTTTGTTGACTTTATTCGACTGCAAGTGGCCTATAAAGTGCCAGCGAATGTCCTTGGTCTTGATGTCTGGGTGGAAAGCCTTCTCGACCAGCTCGTTGACATAATTCTCACCAAAATGCTTCTGACCGGCAGCATACGCGTCTAAAATCAAATTTGCAGGCTTTGTTTTGCTAACTGCCACAAGCCGAGGAACACCTTGTGACAGATCCTGTTCGAGACACCCTTAGAAATTAGATTAGTCGATGAATATAGGTAAATTTATGTTAAACTTACAGGTGGTCGCTTGGAACAGGCTTTTAACACATTTTCCTGGACAATTTTCAGATTTGCAGCCACGTCGATCATTTTCTTTCTCAATAATTGCACCATTCAACTCTCAATTATGATGTTCATTGGATTTTTTCGGTGGTGTGGATAAACAAAGATGTTTTTCAACAAAATATGACCTTGAATGCTCTATAATGAGTAAAACTAAGATTAAAAATATGTTAACCTAGTGAAAATGGCCAATTTTTAATTGAATAGAAACAATTCACTTGAAAGTCAAAATCATGTGATTTAATAATATTTACATGACAATTTTTATTTATTTTTTTGTAGGTTATATGCCTGAGAAAACCCCACTACTGCTCTTTTCTCTCTTTTTCTGCGCATACGTGAGAGACAGACGACATTTTAGTTTCATTCGCCGCCTGTAGGTTTCGCATACCAAGGTCAGTTCCCCTCCAGGCGTTCACAGATTCGGAAGGTCAGGCGCACGTATAGACACGTAATTTTAACGTTCGGTTGTAATTGTGAAGCTATGGACATTTGATTGAAAAAGTGCGGTAAAATGCAGACACAAAAGTGTCCGGCATCGATTCAAAGTTGATTTTTTAGATTCTATCGCGCGGTAAAACCAGTAAGTGAGTGAGAATGTGAGTGTTAAAAAATGAGTGCGGTTTGCCCATCAGTGCAGTGACGTTTCGCTGTTATTAATGCAAAGAACTGAGGTAATATGAGACATTTTACAAACAATTGTTGCCTTAGAGCTTGTTAAACAATGTGTCGGATCGTCTAGTCCTAAATTCCGAGTTTTTTCGGGTTATAAGATACGACAATGAGATGTCGACGCGAAATGGCGGCTGCGTGACCTTCGCGGACTTTCTAGAACGTACTTTGTGAATTTTGACGTGAATATTCGAGAATTTCGTGGATCGATGCGATTATTTGTGATTGGGGATGTACAATTTTTCGGAAATTACCGTGTTTATTGGGAGATTGACGAGTGAGTTCGGTTATATACGTCATGTAGGTACGGGATATATTTTTTATTTTTACAACGTTATTGAACTCATTCTTTGCATAAATGTCACGGAAATTCGTTTAGTAAAAAAACGAAAATGTGATCAGTTATATATTAGAATATTTACAATATTTCCAAGGTTGCTCCGTGGTCTATGTCGTACGTGATCATCTGTCGATCGTCGCCGAGACTTTTCCAACGTAAATGATCGTGGTTGATCTGAGACAAATTTTTTTTTCTACTGAAAAAATTATCAAATGTATTCAGAATATTGAGTTTCGACTTGAAAAATTTTTTACTCCAAAATTACTGTCGGTATTTTGCAAAAATTCTCCCGTATTTTTCACTGCGCCGACGCTGACGTCAGATGATACGGAGCAGGTCACCGCTCGTTGGCGTTGAGTGACTCATTCTCTTAGAAGTTCTCGCCGCGACAACACTACAGCCAAGTTTGTTTGGAAAGTAGTAAATACTACAGTAAAAATCGAGTCAGTTTGGGATTTTTTTCATACATGTAGTAGAATCAGTGCAGTGCAGTGCAGTGAATTGTGTGATGCTCGAAAATTGGACTGCTCAGGACCCAGCGATTGCAGCGATTGCAGATGATGGCGTGTCGGTGAGTCCAAATTTAATTATTCCTACTCATAGAAAAAATTCTTTCAAGAATTACCGGCGTATACCCGATATTCAAGGACATTGCAAATGCTCCTGCAATGCTCAGTGAGTACTGGAAATATGTCGGTTATTTCTGTGAATTTTCTCTTTGTGTAGGCTGACGATATGCATTGGCGATCGCCACTTTATTTGCGAAATTAAATAAGTGGTGAGTGGTGAATGGTTTATTTTTTCTAGACATGTTTTCCCTATAGTAAAAAAAATATTTTCTTCCATTTTTTTATTCAAACCATAACTACAACTACAGCTTAATCAAATATTTTAATATTGAATACAAAAATCTCTTAATTAAATTTATTTAAAAAATGCAAGAAAAAAAATACCAAATGACATTTAAAAATTGATTTTTGCTCAAATTTATTATTTAATTAACAGTTTGATTATATCCCGCAAAAATTCGTTAAGTTTCCATTTAATTTAGAGATAACACGCAAAAATTAATGATATTATATTTTTTTAGAATTTATTTATAAGATGATTTTTCTTTTTGGAAGCTTGATAATTTCTGCCTTTTGATAATACAACACTAAAGTATAATTTTAATTCGATCAAATTATAAATATAGAACTAATTCCCTACATTTTACTAGGCATTTCAGCGAGTATAAAGCATGGCTAACGTTCATGCATTATACTCTCAAGTTTAGCTCGATTTTTTGCGTGTGGAATCTTGCTAATCTTGATAATGTCACTTGTGCGTGAGTGTGACGCAATTGGTGCAGCTTGAGCACCTGAAAAATTTGTTTTTCTATCGTTTCCGTTCTATAGGTAATTGGCAATGCTTCTGAGCTATACGTGGTCGCGTAGTTTATAAGTAACGTAGAGCCAGTGTGAGTGCGAGTGTGATTTTTTGTGCTTTTTCGTTTCCGTCTTTATATACAGATTATCCGCGTGGACGCGTAATTTTAAGTAACGTAGAGTCAAAATGAATGCGTGTGAGATGATATCCACTTTTGTCGCTAATGCATATCATATTTTTATTATTTATTGTACATTGTGCATGCATTGCTGTTTCGGTTTCCACTATGAGACTGTTCAGCCATATTTAATTTTGACTCCGCGATTAAATTGATCTAATGATTATATATTTGGTTTGGTAAATTTTTATGATTATTTTGTCAGTGTAATCATATGAATTTACAAAACTCAATCATTTATCAATTCGAAAATTCTTATAACAAAAATTGTCCCATAAGCTAAATCCACCTACCCAAAAAAAAAACTGACTTGAATTGATAAATCACTGCAAATAATTATAATTTTTACGCAGTTGTTTAATTATTATTAAAGGAGTAAAATAATTAATTAAAATATAACTACGTATTAATAATAATTTTTTGAAGTGATTTATCTTATATTTAGGATTATCACTGAATATTTCGATTTTTATGGATAAGATAAATATATTTCAGGGTTTTATGTTATTGTTTATATTTATAATTATGTTATGGTATATATAAGTTTACTAGTTAATAAGTATAGTTATGCTTTTTGTCCGTAGGTTTTTGTTTGTTCACACTATATAATCACTTTGGTTTTTCTAATCGTATAGGTTTGTGATTTGAAAGACAATTTTTTTTACAACATCAAATTTCTTTTTACGATAATCAAGACTTGTATGAATGACAAAAAATTATTTATTTATAATTTGCACAATGTTTAACGCAGTTTTTCGTTACATTTGAGGGTTTAATGAATACAAATATTGTTTGAAATAATGTATGGTGAAGATTTAAGCTCTGAAGGTTAAATCCAGAGTTAAATCTATTTCGGTATCATATTATTCGAAAGTTTTCTTTTCGAATTTCGAGTTTTGTTTAAAGTGATTTTAGTGTTTTGGTGAATAGATTTGAATAATATGACAAGATTTTTTTATTATTATATAGTTTAGGTGAGTAAAAATTAATTATCCGAACTTTCATTTAAAATAAGTCTATTAATATATTTTTTTTTGTTTGCAGGTTTTTTTTTTTTCAATTTTCTTGTCTAATTATTCTTTTTTCTGTTCACAGGTTCAACATTTTCTATTAAAGAATTTTTTTTTGTACAATATTAAACTCTGTCTAACGTTATTCAGAGTCACAAACATTTTTAAATTATTTATAAATTGATTTTTTTTTTCTTTTAGGACTCTGGTTAACGGTATTCCAGTGTCTAATCGGGTTTTATTCGTTAGAATTTTCATTTCTTCCTTCCCAATGGAAGAGACCTGCTATCTCGAGGTTTCCGTTGACCTTCGAGCCGAGCGTGAATTTTTTTTTCTCCATAAAATATGCTTTTTTAAGTTTTTTTTGAATTATTACAGTTTTTGATGTTTCAAACTGATTATAAAATTTTTGAGTTTTCTTCTCATTTTATGCGACATCTGCAAACAGTTGCGCGAAACTGCACGTGCAGTAGCTCGCTGCATTGTTGGCTTGGGTATAATTACTTACTATATATACATGTTATTCTATTGGTTAGAAATACAATATTTCTCAACGCTTGAGATAGAGAATGTTGTACATAAAATGTGCTCAGTTATTGTAATATTTTACATTTCCGCAAGACCTTTGTTAACAAAGGACAATTATTTTTTCCCCCGTTGTTTATTATAACTCGTGTATTTATATTGGTATTCCATCTATTATTACAAGTATACTGTGTGAATATGAGTGAGTGAGCAGTCGCAAACCAGGAATAATTGAATGACGTGTGTGATTACCGGCAATGATATTCTCAATTGTGACGAATATTAATCCGACATTAACTGCAAGCTCTACTACATATTTTTCATGCTTATCATCGAATATACTCATTGACGTTTTCTAACCTCCAAAATTTATCATTCGTGCCATGAGACATAGGAGAAATTTGGTAAAATATTCAACTAATAATATATAGTATATTTTGTTATTTAATTTAACTGCGTAAAATTTTTACATTCACTCTTTTTGTTGTGCTCGATATCAATCAGTGAGTTGAATTGATACTTTGTCGATTTAGTTGACAGGATTGATTTATTTTGTTTCAGATATTTTTGTATGTTTTTTTTTTTTTTTTTTATTATATTATTGCTTAAATATGACAAAATTATTTATTTTTGTAAAATAAGTCTTGAAAAATTTTTTTTTTTTACTAAAAAATTAATTTTTCTTCTTTTTTTAGATTGTTGACAAAAGAAACATGTAATGCAACTTTTACGAAATACTATTACATGGCTGAGATGCATTACATGCCGATCTGCGGCAATTTATCTAGTGAATCTCTTCCATCGTGCCACATATCAAAGGTTAGTAATGTTCGAAAAATTTTTAAAAATGTGTGTTTCTACGATTTTTGTTTGTTATTAATGATTTTCAATCTTTGCTTATGTATGAATTAATTTTAACCCAAAATATTGCTCGTTTTTTTTTGTGATTGTCTAAGTATGTGTAATATTCTTGGAATCGTCAGGATAAATCATTTGCCAATGATACTAACTCCCCCAGTGGTCCTCTCTTGCCTGGTGACATGAATCAAGACGATAAATTCGAGAAAGACCGTAAGGAATGTAGAAATAAGTCTAGAGCCTACAGAAAATACTCGGAGCTGACACTACCCAGTCATCAGGCTTGCTATGATAATCATGGGTTGGTTTATAATATAATTTTATTATTAAACTCTTTTTTTATGTAAATTTTTCATGTGATTTGATTTTTTTGGGACATAAATTTATTGATGTGGACAATGATTTACAGAAGTTCAACTGCAAGCAAGTCTAATTCATTGCCAGGACGATGTAACACACATTTTCATGGATCAGAACCACTGGTGGCTTCTGGAATTCCAGCAGAAGATCTTGCTGCACAGCTGACACTGCTCGATTTGAGTGTTTTCAAGATGATACATCCGGAAGAATTGTCTAGTTGTTCTTGGAATAAAAAAAATAAGTTAGTTATCGCTCCAAATGTTGTAGCTTTCACAAGAAGATTTAATCATGTAAGTAATAACTTATAGATAGTTGAATATTAGTTGGAAATATTATTAATTAATTTAGAATTCTTTTGATATTAAAATTGGTAAATTTTATATTTTTAGGTCAGCTTTTGGACAGTTCAAGAAATTCTTAATTTTTCAACACCCAAACAACGCTCAGAAATGATCGCCCACTTTATACGAGTTGCAAAAAAATTGTATGACTTGAATAATATGCATTCGTTGTTTGCTATCATATCCGGCCTTCAGAGTGCTCCAATATATAGGTAATGACTTGAAAATTGGTGATATATAGGGGGAGTAAGAGTACGAGAGTAAGAAAAAATATGATTTTTTTTTTTTCATTCAATTGAAATAATTGACTTATTAATCATTTGGATTATTCAAAACAGGTTAAATAAAACATGGGCATGCTTGTCGAAAAAGGAAAAGTGTACATTTGATAAACTTGCTGAAGTGTTTAGTGATAAGAGTAATTGGATGAATTTGCGAGATCATATGGAGACACTTAAATTACCATGCATTCCATACCTTGGTTTATTTCTCACTGATCTTGTGTACATCGACATGGCTCACCCACCATCAAAGGTAATTTAGACAAATTTAAAATTTACAGAACATGTAATTCAATATTGCTAATATTTTTGTTCTTTATTTGCAGAATACTGACAATTATCAGAGAGGACTTAAGATGAATACAGTTTTGACGAGAGTAACGGTTCTTCAAGCGAGTGATTACTCTGGAATTACTCCATTACCGGATGTTCAGAGATATTTAAATAATGTACGATATATTGAAGAGCTACAAAAATTTTTAGAAGACGATCATTTCAAGTATGTAAAATATTTTGATAAATATTTTCCAATGCAAAATTTTAATATAAAAGGGTTTGAAAAATTGTTTTTTCTGTAAGAGTTTTAGAATTTTGTTAATGTTTAATTTTAATGGAAAAAAATATTTTTTTTCTTGCAGATTGTCGATAAAACTCGAGCCCAATTCACCCGTTGCATCATCAAGTAGCAGTAAAGAATCTGTGGGTGATGTGGTGACAGGAGTGGCAGCACTTTCATTATCTCCAGCTCGTGGATGTGCAGGTTCGCTCAGATTACATGCTGCTTCAGCAGCAAATAAATTTGTTCCAGGCCACCGTAAATGCCGAAGTTTAGGAACTAAGTGAGTAATATATTTCTTAAGTTTAATCTTATTGCTCTATGATTATTAAAAAAAATAATAATAATTGTTACTTCATGAATATTAAAAAAAATTGAGACCTGTTTTAAATCTTTACGAGAAAAAAAAAAATTGAAAAAATAGCTCAGAGTTAATTTAGTTTATTTTAAATATTTATTGATGGCTCTGCCAGATTTCGAAGCACGAGTCTCCCACGCAACTTCCATAAGCAAGGGAGATATGGAACTAGCTTTGGAATTTCTGGGTGAGTTCCAGAAATTTTGAGTCGGGATTTTTTTTTTTTTATTAAATAAAACTCGTTGGATTGGCTTTATTTCAATGTATCATTTATTTTTAGCACTATGCATTGAGGCATCGTGGATATATATAGGCTCTGCATGCAAAAAAAAAAAAAAATTTCCAACATTTCATTGTATTGAACAAATCTATACATGGAAATTTATCGTTGATTCTAATAGATATAAAGAATTTTTTATTGTTAATATTATCAATTTAGAGTCTCGTGTTGCTTAAAATATTAGCTTTCATTATTTTATAACATTAATTTCTGACAATTCGTGTGATAAAAATAAAACAATTGGTTTTACATTTAAAATAATTAATTAAAATTATTTTTACAGTATAAAAAAATTAAAATACAGTTTAAATAATTGAAAATTTTATTCCAAGCATATATTAATTAGTATTGCGTGAATATCATGCATATATAGACAGGATCAAATATAATAAAGATGAAAAAATCTTTATTTCTTAAAATTGTGTTAAAAAAAATTAATTAATTGGCATGTTCCCTAAATATTTGATAACTTATTTATTAAATTTATTATTTAGATTGAAATTATTTGCAATTGCTTTATGTATTATTATTATTAGTTAGAAAATACACATGGTGTTATATATAGTAAAATTTAATCTCTCGAATGTGTTATCTATAAATTAATCGAGAAAATGAAATAATTCAAAGCTTGTCATCCCGAAGTGCATGGTATTAGTTTTCATCATCGTTCAATTATTTATTTAGCAAATAAATTAGTTATAGAATTTTTATAATTAATAATAAAAAAAATTATATATTTTCATTGTTAATAATTATTTTAATTTTTTATAGTGTATTTGGAAAGTCGGCTACAGTGAATTTGGAGAGTGGTCAATTGACAGTTCGTCATCTTTTGGATGATTCAGTTTTGGAAGAGCCTCAAATTGTTCCTCCAGCTGGAGATTTAGATCAAGTATCGCCTGGAACTCCCATTGATTCGATCAATGATGATTGCAGTTTGTTATTCCGAACTAAGTATAAAAATTTAACGTTATTTCAATATATTTTTTTTTTAAATAGATAATGAAACGAATAATTGTTTAAAAAATTTTTTTAGCACACTTCCGATATTACCGTGTGAAATAGGTGGAACTCTTGATCCATACTGCTCGATTCAAGGTCTCTTGCGTCGAAAAGTTATTCTTCGAGATGGTAAAAAACCTGCTGTATCAACGTGGCAGAGGTATTGGATTCAATTATGGGCCTCATCTATAGTTTATTTTTCTCCAAAGTATTTCAAAGGGTAATTATATAATTTTTAATTTTTTTTTTGTTTCAAATAAATTATCATTTATTATTTAGATGTGACAGAAGTGATTTCAAACGAGAACCATATAAAATGGTGTCAATATTGGGTTGGATTGTAGAGTGTACAGATAGTATGTTTCATCGAGACACATTTTTACTTACTGATCCAAACAAAGGCAAGTTTTTATTCCATAAAATTTTTCTACAATGTTTGAAATAATATTTTAATATCGTATTTATTATTATTATTTTTTTTCTGGTACAGGAAATGTTTATAAATTTAGAGCTAGTTCAAGTGAATATGCTGAACAATGGGTTAAAGAATTGCAAGCAATTGTCAAGGGAGTTGTTGAGAAGAAACCAATTCCTGCAAATCTCATGTCATTTGAGTAATTAGCTTTTCATGAATTATTTATAAATTTTTGCATGATAATTGCTTATAATTTATATACTTAAATGTTTGCTTTTAATTCGGCCCACACTATCGAACTATTACTAAACTATTACACTGATGCTTTCAATTTTCTATATACTCAACAAATTGCCAAAAAAAAATGAAAAAATATCGATTAAAATGCTACAATGATCTGGGAAATATTTCAGCCAGTTCTAAAAGATCATTGATGAGGTCTTGTTTATTTAAATAATTTTTTTTTCATTAATTCTACTTAATTTTCTGCTGACATTTTTTCTGTTTTTTTTTTTTTTAAGTTTGTATCATCTACTTAGTGGTTTTTTTTTTTATTTTTACACTGCCGACTGGTTATTTGCAAATGAGACAATTGTTTTGTTTGCAATTTGTAAGGACTTATGATACCAAAATGCGGATGCTTTCAAAAATTACAAAGAAAAAAATATTTTTTACTCTTGAATGAAATGAATGAATGAATTGAGACATCTGATTTAAATTTATTTGTCGATCTGACGTTAAAAAGATAGAACAAAAAAGACTTGAATAAAAGTTGTGATTATTTTTTATGATTGCCATAAAAATTTGTAGTTAAAATTTGACTTTTTCGGAAATCTGATGACAAAAAAGTCATTCAGAGGGTGTTGAAGGCTAAAAATCAATCTTTTATTTGTATATCTATTTTCAAAAATCTATTCAATAAATATTTATGGATATATTGTATCGATTTTTAAGAATAAATTCAAAATCAAGATTTTTTTTCAGCTTTCGATGCTTTTAACATCTCTCTGCTTTTAACTATCACTCTGAAATAGGTAGTTTAATTATTCTTTCGTTTTTTTTTTTAGTATGGTTGTAAGAATGGTTTAATTTTGGATATTTCAAATTAGATTATTTGACAAACAAGTTGGTATAAAAGAGTTCATCATATCATTAGTGTCTAGCAAATGGTTAAAAAATTGTCTTAATAGAGCCAACGGTAAATTAATAAATTAATAAATAATTTGATATTGAAAAAAAAATAAAATGTACTGCTTGCCAGAATTCGTGTATTGTTAAGACAGGGAGTTATAATTTAATTTAAATGGATAGAACAATACGGAATTTAATGTAGGTGTTATTGTTTACTATTCTGTTGCTTTACAAGACGATTTTATATAGCAATAATTTTTATTACCATAATATAAGTGCGTAAAAAAAAGTAATAGCTCAATTTATTGCTCTCTAGAAAAAAATGAAGTTTTACGATGTACGTACGCTATGATTAGTAGATGCGATTATTAATTGAAGTCTTTCTTTTTTCTGTTGAATTTCATTTTTTTTTATTTTAAGGCAAAAAAAAATCTGTATTACTGATAATAATAGCAGTTTTAGGGTAAAATATTGTGCCAAGCATATGTCTCGGTAGATTCTACTGTTTTTTTTTGAGACTGTTAAATTGTAAATTAATAAATAAATAAATGAATAAGTTTTTTCATATAGCGCGTCTCTAATGACCAAAATGCGTTATTTTTTTATTTTTTCTTGTTACGTTTAAGATTTTTTTTTTTATTTTCGCTTTTTTTCCATTACTCCATGACGCGATAATATTTTTTTTTTAATTGCAAAACAGTAGAATAAATAAATTTAGTGTGCTTATGACAGAGAGTAAGAATTATTTCACGAATTTATTTATTTTAAAAATAAAAAATTCGTAGGAATTACCGGAGATATATATGTATAGCGCAATATTTTATTCTGAGAATAAAAGTTGGATTTGTACTGTTATTATTTCTTGTTTTGTAAATCAAATAATTAAGTTGCTGGTTAATAAATAAGTGCGTTGAGAAAAAAATTTAGATAAGCCATAAATTACATATTATCTGTCTATATTTTTGAAATAAAAACAATCTGTGTTTTCTACGAGGTATTTTAAGCAAATACTGTCTAATATTATGGCTTATTAAAAAAAAAGTGGTTTGATGAGTAGTAACTTTTTTTTTATCTTAAAAATCTGCTTTTTTTATGCAATAATATTACGCAAATTTGTATGTAGACATTGTCGTTGGCTTTGGCTCGGGGAAAAAATTTACACGCGGCTGAAAATACCATATATCACTCCTTCATATAGTTGGATAATAAATTATTAATTAAGTTATAGTACTGCTAACTATTACTGAAGAAAATTATTATCATCTCATTCAATAGTTTATATGGTTTTAATTTTTTTTTCTTGCAAATTTTATAGGTAACATTACATCGTATGCATTTAATAATAATTAGAAAAAAAACATTAAACAATAGTAAATGATCTGAATGAATATTTGTCATCTGCGCCATATTGATTTAGAGTATCTAAGACTGTCAATTATATAGGTTAATACATGGAAAACCGTAAATAAAAAAAAATCAGACTATAAATGTCTCAATAATTTTTCAAAGAAAAATGTTTTCTAGCTTTCAATTATAAAGATTCATGTGAATCGATTGAATATTCAGGATTTTAAATAACAGAAAATGACCTAGAATAAAGGAAAAGTCGCAATTTCATAAGAGCACCAATAAATCTAAATATTTCTGTATTTTTCCATGCTGTTATTGTTGTTTTTTCTTCTAGAAAAATTCATTGTTTAATTTTTTTTTTCTTCGATTTTTTAATTATAGATCTATGCTATCAGTTTGCCTTTTAAATTGGCATATCATTAGATATATTGTTGTACAACGAATGTGACGAGATAGTTATTGTAAAATGATAATATTGTAAATTTTACGCGCTAAATTATTATGACTTATTCGGCTCATGATATTTTGTGATTGTCCCTCTGTCGATATTTCAACTGATAGTGTTGAATAGTTTTCAGGTTGAAATATGATGTTTTAATATTTAAAAAATTGTCATTTATTAATTAACGTGATTTTTTTCTATCAACGGATGTCCTCGATGTCAAATTATTGCTGGAAAAAATAGAAAATAATTTGTAAATTTACTTTAGGAGTAACTAGAAATTTTTTTTCATATCTAAAAACGATGGTGCGTATTTCAGTGATAAATTTTTATCGAAATTTCGAAACCTACGATTAAATTGTTTAAAAATTGTTAAAATTATTGAAAAATCAAGACTGTATGTACTTCTTTATACGTTGATTTTACTACATTGATACACCGATTTACAGTTTTGAACGTCAAGTATATCCGCTAGTTTGATTAATGTACAATCGATATTTTTTTTGCACATAAATGTGAATTTACCACACTTGTTGTGTTACACAATGAGGTATGTAGAGGATTAGATCATGATATACAGGCCTTTCTAGGTGGATTAGTTGAATACATTTTTTCTAATGCTCCTTAAAAAAAAGTTAAGTACTTGCTACTTATTTTCTGCGGTCAGAAAAAAATTAGTGAAAGTGCTTGTAGGCCAAAAATCACAGAGTACTCAATGAAAAGTAATAATATGGCGCATATAATTTGTCAATAATGACTCTATGAATTTCACGTGAAATTTTTAATCTCATTGTAAATTTTTACAGTTTAGAAAATTTATAGATGACTGATTTATTATATAGTTTCTTAATATTCACGATAAAACTAGTGTTGATCACTGCTTACAATGCTATTATATATGTTTAACTTGTAAATGATGCCAAAATGATATAGTATCATGCACTGTTTGATTTTAATTATTAATAACTATATATTGCGTGTAAGTTTAGGTAATATTTTATTATTAATAAGTTGCTAAAATAGTAGTAAATGCTGTTTTCATTAAATGTTGTAAATGCTATAAGATAGGGTTTTTTTTTTTGCAAAAAATATTTGAATATGTTTTCATTTGCAAACAAGTGACTAATAATGCGATTTTAAATAATTATCAATAAAAAATGTATATTTTAATTTAAGAATTGTAAAATTGATCGATTTGCGAGAGAATTAATTTCTCCCATTAAAACCCTTAATTTTGTATTGTGAAACACTTAACGATTATATTTTGTTCTTTTTTAGAAAAAGAAAAATTCTATTTTGTCTCATCTGGTGAATAAATTCGAGTTTTTTGTTTTTAAATGCAAAAAAAAAAAAAAAAATTTCACGAATAAATTAAACGGTAAAATATGATATTGGTAATCTTAAAAATGATTCTACGGCTGAAAAAAAATTGTGAGCCTCTAAAAAAAGCGTTAATTTTTTTTTTTTTTTGTATTGATGTGTATTTACAACGGAAAAAATGAAAGAAAAAACAGTTAAATTGTGATTTTTTCACACTAAAATAATAATTTTTGTTTGTGGAAATATCAAAATATACATTTGTATATGATTTAATGATTTTTTATGTTTTTTTTTTTAGTTAAAATTAATGAAAACTTTTTTGACTTAAAAAACATTCTGCGATGAAATATTAATATGTAGTTATACGGCAACTTTTATAATTTTTTCACTGTTATAACAGCTTATATATATATTATAATAGCTTATTTATAAATAAGCGTGATATTATTTATAATTTAGCGGCCGGTTTTTAAAGTTCAATTTCAAGATGCTCGAAGGTGTGAACGGACCAAGAGATTTAAAAGGCGCTGCCGTGTTGAATTCGTAAAAGATTAAAAAGGAGGCCAGCTGTCGTCGGATTTACTTTCTCACTTATTTATCAATTACCGGTTCATTTATTTCTTTGCACTTTTTTTTCCTTGAAATTTTATAAAAAAATTTATTCAGCATAATTACAGTAGTGTATAAATATTATGTTGTTATGATTGAAAAAACAGGGTGAATAATAGTAAATAATTTCTTTGATAAAAAAAAAAAAAAATACAAGACAAAAAAAATTGTGTTGTACGCACCGTGAAATTAAAATTGAATATTATGGTGTATAATTTGAGAATTTCCACTTCTTTTCTACATTACTTATTTAACATTTTCATCTCATCTGTGAAACAGCTTAACCTACAATTCGAGCAATCTCGTGAAAATGGCCACAGTAAATTACGAATACAGATATATATTTTGATTTTATCATTTTGTTAAATTTTATTTGATTATTTTTAAGAATATATCGTACAATTATTGTAAGTATTTAAGATAAGGGGAAAAAAATCAATGCTATGATTTTTTGTATTTGTATGTAATAAAAAATCGTTCTGGACGTGCAGTTAGAAATAAATATTGACAGGAACACGAAGAAATATCTGAATGATCGGGATTCAGCGATAAAGCAATTGTTTCAACTCGAGATACGGTCATATTTCTAGAAGAAATACACTAAAGGGCAGTCATCATAAAAAATGTAACAGCTCAGGAGCACCGTAATATCTTGCTTTTCTCTCCGATAAGCAACGACTATATGGAAACTATAGAAATCCCAGTAGAGATTTACTCCGTGATTATTGACAGATATTGTACACACAGTCCTGTTATTCTCTTTTATGTGCTTTTACAATCTTGAATGTGTTAAAAATTTATATACATATATATGTATAGCATAGAAAAGCAAAAAACACTTTACAGGCAAAAATATTTTTTTAGCTTAAATATATCTTCAATATTTTTTTTTATCCATGAAAAACATTTTATTAAATAATATTCTAGTTGGATAAAAACTTGTTTTAATAAGATTGTTCCACTTGAAAATATGTATTTATTACAAAAATATTTAAAAAAAAAAAAAATTAAGTTGCTTTACAGTTTATAAAATTCAATTTTGTTATGTCTTTTAGGGCTTTTTATCGTATAACACCCACCTGTACTGGGTGTCATTTGAGAAAACGACGTAGGAGGGTGGCAAAAAATTTTTATATCGTTTTTTCAGTTATTTAAATTATTTCTCTGTCTTTTCGGGCCTTTTATGGAAGTACCATTTCGGCCGCCGAATGGCATTTTTGTTATTTCGTTAGATCAATTCGAAATTTGTTTGATAATTCAAGAGATAATTTACAGCATCCAATTTTTTTTAGGTATAGATTTCATAAATCTAACTATTGCATTTGTCCTCATGGTGGAATTATCTGAATTTATCATTATATGTTCTAATTAGTCGATTAGAGTTCAAAAATAGTAGTGGTCAAAAAATTTATATATGTATGTATATATACTTATTGATGAAAATTTATACGATTATTATTTGGGTCACTAACTTGAACAAGTTCGAATTTAAGCCATATCAGTCAGTTAGTTTAGAAATGGTAACCATTTAAAATTTTGAAAATCGTTAAAAACGCTATTATCGTGACTTCTTTTCGGAATAGCTTGCGAATGATAACAGATAGCTCATTTTTTCAAGTAGCATCTGGTAGCTTACGAAATTATCATTGAAATGACCTGCTACATTTTTATTTTTCTGCATTTTTCATCGTTTTTAATGTGGATTAAACCTATACAAATGAAATCTACCCTATATCTCGAGTGAGGCTAAATGGTGTTTATTATTTCTTAAGGGTGTCCCATCGGCGTGGAATTTAAAAAATTTATTAATTAGGACAACAAATAGTTAAAAATGATTAGAAGACCTATCCACACGCTGTGGACATTCGAATATGGTAGCAGAATTTTTTTATAGTGATTTTAATTGATTTTTTATTATTGAGGGGTGTTCCACCGGCGTGGAATTTTGATAATTGATTAATTATGTGAATAAATACTTAAAAATGATTGGAGGACCTATCCACACGCTGTGGACAGTCGGATATGGTAGCAGAATTTTTTTATAGTGATTTTAATTGATTTTTTATTATTGAGGGGTGTTCCACCGGCGTGGAATTTTGATAATTGATTAATTATGTGAATAGATAGTTGAATATGATTGGAGGACCTATCCACACGCTGTGGACAGTCGGATATGGTAGCAGAATTTTTTTATAGTGATTTTAATTGATTTTTTATTTTTGAGGGGTGTTCCACCCGCGTGGAATTTTGATAATTGATTAATTATGTGAATAAATACTTAAAAATGATTGGAGGACCTATCCACACGCTGTGGACAGTCGGATATGGTAGCAGAATTTTTTTATAGTGATTTTAATTGATTTTTTATTTTTGAGGGGTGTTCCACCCGCGTGGAATTTTGATAATTGATTAATTATGTGAATAGATAGTTGAATATGATTGGAGGACCTATTCACACGCTGTGCATTGTCGAATATGGTGGCAGAATTTTTAGCTAGATTATTCATAAATCTATAACTATTGCATTTGTCCTCATGGTGGAATTTTCACCTGAATTTATCATTATATTTTCTAATTAGTCGATTAGAGTTCAAAAATAGTAGTGGTCAAAAACTTTATATATGTATGTTTATATATATGAAAAATAATCAAGTTAAATGAGTTGGATAAAAAAATCCAAATTATTTTTTCGCAATTTTTAGATTAATATACACTTTAATTAAAAATTTTTTTCTGAAAACCTTTTTTTCAAATTGTTATGTAGTAATATTTTATGTTATAATATGATGAATTTTTTTGGTAAAATAATTTTTATTAAATTAAAGATGTTCAAATATGGTTGATATCTAATGTTATCGATTAGACTAGAACTATTGAGCGCATGTCACAATCTCATCACGAAACCTCATAGTTTCCTATAACCGCGCGGGTAGTTTACACATGAGTACAGAGCGTCTATATATACCACACGTCAAATACACAAGGCTATAGCCTAATAGCATATCGATACTGTAGAAATTTTGTTTTCAAATAATTATTATTATTAGAATTTGTTTATTTTCAGGAGTGATATCAGACAGAAAGGAAAAAAAACGACACGGGTTAGAGACCCCAAGATTTCATTTTCATCTCAGACATTCATCCACGATATTGGAGTGGAAGATTTTGATTGTCTTAATGTTAAATAATTAGATTAGTCATTGAATTTGAAAATATAAGGGGTTTCATGAAATGAGGACTATATACTTATATCCTTACTGCAGTAAATGGTGCAGATTTCAAGTAGGTCAGACTGTCTCGCTTTGCTAAATTCATACTATACCAATCTCCAGGTGGTTGGAGTTTATAATTGCATATTCAGAAGTGATCGAGGGCAAGCAAGTGGGACGAATAAACTATTTTCCATCTCACTCTGTTTCTGCAAAGTCATGTCACTCTCTCTATATATCTCATTTCTTCCTGCAACTATCGATCCAGACATATACTGTCTTAATTATCGGTGATATGTCGTTGTATTAATAAAATATTTCTTATATTATTTATTTTTGAGATATTCTACTGTTTTTCATGATATATTATTTTCAACCAATCATTATTATATCCAAATTCAAAAAATTTTAAATTTAATTTTGAAATTTTTTTTATGTTACAGAAAATCAAATAGTTTTTCACAGGCTGTTAATCACAATGTTTTTCATTAAAATATAAACTTGTTCAATTTTTTCTAAAAAAATATTCAATTGTAAAAATCTGAATAAATTGATTAATTAATTTTTTCCAGGTTATTTTTGATGTATTTTGACATTTGTAGGACATGTTTCTCGAGGCGTTTACGTTAGAAAAATTTTCCAGGCTGAAATAAACCCGCGAAAAAATGTTGGATATTTAACTTTTAAAATTTCTGAAAAATGTCAAAAAGTATGAAAAACATTTTTTTTAGGTCGAAATAAATAGGGAAATAGGTTTTGAAATCGATATTACTTGATTATAATAACAGTGATGTGCTGTTTGTTTACTCATTTTCTTTTTTTCATTTAATGATTGAAAATAGAATTTTTTTTTAAATATAGAGGAGACTGGACGCAATTGAACCAAAGTGCCAGTTGAAACAGTGACGCTTAAAAATCAGTAAATAATAATATATTAAATTTTTAATAAATAGTCATGTGAAAAATAATACAATAATGCAATAGAAAAATATCTCCTGTATTAAAAATTTATAGAAATTCAAATTTTCAATTTATTAATGACATAATGAATGTTTTTCATTGATAAATAAGTGCTTATGAATAAAAACGATAATTTATTGAAAATAAGGAGGATATAGTGTTTAAAATAATGGCTTAATAATTATTACTTTGAACAAAATAAATTTTAAGAATTTTAGTATTTCAATTCAGAGTCCAGTCTCCTTTATAACTGATAGTTAGTGTGTTATGTGGAAATAAAAAATAATTATATACTTCAGTTGGAAAATCGAGAAGCCATTTGGTGCAACAAAATGTCGGCAAAGCGTATCAAGCGGATACACACTAACATATATATGTGTATATGGTTTACACAAGAGAGTTAGCACGAGCTATATAGTTGAGGAATATAAAACTGCACAAGGAAAAGGCGCGCATACTTATGCCGTCACCGTGCACATAAAGTTGGCCAGGCATAAGAAGAGAGTGAAGCAGAAGATGAGGGCGTACAGAGGAGAGAACTCAGCCACGGTTTTTCTTTCTTACTCACTCGGTCTTTTCTCTCTCTCGCAGCCTCACAAGAATAAGAAACTCAGGGGCATACATAAACAAGAAGGTTGGGGATGCAGCAATTTAAACGTAGCCCGGAATTCCTCCCAACGGGGCCGTAGACCTCTATATTACGAATTCCCGCGCCCTCTCGTCGTGTGTTCTTTCTTGGCCCATGTTCCTTTCCTTTAAGTCTCTTAGGAATTTCTACGCTCACTCGCAAGTGAAATACAACCGCTTGTAAGACAGTGAATTAACATCACCATGCATTATTATGTCTAAATATTTTTTTTTATCCACTTTAATATCTTAATTTCTATCAAAATCACGTTTATATCAATGTTTAATCATTTGTTTCACAAATTTTCTAAACTAAATTCAGTCTCATCGCAATTTAGTCACTAAAAAGTTGGGGGGAAAAAAACTTTAAAACCCACGTATAAGGGTAGTAAAACTACCTAATCCTATCAGTAATTGCCTAAAAAAATTTTAAATTCCCAAAATAACAAAAAAAAAAAAGAAGAATTTCATGCAAAAAATCACAAATTTCTGCATAGACAATCGATTATTAATGCAAAATATTGGTTAAATAAGTGATGTGAATTAATTTTACAATGTTTATATTTTTTTCAACAAATTTAATAATTTTAAGTAGTATAAATCAATTTTCAAGTTACTTTTGTTGAGAAAATTCGACATTTTTGATTACATTATTATTAGTTTATGTCATTGTAGGATTAAAATAATTGTTTATATCTGCTGCCATTGTTGGGGAGAATGAAGTTGGAAATGGAATGATTTTCACAAAGTGCTTATGATGATTGAATTTACTATAGGGGTACGCAGAAAAGTGTATATACATATATTATCCCCTGCGTTGAAGAGGCACGCATTCACCCGGGTATATTTGTATAAAGGTTCAAGCGAAACATATTGCGTTGGTGAAAGGGTTTAGGCAAACACAGAGATTATGTGGAAGATGATTGTTCAATAACTGCAGCTGATAATTGACTTTTAGGAGTATTTAAAAAGTGTCTATCAAATCGTAAAGCAGAAAAAATTTTTTTTTATGATAAATAAATATGATTAAGGATTATAGGGGTTGTACAAATGATTTTCGTAAGTGTATCAACGATTTAGGCGGGATCTACAAGGGAGGGATCTGCGAAAATGTTTATTTTCTGATTTTTTTTTTTTTAAATTACATGATAATTATTCTTTTTATCCGAGTTTTTGTTATTTTTATTTTTCTTACAATCATATTAGAACGGTTCTAATCAATAAAATTATTATTATCAAGTTGAAATGATTAAATTAATAATTTTTTGATTTTTCAATTGTGAATTTTTCATTCATAAGCACGAATAGTTTATTATTGTTGTAGGAATTTGTTAAATTATTGGGTTTATTAGTGAATGAGGGTACAAGTTTTTTTTAATAGAGTTGGATATTATTTTAAACAAAAAAATGAAATTTTTTCAGATTTACTGATAATATTTATGATTTTCGAAATGAAATTGGTTTTTAAGTTTTATAGCGTATGCTTTTATCCTACATATGAGTTCTCTCAGGGTTTTAGGGCTCTGTCAGATCGACTTAATTATAATTACCAATAATCAGTCGGGGCTAATCAGATTAAACGCCATTACTGGTCTGATGCTTGAATATTTCAGTGTTTAATTGCAGAGAAGCTCGGAGGACGGTATTTGAGTAATGTGAAAAATTAGTTGAGTATTTTAATAATAAAGTGAAAGAATTTTTTTAAGTTTTTTTTTTGGATCCGTGCGGCAACGTTGAAGAGAAAAACTGGCAACAGCGTCTACATTGCTAGGTAGCACGTATATCGTATCGTGTCTACTTATATAGGTATATCATGCTGTTTTTTTCTAAAACAAAAGGGTCTTTCGCTTAAATTTACACTGTACAATAAAATTTTCTAGTGCCATTCAAATAAAAATGGTAAAAATAAAGAAAGTTTAGGATTCAAAGTAGAATAGTCCGTTTATGGTCAGACAAGAATTATTTTCACCGTTAATTCGAATATTAATCGATAAAAATTATTTAATCCCTTTTAAGTCAATGCAAATTGTTTAAAAAATAGCTTTTTTCAAAATTATTTTTACATTTAAATAATTATATAAATTTTTTTTTAATTCATTATTTTGACTGGTTATTTGTAAACTTTTACATAATTTTCCATGTTTAAAAGTTAACACTGATATTTATGCATAAAATTAAAAAAAAAGATAAACAATTTTTTGTTGTTGTAAAAACTGAATTATTTTTGTTATTGAAATTTTTTCTAGATTTTTTTAATTTATTAAAAAATGATTTTTAGAGGTTCCAAATTTTTGCAAACCCGTGAACAAAATATAAATCGATTTTTTTAGAGCGAATTTACGGAGTTATAGCCTGAGTGGCTGATCCCAAACTGTTTATACTACTTACAAAGTACAAAAATGTCATTTTTGACATGTAAAAATTGATTTTACAGTTGAAAAAAATTTTTTTAGTCAATATTTATAATCAAATATCATTCAAATAACCATAAATTTATTTTTCACAAAGTTTACTAGCCGTCGGCACCCTTGTGTCAAAACTTAATAATTTCCTTTTTTGATCTAAAATCCAAACTTATGAAAAATCCTAAATTTAAGAGTTTATATTTCAATTTGCGTGTCTGATAGTTTTGGAAAAAAATTTTGATTATATATAATTTTCCTAATGATTCCTAATTACCACAATAAATGACAAAATAGAGGTATATCTATGAAGGGGCGATATACACAGAACCAACAAAATAAATTGGTTTTTAATTGTGTCATCCTGCGTTTTTCCCGGGAAGCAAAACCATGGCACGTGTTTACGTCGCACACGAAGGGGCATGATGACAAGCCGATCAGGTACTATAGTGTGTCCAGCGCGCTCCTTCACTATATATTCCCCATTTATGTATAGACACTTGTGACATGTATACGGCTGATGACGATCATATATACGTGACGTTGTCGTGGTGTGTACATAAAAGCGACATATATGTTTTTTCCATCGTTTAAAAATTTTTTTTTTACCGTAGAATGTTTATTTATATATTATAACAATATATATATGTATTCAGCTTTTGAAATTATATTATTTAAGGGTAGACTATTTTATTTGGCAGAAAAATGCAAATTTAAATTTTGCAACATCTCTTTTACATTCAATCCGTTTCTCTAGACAATGTGAATCCTTCGTAAAGTCTTTCTGCGAATGTGTGTGTGTGTGCAAGGGATGCGATACGTTCAAAGGCCAAAAGACAGAGAGGGAAAAAGACGCGAAGATATGCAGGGAGGGTTGCGGAGACGCGCCGCGCGCGCGGCTCGGTGCAAGTAGGTTTAATATTTGATAACGTGGGCTGCTGGTCATCCTGTCGAGGCGATAACACGGGCCCCGCGGGAACCTTCTGGCCAACATTTGTCTGAAAACGAGCGAACCCATACACTCTCCTTCCTTCATTCCAACAAATGCCAACGCTCTTCACATGACCCACAGTTATTCTATATACCCAAACGCTTTTCCACTCTTACTAAATTTTTCCTCTTTTTTTTTTACAACTCCAAACAAACTTGAAAAAAAAAAAAATACACAAAGAAAAATAGTTTAAAAATAATATCTAGAAAAAAACAAACAGATCTGCAGAAAAAGAAACCTTTCAGCCGATTTGTATATACATATATTGTGTATATAGAGAAGGTTTGAAAGCGCAAAAAGAAGGGCAAATAAAGTTTATCGGTCCCATCGATCGGCTACACTTGTGGTGCCCTTGTCCATTGTGGCTTGGAAAGAATTACATACGAAGTTTTTCGAGGAGACACATAAAAAGCGTATAGATAGGATAGCTAAAAGAGAGCGAGCGAGAGAGAGAGGGATTTCAGGGGCCGACGTATGGCGTTAATAATTCACCGAGTATTCCGGCGCACAAATCTCTGCCTGCCACGTTTCGTCGTCTTTATTTTCGTCGAAAAAAAAAAAATCAGAAAATTCGTGAAAAGAAAAAAAAAAACAAAAATTCCTCGTGAAACTATACGGCACTCTCAGATCATATGCGTAGCGCATTTTTAGATCTCAGTGTGGATGACATCAGTAAAACACAAAAAGGGGTATTTTTTTGAAAGCTGGCAGACGCGCGCTACGCGCGACGATACAACTCGGTGCTGTCGCGCGCGCGGCGGAAGCGCCGGCCGACGGCAGAGGGATGAGGTTGGAATAAAAACGGTCGGACAGTGGTTGCGGTCGACATGAGTAGTGAGAGCGCATATACGTGGGTTATACCTGCGATATGTATATGTGCGCATACACATGCAGCAGACTAGTAGTGCGCGCGACAGAATTACAAGATGGCCGATGCGTGGAGGATTAGCGCAAGCGCATAATACAGCTCCGCCTATCGTGCGGCTGGTTTTCACTGTTTTCAGCCATCCTCGTTGTGCCAGGGTACTATTGATGGCACTTGGATAGTCCTGCGTCTCCGTCTGACAGCCAAGAGTCGACTCAACCAACCACGTCACCCCGCAATCCGCGCCACGACGAGGCCACATGCACGTGCACCAACACACGAGGTAGATGATAGTGTGTGTGTGGTGCGCTGCCACAGGATTCTACTCCTCTGTTGTGTCGCACATATGAAACAGTCGGTGTCGACACACAAGAAGAAGTACCCTCCCTTCCACGCCGGCGTGCTGGCAAAGCCGGCTCATCCGCACAACATGTCGCGCATCCTCACGAATCAGTCGCGAAGCAAGAGTGGTCAACGGTTTTACAGTCGACGTCATGGATTATAATGTTTAAGTGCTTGTTTTGGCTTTTTAAGACATTTTCCATATGATATATTGTCGTGTTTTTTTGTTGTTTTTCACGAAAATCAACTGAAAAAAAAAGAAAAACCTTTGATATCATCATTGGTTTTGAGAAGAATTTTTGTGATTTTTGAACTGTATTTGATCTGATATGCATATATATGTTGATAAAAAGTGATTTGTGTGCTATTATTGCAAGGATGAAATTTAATTGTTTGATGGCCGCTCGTCTGTTTCGCGGTCGTGCTCTCATGATGTGGCTCGTTTTTTGGATCAGTGTTTAAAAATATAGTTGCAGTGGCTAGAAAGGAAAAACAGTGTATTTTGGACTTTAAGCGTAGTTTGAGAGAGATACGAATTTTTGAGGAAGAGGATGTTGATGTATAGATAGGGGGGATTAGAGGTTTTTAGATTGACAATAGTGTTTGGTTGTTCATCACGATGATGTACTCACCTGACAAGATGATGGGGAGCAAGGGCCTCCATGGTACTCCTATATCGGCTCCTGGGTGCTTTCCATCTGGAAGATACTCGCCCCCGTCGTATCGCAGCGCGCCGGATCAAATGCCTCCGCCACCGCCGCCAAGAAGATGCATGCCCAATCCAGGGGTGAGTTTTAAGTTGTTCTGTAGATAACCATCAGTATATATAGGGGAGAATTATTGTACTCTATAAAATTTAATGGAAAATTTTGAATTTTCTTCATGATGTACAATTTTTACCTGTTAACGTATAATAATTGCGACTTTTTTCTTTTTTATCTTTTCTGTATTTTTAAACTATTGTTGGATGTATTTAAAAATTCAGAAAATGTAAATTTCACTTTTAGAAAAGACGAAAAAGGGGATGGAAATTGGGACACTAGAGGGTTAGAATGTTTTTATAAATTTTAGGACAATTCAAATATTTGATGTGTGCAGTTTATTGCAAAAAAATTCTATTTATCAATGAAATAATGTGTTTGCATTGTTTTATGACATTTCAAAAGAAATTTCAGATTATCTACACGATAGTTTAGAACTAGTGCATAATAGCTATGTCAACTAAACCTGAAGGATTTAGGACATGCAATTATTTTGAACGTCGAAAGTAGCAGGAAGTATTCAGTTTTTTTATTGTTAATTTGATGATTTTTAATGATATACCTATTTAACATGAATTTTGCGCATAAAAAAAAAATCAAAATTCAAGTTTGAGCTTTCATTGGAGATGATTATGTCATTTTGAGGATTTTTTTTTATTGGAAATAATTATGATTGAAATTGATTAAATGTATCGACATTTTCTTTAAAAATTTAGTCTAGACTTGAAAACTATTATCCGGGTGAATTAACGTTATTATTAGCATCCGAGAAGTGACGATAAAAATTGGTCTGACTGCAAATAAAACATGTTTGGTATAATTGAGGACAATTCAATATCGTTTTAATTAAAGTCACTTAGAATGAAATATTTCTGGTAGTATTTGCTTGGAATTATTGATATAATATAAACATTTACACTGTCCTAAATTTTTTTAATCCATGTTTAAATTTAAAATGCGATTTATTTATTATTTAATGTATTTTACACATAAAAAATTCACTTTTTTTCATTCTTACAGTCGTATATATTATTGCTGACACTTCTTAAATCTTTAGATAAAATAAATTGAAGATTTTTCAATAGTAAAATACTCTAATTGATCGTTGCAGCGGATTATTTTCCAAAATCTATCGAAATAATGATAAAATTCATTTAAATGTCTTTTTATTTTTGATGAAAAAAATTTTTTTTGATTGTTTTTCAAGACATTAGGTGAAATTATTGGTTTTTTTGATAGTTGTAAAATATTCTCGATCGTGTTAGATAGAAAAATATCATAACAATTAAATATTTGTATAATTTGGCAGTCTGTTTATAACATGCTTTATTTTACTTTCACCTCGATATCCTCAGTTAGAAGTTGTAGTCTTTACCGCACATAGTCTTTATATTACTTATTCATGCGACCTAATGGGATAAAAACCGTCAGTACTTCGTGAGTTCTCAAACGAGATTACAACCGCGAGCTGTATTGACGTGATACTATCAATCTATAAGTCTTTGGTTCTTGTATCATACTGCGTTCGCCTCGTTGATTAAAGCTTTATTTTCTCATCCAAACACCTTGCCCAGATGGTCAAAATATACATTCGAAAAAATAGTATCCATCAAATATGACGAAAAAATTTCTTTTAGTGTATATTGTACATTTTTTTTTAGTTTTTTGTCACCATAAAAATAATTAGATGATTTGAGGAGGCAATTAAATGCTCAATTGATGTATAACATGTTGTGATAGGACAGCTGATGGTAAATATTAAGACTGGGTTTATGTGTTCGATGCAAGGCATGTAAATTTCATCAGAAAGTCGTCAAAATCCTTTTGTAATCTTCCTCTTATAGGATAATATTAAATCTTTATGAGACTCATATTTTATTCAGTGATTCAAGTCGGCTGGAATAATATTTTTATCATTATTCACTAGTCTTCTTAAAATTCGGCTCTATTCCCGAGTCTATAATAAGTATAGTAGTATATAGGTATAATATATCAATAGTTATTATGATTTATAAATCGAAAAAATTGAATATCTAAGTATTTTCTATTTTTTTTTTTTGACTACCCGGTTTATATATTAATTATTTAAAGAATTTCTATTTTTTTTTTCGTTAGATTAGAGTTGGATATTGGAATTTCACTGGTGATGCATGTGTATCAGTTTTCCCCGCCCTTCTGCGCACTGATAAACAATCCCAGACAGCGGTAGATCGAATTTTTATTGGGCTTCAATCAAGTAGTAATCTGAAAGGTATTGATGCAGTATTTTCTATTAAAGTCTAATTCAAGTCTTTTCTTTCATATCCTCAATTCTTATATTTTTCTATGTATATATACCTATAACCGCAAATTTTTATGTAATGGAGAAATTGAATTAATTTTTTTTTTTATTTGACATTTGTCACAAATTCGATATCAAGATTTTAACATTAAAAAATTAGTTTTACAACGTAAATTATTATAACTATTTTGAAATAGCTTGAGATTTTATTTTTTTTTTTTAAGTCTAGTCTAAATTGAATATTTTCTGATAGCTCAAATATTAGAATTAAAAAATAAAAATGTTAAAAATAAGAAAAGAATAGCTTCGTTTGAAAAAGAGGTTAAATAATCATATTGGACGACGGCATTAGACAGAATATATAGTCACAATGGAGCAATAGTCATAAGGTCGAGGCTTTTTGCAGAATACTGTGTCTACAGAATTTCTTATCACAGAAACACGATAATCATCGAGCTGGAATGAAAGTAGATGTTGTGAATTCGTAATATAAGCAATTGTTTTTCCTTTATTTACACAGAGTTTACCAATAGACATTATGCTTATAGGTATAATGCACAATATTAATATTATTATTCTGTGGAAAAAAACATTCTGCACATATATGGTCTTTTTATCAATCTAACAATATGGATGATTGTTCCTTTTTATCGTGAATTTTCAACATTTAAAATCGTAACTCCCTGATATGCAGAAGAATGTCCTCATTAAAAACCTGAAAATCTTAAAGAGTAAAAACAAAAAAAAATAGTAACAAAAATTAATTAATTTTTTTTCTTTAATTTTTTTTTTTTGTTAAAAATTGGTCATCATATTAATGAAAGCGTGATTTAGTTTTAGATAATCTATATAATTTATGATATTTATTTTAAATATAAATTTTTATTTACTGATAAATTATGAAAACATAAATTAAAATTTCATAAATACTATAATGTATTAGTATAATTTCAAAGCATATATATATCTGTGTAATAAAATAGGGGTTGAGAGAAATCATTAAACATGGAAATGAATGCGGTCAGTGCATTGCATATTTATGAATTCATTGGTAATTATTC
This sequence comes from Macrocentrus cingulum, assembly GCA_002156465.1. Classification (NCBI taxonomy): domain Eukaryota; kingdom Metazoa; phylum Arthropoda; class Insecta; order Hymenoptera; family Braconidae; genus Macrocentrus; species Macrocentrus cingulum. The sequence goes on from MVJL01003878.1 coordinate 78,755, forward strand.
AAGTGCCCAACTGAGGGAATTATCGTCGTGATTTTCCGGTTCATTAGCATCAGTATAATAGATCAAAGAAGCGTATGTATGTGTAAACTGTATAGTTTACACATGTTTTTTATTATATTTGGCAAGTGGAAAAATAAGAATTTTGGGCCGGATAGTGTTAGTTGGATATGTACGACATTAAACCAAAGAAAATTAGTGTCAGGCAGGATGTATGACCAATTGCTCGCTGTCGACCGCATGCGTTTCGAATGAGGGTGTCATCGGAACATGACGAGTCTGCGATAGATCACATAATCGATAGCCCACTAACTGCCAGGTTTGCTGCACAGGTGTGTATTTCCTTTCTGTCAAATGTATGACGCATCTGTGTGTCGTATACAACTTATAATCTGTCGCATATGAGGCTTGTGATTACGCACTTTTCAAATTGTTATGCTATTTTGTGGTCGATTAAATTATTTATCTGTAATTTAATTGAAAAACTGTCATTTTGTCTTTTATACAGCGCTAAAAAACAGTGCTAACCTGTTGGATATCTTATCAAAACTCTGTTAAATAATTTTTTTTGTTAGTGTTTTAGACTTGTCAGTATATTTTATAAATTTTTATCACTTAATTTTTGATTAATTGTCTTCTCAAAATTTTTTTTATTCATCTATAAGTTGAATTTTCGTCTGATAAATATTTTTTTCCATTTCAAACGTGTTTTAGGAGTGTTACTTGTTTTTTGAGGGTAGAAAAAAAATTCTACATGATGCACAGGTGTCAGGAAAAATTTATTTAAATGTTGGAATGAAAAAAAAAAAAATCAGGGTTTTGTGTGTTACTGGATTACAAGTTATTGTATCGTGTGAAAGTCATAAATAAATAATAACATTTGAAATTAGTTTCTCAGCCGTCTTGATATATAGTTGCACTGATGCCTATAAGGTATATGAGAGGAAAAATTGACAAAAATTAAATGGTAAAATTATTTTCAAGTTTTTTCAATCTCCATAAATGTTGTGTTCTAATGTTTTACCTGAGATTTTCCATTTTGACATTTTAATAACTAGCTAAATAAATTATTCAACAATATTTAAGATACAGATATTCTAATGAATAGTAAATGAAGATATCCAACTAATTCAAAGTTCATCTCCATCATATGTAGAGATAAAATTAACGAAATTTAGTTGATTAAATATATATATTAGTGAATTATTCTCATATTTAATTTAAGTAATTTTGTAACATGTCATGATTTACGGTGATATACCTGAAGAAATTTCTTTCGTTATATCTAATGAAGATTTACGATTTAGTTCTCTGAGTAAGGAATAATAGTAATTTGGATTAGACATGAGGTTGAACACCGTTCTTGGGGCGAAAGATTCGCCGACGGTTGGTTGTTAGCACCGTCCAAGGGTGAACCTAGGGGTTTCTTCGGCAATAGTCGATTGTCAATACCATCTTAATACTATTTTTAAGACATTAAAATTTCTGTTTTAATATTAAACAAACGTTTTTTTTCACATTAAATATAGATTAAAACATTTAGAACGATTTAAACAATTTTTTAAGCCAGAAAATAAATATTTTTAGTCATTAAATAAACATGAGAATTTTTTTAAAACATGAAATAGAGGTTAAAATAATTTTTCAAGACATAAACTATTATTCAAAATTTGTGATAATTTTTTTTTGTGTGTTTGAGTGTTTATCAATGTTTCTAGTATTTTTTAAGGGTTGAGTATGTTGTGTCATTGAACGGAAAACTCGGTTAGACAGAGTTTTATCCAACGACTATTAGTCTATCTTACTTTTGGCGTGAAGAAAACTGCATTACCTAAGGGGAAAGTCTGGCTACATCACGATCAAACTATGGGTATACTATGGCACACTACACTCTATTAGATCATCTCGGGTACGGGAACGCCCGCGGTTAAGCCCGCACACGGGACACTAGGGACACATAACGCCTCCCCACTTACATCCAATCACTCCTGATTTATATTTACTACTCGCTTTGCCCTTATTTATTGTCTTTCTCGGAGACACGGAGAATAGTAGCGTTAATTTGGTTGAATTGAAAATAATGACAGGGGTAGTAGTGTGTGCTCTCTTTGTTGTTGTGTAGAAAAATAAAACTAGGTACAACCATTCGTTGCTGAAAACACACAATTTTTCTTTCCTTTTTTTTACTTCAGTCACTATTTTTTTCCTCAATCAATTTTTAATTTTTTTTCTTAGTTAGTCTAACAAAAAAATTTTAATTGATACAATAAATATAAAAATAATAGATGATGGAATTATTTTTTAAATAAATAGCTCAGATTTTGATGAGAATATAAATACTGTCTGTAGCAGTAGTCACGAAGTGTCTGTTTGTATGGAATATAATTTGCGTGATTTGCATGATATGATGTAAATTCTACACCGTATTTATTCACTCTAATAAGCCAGTAATATATATCGGAGTAAAATAATGAGGTTATATCAGTCGGATTTTTTATACCTAATATATTAAAAAAAAATTTTTTTTCAACTTTATGATAAAGATAAATGATGGAGTTTGAGTTTTTAAAAAATTATTTTTATCTTTGTGTTGCACAAAATGGCCGTAAATAATCAATAAAAACCTACTTACTCCCTGTCATGACTCATAAATATAATCATTGTATACACGGTGTGTAGTGGAAAGTATTGTTGCTAATATTATAACGCATATAGTACAAACAGCTATATAGCGATGGAAACTATAGCATTGGATAAATGTGCAGGGCAGTAGTGCACGCAGTTGCAGCTGTAGAGAAAAGTTTCAATAAAATTTCGCATTTTTTTTTTCTTGATAATTATATATAAAAAATAATTCAGAAATAATTCAATGAATTATTTACAGAGAGTAAAATATCTCACTTAAATCTAAACAGAAAATTTTTTTTAAGAAATTCCAACAAAATTCATCGACAGAATTTTATTTATTTTTTTTTTTGCATTGAATTGATTAAAAAATATCTTTTTTTGAGCATGTTTTTTGATTTTTAATAAACTAATAAACAATACAGTTGAATTTAAAGATTGAAATATTAGAAAAAAAAAAATTTTTTTTAAACAGGAAAAAATAGGGTTAAAATTCGAATTTACGGTTATTTTACTTGCTATTTGAATATTAAATAATTTTTAGATAATTTTATAAACTAGTTATTTCGAGATAGATATAATACATATAGTATAGCAGATTAAAAAATTTTTTCGAGTTGAGATCGCGTGTGTTTTGCCGATAGGGACGACAAATGAGTCTTCAAAATGTTATTAGTCTTTATTTTTATTCTGAAAGAAGATAGAGAGGGTGCTTTGCTGAATTGGGGAGAGGAATGGACATGCGTGTATAAGTGGAAGTGGGTAGATAGTAGCGACGAAGTGGTTGAAATAGTACGACACGAGGTGATGAGTCCTGAGAGAGGAAGGGGTGAGTTAGTCACGCATGTCCCAATGTGAATTACGACTTTTTTATTGTTGTATCAGCTGCGTATCCATGATGAGGTTTAAATATAAAAATTTATTATTCATGTAATAAAAAAGAAAAAGTGAAAAAAATCTTGAAAAAATATTTTACAAACTTTGGGTGTTTTTTTTTTCTTTTTATTTAATAAAAATACAATTAAATGAAAATGTAGGGTCTACTGTTAAATTAGAAAAATATCCATAAATTCAAGTGGGAAGACAAATTATCTCTCGCGACTTTCCGTGAACAATTTACTTAAATACGTTATTATTATTTTTATTGCGGTTCTCCACACAATAAAGCTCAAGTGCAAACACAGTTTGTATATATATATGTGAACACAAAGTATAGTCCCTTCTGATTCACTTTGGAAGGGAGTTGTAGAGTGGTTATAACCGGAAATAAACCCAAGTGTATAATTACAATAATGCTTAGGATCTTTCCCTTTGCAGATCTTGTGCTTATATTCTCACGGAATGCTTTTTTTTTCATTATTATTATAATTTTTTAAGCTCATATTATCATTGAAAATATTATTTTTCAAATCATAAAATTTTTAAATGACATAAACCGATGAGTTATTGGCACATTTAATTAATTTAGTTTTTAGTTGGACATTATTATTGGGGATTTTTATAATTTTTCAGATCTAGTCATGAGAAAATTTTTTTTCTAATATTTTGTATTTTTGTATTTTTTTTTTTTAAGTTAGAATTTTAATTTTTTAAGCATTCTGCACATCACGTACATGTAGACGCAAGAGATACTATTTTAAGAAATATTTTCTCAAATATAGTTTGTTGTAATAATTTACAGAATAATGAATTTTAACTAATCATGATAGATTATAAATAATTCATCTTTAGTACTTACCTGAAAAATACTATTCGGCAGCCGAGCACAAATGTAAAGGGTTTTTCAAACATTTCTCTAACTATATATATAAATATATATATATCAGTTCCACGAGCTGAGCCAGAAAATATCAAAATTTTTCAAAAACTGTACCACGAAGACAGCGGCAATAGTTAGAACTCTAAAATATCCAATATAATAACGTCAAAAATTTTGATTCATCTCAATGTGTTTTAAAAATTTTTCACAACATTTACTTGAGTTATACGAAAATGCAATTCACATTACAACATTGAAGAATAATTTTTCATCTCCTAATTTACTAAAATTCAACAGTGGCACATATTGTGCCATTTCATACACACAACAAACGTCGAGTTGTCACACAAATGGAATAGTCAAACAAACAGATTACATCTCATGTATCAATATTTACATACGCTTGCCCATCATAAAAATAATTTCAAGTCTATGAAAAATTAGCAAACTGCCATAATATATCTCTGCGTCAAATGTATATCACACATGATTAAAAAAAAAAAAAAACGAATATCTCGTGTAAAAACAGAGAGTATAGAAAAACAGGTGAGGGTTGGAATGAGTGCAATCACGGGTTACGCTGTGGGGCAGTTGAAGTGCCCCTCATGAAAATCAAGAGTCTATTATTATGACCATATGTTTCATTTACTTGGATTGGTATCGGTACAGTAGTTATATACATACGTGTGGCAGAGGGGTCGCGGCTGGTATATGAGGGTGAGAGTAGAGGAAGGAAGCGACGTGAACTCTAGTGATTGCACCTGTGTGGTGTAGGCCTTGCGTGCGTGAAGGGGGTCTGCGGGCAAATACACGTCAACTCTTACTCGATGTGTGTCACTCTGCAAATAGGCACGCGCGTCCAAAATGTAATCCGCTGGTGTTTATACATGTCGCTGGCGTGTGTAACAAGCGTGTGTATACGCTCGCGTATATACAGTAGACTGAGCCGCCGCCATCAGTGGCAAAGAGTCACATATACACATATGCTCTGGTATATATATTATCCGCGAGTGCAAAGGACTCTCACGACGATCGAAGCGTATAATGTTCCGACGGCGCAGTCTCGATATCAAAATATCTCATCATGCTCTAGCTGGGTCAATCGAATGACGAGTGAAAGTGTCTCGTTTTTAACTGCACTTGCTGCCTCGTTCTCTGCATGTTACGTTCAGATATATCGTTTATCGATATTTTACCGCCATATCATCACAATTCATTTATATACGTGTATATATGTGTATGTACCTCTTATTTACGTGTTTGTCTCTTAATTTTTTAGCAACACATTCACTCGCGGTTTGTTACTATAAATATGTATTTTTATATTTTCTCTATCGGATTTACATCAGAGAAAGTTTCAATGCTTAAATAATGAATAAATAGGCCAAGTTCATCGCATATATTTTGTTGATTTTTAGTTTCCTTTTTTTTGACCGATTGTTTTTTTATTTGTTGATTATATTGAAATCTAGTGTGCGATAATAATTAAGCGATAAAATTTAGATCGAACAAAGGTAAAGTTGTTGGTTTTTTTTTTTTTGACAATTTGAATATAGTTTTTGAGTTTCTTCAAAATTATATTTAAAATGGAATTGTAAACAATTTTTTTTCTCCTCTTTTTACACCACTTTTTGTTACTATTAGCATTAAAACATTGTATTTGTTGATTTTCATTATTTTATGAGGTATTTAAAACTTTTAAAATTCATAATGCTATAGCAAAGACAGCAAAAAATTTTTTTCGACGATTTCTGCAGATTTTAAAATTTGTTAACGATCACTAAAAATATTTGTATCAGGCTGATTTGTTTTTTGTTACGTTTTGAAACATGATAATTTTTTGCGCCACTCTACTGCACACGTATTTATTATTGATTTCACGATAAACGTTTTTTTTTTTTTTTTTCGAGTTGAAATATTCTGAGCTCTGCATTTTTTTCCCTATTGGAAATTCATTTTTTAATTTACTGCGATATTGTTCTTCTGTTTGAATTTTGAGAGTACGATGATGTATATCCGTAGTTTTAATCAGTGATATTAATTTTTCTGTACATATTCGACCATCGCGCGGTCAATGGTCCGTGGGGCACTGGCCATACGCTGCTCTTTCTGTTCAATCACTTCCGGCATATGATTGTAGGCTTGAATTTTGTTACTTAAGTGTATACCTGTCTCGCTGGAAGTAATTTGATTATACGTTTTGAGTTTATTACTGTTTTTAATTATGCAGAATAATTTCTAATGATCCAATCCCAAGCATTTTATATTTAAAGGGTGCTTAATGGTCTTTTAACTCATGTTAGAAGATTGGAAAAATTTTTTTAGTACTATTTAAATATTATTTTAACGTGAAAAAAATTATTCCAGGGCAGAGAGAAATTTTTCGCTGATTTATTTGGATATCAGTGAACCCAACGAACCCTCTAATTTATTGGTTTCTGGACATACTGCAAGCTAAAAGCTTAGTTTATACCTTTATAACCGTTTAATTTTATTAAAGTATTTTTTAGCACCCTAATGAAGATTTTCAGTATTTATGTTAATGGGCTTTCTGAATCGAGGCAAGATCAGATAATTTACGTTTTACAGTGGGGTTAGCAATTATATTAACTGTAGAAAATTAGTCTGTCGTTAATCTTACTGTAGTCTGAATGTGAATCGGGTAGTAGTAGATTCTAGATGGAGATTGAATCGAATAATATTATGGGCGCTTATTTTCGTTCAAGCCGTGTTGGTGACTAGGCATAAAATGGCCTGAACATTTGGTTGGATATTAGATATATATGTTTTGACCTAGTGAGGATACTAGGTATACACCCTGCACATTAATAGATATATCACGCATTTTGACTACTCGCGGTCTAAATTATTAATTTTATTGCTGATGGCTTATCGTTGTAGCTGAAATATGTTTCGTGAATTGTGTTAAAGAATTTTATCTTCAAAATACCAAAGCTCAGCCCCGATAAACTAATTTTTTTTTATGTATCGTGAAATTTTTTATTTATGCATAGGATTTTATTATTACTCTGATGAACACAAGAAATGCTTGAATTAGTTGAATATCAGCTAAACAGGGTTTTGAAGTAACAAATTTGAACGGTTGGCACAGTTTCAGCAAAGTTTTTTTATGCAGGATGCTTTTTAACTCTTGATATTTTATGTATCAACGTTATCAATGAAAAAAAAAAATTTTTCCTCCATTGTAAATATATAATTGAATACAAAACTGAAAAAAAATCAATTAAAATTACAAAATAAAAGAGTATAAAAAATGTATTCAAAAACACTGCTCACTTATATACTTTTTAGTTAATTAAAAATATCGAAAGATGAAAAACTATTGAAAATTCGTGTTGATAATTTTTTTTTTCCCTTTAAAAAACGGTAGAATAATATGTGGCAGTAGATAGAATTAGTTTTACTGACGTCTTTAAGTGAGCAAAACATTGATTCATTAAAAAAAAAAATTATTTTCAATTTTTCACGATGAAGATTCCACTCGAGATTAATTAAAAATAATTTGAATTAGTTTGAAATATTGAAAAAAATTCTCTTTTATTTGAGTGTTTATTTATTTTGAAAATTTGTAGAGGATTATAACATATTTTTCAATTTTTTCATGTATAATGATTTTTTTTAAAAAAATCGAAAATTTGACAAATATTGTAATGTAATTTGAAAGTGACCTATAATTAAATTATTTACAATATGAAAGGGATAAAAGTGGTGTGACTGAAACGAATCAAATGCGGGAAGTTGGCTTTATCCTGTCTGATCCTTTGAGACGATGGAGGAAGAAATCCCCTAATAAAATTATCTTCGTACCGGGTTACGATCACCGCGGACAAATCGACGTTTCAATTTTGTTAATGCCTGTACAAATCCCACAGGAATATACTGAAGATTCGGTCTTTCCTCAATATTTTTCCTTGAGGATTGTATATCCATGACAATGGAAAAAAAATTGTAAGTGTGTGTATTTATAGGCGGTAGTAGGTTTATTCGAGTGTTATAAGCATAACCTTCGCCTCTTGATGCTCAATTTTCCCCATTTGTAGATATGGCCTGTGATAGCTTCATCTTTCAACTTGAGTTTAGAGGATTGGGGTGTTGCCGACACGTGCGGCAACGCGTGTGTCTTATTTTGGCTCCCCTTCAATCGCATTTTCATTGCTATGCGCGTGACTATGTTGCCACGTGACTGCCAACTTGATATGATTAATATATAGTCATCCCAAGAAGTGCATTCCTTTATAATTGACGTTACATCAAAACAACAATTAATTTAATCGCATGAAAAAATCCAGTTTTTCTTTCGAAGGTCAACGTTTATATTGATCATTTGTTTTTAATTCAATAATCAAATCCAAGTAGAAAATTGGATTGATTCCATGCATATATATTTTTTTAAGAGATGAAAAAAATCTTATAATTATTTATATAAATATTTGGGATGAATAAGAAGTTTTTTTGGTTTTTTTTGCAGAGCACAAATAATAGTGATCTTATTGAGTTTTTAGTTACTTTTTTGATGTTTGAAAAGTTGAAAAAAAATTTTTTTGAACACAAATAAATTATTTTTTAAAATACTTTTTTGTATGTTGATAATTCGATAGGTTTATTAATGATTTTTTCATTATTCTTCAGTTAAATATTTATAAAATTGAAAAAAAAAAATTTTTTTTTGCAATAAAAAATAGTAATTTTGTAGATAATTTTTATGCACAATGAAAATTCAATTGATTAATTTACTTGTCAAGTTGAAAAAATTGTAAAAAATCGATTTCTGAAATTTTATAGCTTAAAACATTTTCTTAACAATATGTAAAAGGAAGAAAAAGTATTATTTAATAACGAAGGAATATATTTTTTCTGTTATGCAAGTATACAAAAATATACAATATATTTTTTTTATTTAATTATTTAGCTCTAAGGTATATTATAGAACGAGATATTATTGTTTAGTGTTGCTTCTACGATCGAATTTTTAAGCACAATCGAACAAAGTATATAGCTTATAATGGATTTTTGTTTCTGCACTGAAATAAATAATTTCCGCGCGATCGATTTCACATATATCAGCTTCCAATCAGACAGTAAATGATTAATGTGGTAAAATCCTCGACTAAAATCCTCGGATTTCGCAAAGAAATAAAACTACCAACCATCTCTCGTGATAGTTCAGTGACGTCAGCAGACATAGAGTGAAATTTCCTTTTTTTTTTTTCGACACACTAAAAATTTTTATTAGACCCTGCAACCTCTACTAAATCAACATGTCATTGTATGAATATATATACCAAGTCAGATTGAATTAACGATCGGTGATAAATAGCGGAAATTCATTAACAACAAGCCTCTGTAATTCATAATTCATAAAATATAATACGCGAAGACTACACTTGTATTTTCTCTCTATCACGACGATCTATGCCAATACCTATATATTATATATAGCGATATATAACATTGTACTCGTGATAAAGAGCGTGGAGTAGGGGGAAAAAAAATCAGTGATTTCGAAGTTGCTATTGAGGCCACCAACGCTGATTGGCCACATGACGTTCCGCCCTCGCAGACCCGCCAATCAGATTTAACGCTTGCTCACATCGATCCACACCATTCACTATAGTACGCCGCCATACTCACCTTTTGCTGCATCTACCACCGGATTCCGTAAACCTTTTCTGCTTTTATATATACATATAAATATTATTGCAAAATTTTATTTGACTTCCATCAATTCGAGTGCCGTCAACAGTTCGATACAAGAAAAACAAAATTAATCAGAATTTTTTCTACCTGATGATAAGCTGTTTTTGTTATTTTACATATCTAAATTTATTAAAATTTACTATTTGAATCTTTTGTCATAATTCTAAAAAAATATTTTTTCTATTGAAAATTTTTTTGAGAATGAAATTTTGTTTATTAAATTATTTTTTGGGGGTTACTTGAACTAATTACTTTCAATGCTGTATATGAATGGAAATTGGAATATATTTGTATGTATAATTAATTTAGAGTACTTATAGCTATGTTCTATAATGATTATTTGGGAATCTGTAGGGAATATACCTTGATTTTCCGGACATTGACTTGATAATCCGGATATGAATAAACAGGGGAACACTTTATGCATTGAAAATATGAAAATTTAGTAAAATAAATTTTTATTCAGTTGGATGACACCGCGTCGAGTTGAGTTAGACTACTGATGTCTGACTAGAAATGGCTTTATCTACTGCAGACGAACGCGCGCTATACTCTGGCATTTACAGTCTCGATTTTTAAATATATACTTGTATAATAAAGCAAAAAGTATTTTTTTTTTAATAACCAAGCTTGTTGTATAGTTTATAGATAGTCATCTTTTTTTTTATTCATATAAGTGATAAAAATAAAAGTACATATGAATTTAAGTCGGAAAGCTTGTTGATATTGTATATTGATGTCTTGAAATTGTTGGAGATGATATCGATCTGAAATTTCATACTCTATTTGATGAAACTAATTGAAAATGAGATTTAGACGATACTTTAGTATTTTTCATCTATTATTATGAAATTAATAATTTAGAAAAATTTATCGAAAAAATTTTCTTGTGATTGTGCATCAGATTAGTTAGCTGATGTCAAAATTTTTAATATTCAACTCTCTGATTATGAATTATATTTGTATAATAGACGATTTGATATAAAAGAACATTAGAATAAATAGTTTGTCGAAATGAGGGTGTATATTATCCAGTTTATTTGTGAAATATCTGAATTTAATTCACACGACTGATAATTATTGTTCCAATATAGCAGTAACTCGATTTAATTTACCCAGTAATATAATAGCATTACACCGAGAGTCGTTAGTGGTAAATTTTTTAATTCAGTGGATAATATTTTTATAGAGTTCTAGTCAGAGTTTTTAGCGGAATAACGTGTACTTCTGAGTTATATGTATATAGTTAATGCATCAAAAAATTAAAAAACTCGGATCCGAGCACTAGAGAGACGTTCCTGACTTGGATAGCTACCCGAAAATGTCCGGCGGGATAATTTTCACTCTCTAGGCATAGAATATCCGTCAGTTATACATATATAAACTTTATGAAAAAAAAAAAAACATTATCTCAGATTAAAAATATCAATTTTTAAAATTATTTAATAGATAGGAATTTCTCAAAAATTTTTTATCCAAATTTAAAAATATGACTCGACTTGAATGAAATATTTTTAATATTTTTTAAAAATAATTCGGCATTTTTTTTAATTTTTATATAAAAAATTATTTTTTTTACATATGTCGTGTTTAGTTGATGTAAAATAATTTTTTTACACAAAAAATTTTCAGTTGTTATTTAAAAAAAAAGAATTATGTACTTATAAGCTGAATTTTTTATGTTTTTATCGAAAATAAATTATAAAATGTGACTTTTTGATGTTGATAGGCATTTTAAAATAACATTAAATAAGATTAATGACGACACAGCGTAGTTGCTTCAATTATATAACGACAAAGTGCGCAAGACAGCAATGACATACTGCACGACTCGATAGCTTCATTATATATTAACGGGGTTGCGATAAGACGAGTAAAAGAGAAGTGTAGAGAACTTATATACCATGGGGGCGGTTAAAAGAGAGACGAAAATGCAAAGTGCAAGGGGTCTCTCAACACGATTTTACACTTTCCCTTATTTTTTTTTGAATTTCACTAATTATCACAAATATTTTTTGTACCTTTTAGAAGTTTTTTTCGATAAAAAAATCTCGAGAAATCTCCTCTTATTGTCTAGTTACTCTCGAATTTTATATTTGAAATATCAGAATTTTTTCATTTCAAAGTCGAGCAGAAAGAGCGGCGACACGGTCAAACTCCAATATTTATTTTTGCATTTACAATTGTAGATACTGACCCATTTTAGTATCAAAATATTATTTTTAAATTTATATCCTGCGAGCACTGAGAAAAATTATCCAAATGAACGTTTACGTTTTATTGAGGACTGACCTACAATCTCTCTAAACCTTTCTCGACATATTTCTGACACCCATTCGCGGTCGTGTAAATATAGTCAAAAATAAAATATAAAAACTATTTTTCCCTTATAATTGACAGACATTATTTATTATAATTATTCGAGTAAATTTTTTTTTTTCATTCATTTCATCTTTAAAATAATTTGTTGTCATCCAATTTTTAGTCATATTTAGAGTTTTAAGTTTTCAATTTATCGAAAAGTTATTTAAAATTAATTGGAACAATTTAAACCTACCAAACAGATGACGCAAGTTTATAAAAACGAGAGAGTTTTAAAAAAATCACATTTTGATAATTTTATTAAAATTTCCCAAGGGTTTGGCACAATTATATTAAATAATTAAAGACTTACTCATTGACTTACCTATTTTGTTTCAGTTTAACGAAAAATGGCGAAAATTAATTTAATTTTTTTTTTTCCTTCATTTGAGTATTTATTTATAAAATTGAATTTATTGATAATCATAAAAATATCGAGTGCGCGCGACTGTATTGGATTGAATCAATGCATGAAAATGTCGGTTGATGGGTTAATTGTTCATTATATACACTGAACAAAGAAAAATGTTTGCCCGAGCGAGTAAAATTATCAAGGACTCAATCATAAACATACATTCAAGTTATACACACGAATATTTTTTTTAGTATCTCCTTTGTATCTTGTTCTCGTGTTATTATCATCGTCAGAGAGACAAATATATTAATAGAATAAATTAGAACGTTATAAAAACTTTGGTTTTTTTCTTTTTTTTTTCTAATTTAAAAAATTATCATTGATTGTTACTAAATTTAAGAGAATACTTTCAAAGCAGACGATGGAATTGAATTATATACTTAATCGAATATTGTCGAAATTTCCAATGTCCTTTTACAGCTTTATATGGCACGACTGTCGCGACATCGCGGTATGCCCTGAATCTGTCAATCTTCGTAGATTACTGCTATCACTTTAAACTTATATTTTATTCATGTGAACTTATCAATTATAAAAGATTTTTATTATTAAGACACGTTAAACACTTGAAAGTTTTATTTATAAAACTTTTTGTCTGGGATTTTTTTCTCTTTTTTTTTTTTTGAAATATTCGAATGTATGTAAAATTTTAATAAGTAAATTTCTTTATAGAAAATTTTGTATAAAGTAAAAAAAAAAAATCCCCAGACTGACAGATTTGATTGATTTAATAATTAAAGAGGCCATGATTGATTCAGAAAGTTGAGAGAATTTTTTTCCAGTCTTTCAACTTTTCTTTTATTTTCTATACGCGCTTTAAAGAGGTATATTGAGTGGGCTGTTGGTTCTACTGACTAATAATAAACCAGTCCAAGGGAGAAATTAAGGAAACAGTCAAATTTTTAATCCACACATGAATTTAAAAAATTCAAACTTTTTATATCTTGATGGAATTATTGTTGACAATTTTTTTAATTCACGTTAAAAATAATTTTTTTTTTATATATATTTGATTGCATGAGAAGGTTTTTCGATAGTTATTTAATGTTGAAAATCAATGATTGTATTTTATTCAGAGATTTAAGGAGAAAATTGCTGGCACTGTGTAATTAGAATAAATAAAAAAATACCGATAGTATGATTAGCAGGTTTGATGATAAAAAAGTCACGATTGTACATACTGACGATCGATAATCAGAGACGAATGAGAGTCAATAAGAAAAGTAAGCGCGTGAAATGTTCACAGTGTGTACTATGACAAATATACGCTTTATGACACAGCGTCATTTTTTTATTCTCATGCAACGATGATGCGTGTTGACATTTGGAATTGATGATGTATAAAATTATCATGACTTTGTACTAATTAATTAATTCAATACAACTCGTTTCTCTCCTATATATTTTCGATTATATACAAAATTGTTTTATAAAGTAAAATTTTTTTTTTTTTGTATATTGCAATAATTATTTTTGATGTGTTTTCAGAGTCGATTATTAGAGGATGCATCGATAATGTGTAATTCATGGTCACCCAGGCATAATGTAAGTTAATTAAATAATTAAAAAAATTTAATATACTTAATATTTTACAATATTTTATAAATTTATGTACAAAAAAATTTTTTTTAATATTTAAAATCAATTTTTTTGCAGCCATAAATCTAAAAGTTTTATTTAATGAAATTTTTGGAGTTTTTATTTATTAGAAAATTGAATAAACAAATTATTTGTTGTTTGATAAAATGCACAGAAAATTATACTCGATCACTAAAGGCAATTTTTTCAAAAAATTTTTTTTTTACTAGTTAACTAAAGTGGGAAAATAATTAACAAGTTAATAATTTGTTGCATAATTTGATTTTAGTATTAATATGTGGTTATTAAGTTATTTTATACTGAATTTTGTTTTAATATGTGTTATATATAGTGTTTTTAATGTGATACATGTTTGTACGAAAATATGCCGGCCTTTTATCTCATAATATAACGTTTATATTTTACGGAACCACACACACGTAGTTACTATGTTGCCCCTCGTCAACATAAACTGGCTAACTCACGGTTACGATTACGGCCGGAGCCAAATTGATTATTTAGATATACGATAGGCTATGGCTTACGGGATATAGTTTGTGCGCCGTAAAAACCAGTCAAGTGACACTTGTATGTAGCTTTTGCAGCCCAACACAGCTGTCAATTTGACCTGGGTGTATAACCTCAAAATTCACACTTTTCACTCATTAATTTTTTATTAAAATTTTTCTTCTTTATTAAAAACAAAATTCCTATTTTTCCTAACTTCCCTTTTTCTTGCCAAAAAATAATATTAAAATAGTATAGTTTAAAAGTGTTTATAGCAGTTTGATTAATTATTTTATCAATCTAATCCCGCGGACTTGGTATTAGGGTAGATTTTGACGATTATTGAAGAGGATAACTTGTAAGTTTCTATTATGTTCTAAGTTTCGCCAGAGAAATTAAATCTACTCTCAATCTTAATTACTTACTGAATATATAGTTTTCATTTTTTTCGTTTTTTTCTTTTCGGTCTTGTATAAACGATTTATATCCATTGTAGACATTAGACACTCCGCCATGCACGAAGGAGTCTGCTCGTTTTCGTGTCAGCTGTCACATTTTCTCGATGATTTTACTTATTCATGGATTAAACTGCTATGACGTCGTTGGCGACGGCGCAACGATGACTGAATATATAGATAGAATATATCTTCCATTAGATTCCATATTGCTGTCTTACATACAATGGAGCAATGTAGGTTGACAACAATAAAATATACTGTGACAGGTCAATTCATAGAAATCATTTTTTTTTATATTAGACATAACGTCGAATTACTTAATTTAACCCTATAAAAAATTTCGTGGAAATTTCATAATTCTTGAAAATCCAAAAAAAATCTTTTTTTTTTTAATTTACGATTTTTTTTTCCTACAAATAAAATATATTTAAGACATTTTATTCTATATTGAATGGGGAGAGGGTGGAAAATAGAGCTTTTAAGTAATTTCAGAGAGTTGCAAATTTTTTAAATGAAATTTTTAGAGACTTTTATAGGAATTGAAAAAATTTTTCGCATGTTTTAATATTCAACAGGTGGTATCATGTGATTTTTCATCACATGGCAGAGCAAGATGTCGAAAAAAGTCGAGTTGTACGCATGCGTGAAGGTTTGTTGGAGAAAAAATAAAAAAACGACGTAAAAAAAAAAAATTTATAAAAGTCAGAATTGGAATAATTCGTAGAAATTTTGATTGGCGAATTTTTTTCAACCGTCGAATTAAGTTGTTGTGTTTTAAATATTGTTAAAATTTTATTTGTTAGTTTTAAAAAGGAGTAAATTGAAATATTTATAGCATACATATGCGTTCTATGTAGTGTTACTTAGAGTATGTTTTTTTTTTTTTCGTTAAGATGAGGCCATATATAATGCTCAAGTCGATAATTGAATGGTAATTGGTTAATTCTCAACAGCGTGAGTCTTCTCAGAGAGGCTAAGATCGCTCGGGAAAAAATGACTCTATTAGTGTTATATATACTTCGAGCGGGGAGAAAGATCAAGACAAAGGTTTTATAAGGGTGAGAGGAGAGATAAAACTGTGCAGCGCCAAGTTTTGTCGGCTCGACAATTGCCCGTTAACTACTTTGTTTTAACAAGAGCGATTTGTACCCCAGTTACAACTGATGTGTTCTTCTTCACCGCTAAGAATAATTGCAAATTCTTCTCTCTGGGTTTCGTAGATTTATTGGATCATTAGGACCTCTCTTCGTCCAAACAATCACTCTTTCTTCACCCATACTATACAGATAAATAAAATAAACCAATTATTAAAACCATTTAAAAGTTTAAAACAAAAACGCAATAAAACATAAAAAATTGTTATTGTAGGAGAGCTAGACTGAGCGCAATTGAAACACAGTGCTAGTTGAAACAGTGAAAGCATTTAAAAATATCATTAAAATAATCTCAAAAATTTCAAATTCGAAAAATATTCATCTAATATCATTTGAAAATTATTTAAAAAATAAATAAATGCCTGAATTGTTGTGAGAATAAAAAAAAATCTATATTCAAAATTTACAGAAATTCGAATTTTTCAATTTATTAATGAAATAATGAATGTTTCTCATTAATAAATAAGTTTTTACGAATAAAAAGAATAATTTATTGCAAATTTTCAATTAAAACTAAAAGGTATTGCAATTGCAACCTGCTTAGGTGTTAATTCTAAAACTTTTTTATCAATAAAAATTGTAACCGATGATTTTATTTAAATTTTTATAAATTTTTATGGATGGATATAGTGTTAAAAACTGATAGTTTAATAATTATTCATTTGAACACAATAAATTCTAAGGATTTTCAAGTGTTTCGATTGAATTTAGTGTCTCCTATACATATTATTTAGAAAAATGCAAAGCTGATAGTATTAATAATTTTTCCAACAGATAGAATAATAATAAAGTTGTGGATAGATGGTAGAAAAAAAGTCGATGAGAGAAATTTAATCGAATGGTTTTTGCGTGCTATTGATATATGTTTTAATATTCCACGAAGTTTCTTTTGTTAAAGTACAAGTTCAGCAACCTACAATACAATAGTATTGGGTGTAACTTAGGCGTATGCCCATTGTTGAGGATAGAGAGAAAAAAAGTGAAAGGGGTGATGTACAAGGTTCACACAAGTTGGTCGCAAACCGAGACCGTAAAGGGAAAAGGGGGCGAAAAGAGGGAGAGAAAAAAATAGGAGTTCATAAATAATCGAAGTCCCCGGCCACAACGTGCTTTTCACATGAAACATTGATCGGTCTACGCGAATGCTTTACGCTATCATGCACATATTACGGAGTAGTTATATTGTATGATTTTTTAACTTGTAAAATTACTTATTTATACGCTAAATTGTAATAATTAAAAATAATGAGTGTAGCGCTAATGATTGTTTTTCTTTAATTAATTATGTCTAACTTTAATTCAAAACAATATCAATATAATTTATTACTTTTGAAATTTGATTTTTTTTTTTTTTTTAATTCATAAATCAATTTCTTCGGCTTGGATTGAAAAATTGTTTAAATAAAAAATATTTAAAATCAAAAGATCTGAATAAAAGATTCTATACATAATTGAAAAATTCGCAATTGTTTTCGAGATATCATCGAAAAATGACATCAACTCTGAAGTTGAATTTTTTTAATTTTTGTAAATTTTTTTTTATTAATGATAGGAAGTGGTTAATATGAACGAAATTGAAGGAAAAAAGGGAGATTACCTAAATTTTTATTTAAAAAATATTATAATATCGTATGTAATGAAAAAAAATCAATTTTCAAAAGTCTTTTATAAAAGTTTTATAATCCTTGACGTTTATCTTGGATAAAAAATTGTCCATTTAAAATTTATTAAAATCTATAATATGTATAAATGATGAAAATCGTGGATTATATAGATTATTGAGCACCCCCATATACCTACAACATACGTGCTGCTCTCACCCCATGAACTTGAGGGTGCTTGATGTTGCGACGATGAGGAAATGTGACTTCCTCTATTACATTATCGAGTTAGGTGGATATATATTTGAAGTAATATGTAATTTTTGTTATTCATGTTGGATAGAAATATTGTGAGCGTGATCCTTCTACAATCCTGTAGTGTATAGTTGGGAAAATTTATTTATCTGCTTTGAATCTAGAATTATTAGAGCCAAAATTTCAAATCATGGAAAAAAATGTCAAGCATAAATTGAACGAAAAAATACAAAATTCGATTAAAAAAAAAATAGTTATTAATGGTATATTATAAAATAAAACCTGAATATAACATTTATAAAAATTTTTTAATTAAATTTAAAACCAATTTTTTGTGTCTAATTTAAATTGCAGTATTTTTTATTATTTAAAAAACCAATTTTTTTAGTATTAATTTAAAAAATAAAAATTCTTTGTTTCAGGGTGACTTGTTTGGTGGTTTAAATAGTGGTCTTCAAGATGGTTTATTATCACGAGCAGAAGCTTTAGCTGCCGATTTAGGAAAGCATAATGCAGGAACGCCAATGCAACTAAAACACGATCCAGTATCAGTCTATCATCATGGGCCTCACATGTCTAGTCCACATCCAAATAATCGGCCGCATCACCAGGTACAATCACACCTATTTGTGAGTCAAAAATTTATCATATATAATCACTTTTTTTAACATTAAGGCACAATATATAACAAAAAACTGTGAACTGTATATAAGGTAAAAATTATGTTGCTTTTTAAAATCAAAATATCTTAAAAACTATTGAATATAGAAATTTTTCTTAGAAGACCTTTTTTGTAGAGAATTTAATGAGCTACAAAAAAGGTTCTTAACTAAATTTGTCTAATTCGCATCCTTATGAAGGATATGAGCGAGTAAAGTATTTTCAATTTTTTAGTCATACTACCTTTTCGTTTTAAAAATACGATTTATTAAATTAAGGATATGAGCGAGTAAAGTATTTTCAATTTTTTAGTCATACTACCTTTTCGTTTTAAAAATACGATTTATTAAATTCAATGAAATTTTTAGTGTCTGAAATAAATATTACCTGATATATAAATATTTTTAAATATTTAAATTTCTGATTTAGTGGATTAAAACGCAAAATAATCGATTAGACAATGGTTGGTTAACTTGTAAACACACATTTTTTGACACTTTAACCATCCATTAAATTTTCCCTTCAATATCACAAGCCTATTGGTGCTCAACCATCCTTTAAATCTGTCTGTAGTAGCCCTTCATCTCTCCTGAATGTAATTTTTTTTTTGTCGCAGATGGTTAGGGACCGAAGTGTCTCACAGAATTTTGCCTTTTGCCGTGAAAAATCGTGATGAATTCTATGAATTTAGTTATATACGTATATAGTTATGGTTTTTCTTACCCTTTCGGGGGTGATTTAGGGACAGATATAACGAGTTTTGATCTTTTGCTTCGTTGGGATATATGATGAGGAATCGATGACGCACGGTGGAAAAAAAGGAAAAAAAAAAAACCTGAACAAATATATAACTCAACCATACACTGATGTCAAGATAATGATGAAATATTGTCGGGCTTTTCCCTCAAAATTTATCCATCCCTTTTTTCTCTGTACTCGTCTTATTCTGTCATTCAGTTCACCCCAATCGCACTCAATTTCAGGATAACTGCGCCATTTGCTCGAAAACATAAACAAACACGTATGTACAATTTTTTTTTTAATTTATTCAGTTTTTTTATGCATTTTACGTCCTAAAAAAAAATTATAATTGCATATTTAACTCTAAAATAATTGTAAAAATTTGAAAAATTATTTTAATCCTTTATTTTCAAAAATTTAATGCAATAAAAAAGATTTTCAAAATTTTTAAGACATTTAAAAAAATATTTTTCATGCAGGAGAAGTATTTGAGGCAGATTAGGGGTCAAAGAGAGGGGTGAAAAATTTATTTTTATATGTTTGTTTATAATATTATGTGTTATTTATATTTTTGTGGATAAAAATGAAATTTCAATGTTTCAATTATGTCAGAATATATTGTAATTGCTTTGAATTTTTTATTAGATTATCTTTTAGCTGTAAAAACAATAAAGAACCACTTGACAATGGTCCAATTTCACGGTTTTCAAATTTAAAAGGGGGACTTATATATGGGGGACTTATAAATAATTTATTAGACTCGGAGTGTCAGATAATACGAGATCATGGCACGTGCCACCACTCTCGTGCTTACACTGTAATCTTGTGTGGTACTTTTCCAGTAATATAATTCGCATTTGACCATTTCCTTTATAAATTATCCAAGTAAAAGTCTGTTCTTGATACAAATTATATTCTAGAGTTGGAAAACGTTTTGAAAATTATAAAATACTTGAGTGACCGAAAAATTTGTGTGTGTATGGTGCCTGTGATAATTCTACCCCGTCACGATTGTTAAGCACGCTAATGTGTGTCTCTTATTCTCACCCCATGAGCTGCAACGCGTGTCGAGGGTTATACGAGCAGTTAGAAGAGACCAACCAACCTTCGGCTCCCCTGGCACTTGGGTTACATTATCCTATGTCCAATTGAAAATGGCAATTCAATTATACGCAATAACTCGTCCCAATTTTCTACGTGAATTAACTATATGTGTCACAATTACATGTTGTACAAGTTGGAAAAATTGAGGCTTTGTCAATTCAACATGTCGCGTAACTAATCACAAAATGTCGGTTTTTTACTGATGAAATTTTCAATTTTTTCCCGATTTTTTCCTAATTTTTCGTTCTGTGAGTAAGTATAGATTAACCTGTGTTACGTCTTAGATTTTAATTTCCAACAAAAAATGTATTGTATGAACTATAATACGCATTCTATAGATGACCGATGGTCTTCAAAACGATGTAGGGGGTTTATAAATTTTTTCGGATGTCCTTCAGACTCTAAAGTACCTTGTACAAAAAATATCAAAGCATTTAGCAATAAGTTACATAATTAATTATCGTTAAATCCCATGAATTTCCGGTTTAAAGGGTAGCCAATGATATTTAAAACGACGCGAAAGGGTTGTAAATTTTTTTCGGTACTTTTCAGACTCTAAAGTAACTATAAAAAATTATATCATCGTCAAGCAAAGCTCTAAACAGTATATTCCACAATTTATTTTCACTAAATCCCATGAATTTGAGATTTGGAGGGTATAGCCGATGGTCTTCAAAACGATGCTAGAGGGTTTTTCAATTTTTTCGGGTGCTTTCTGGACTCTAACGTAGCATTTAACAATATCTTCATGGTAATTTTTCATGAGTAAATTATTTTTCGTAAAATCTCATGATTTTATTTTAAACTTCGGTAAGTAATTCAACACATATCAAGTTATAAATATATTTTTTACTCCAAAACAACTGTGGGTCTTTTGATTATAAAACTCTCTATTAAATAAAGCTGACAATACATCAGATAAAAAATGAATAGACAAAAAAAAATCGTATATGCATAAAAAATAAAAAAAAGTGTTTGTCCTTAATGTTTGCAGATGAGTCACCCGGGGATGGAGAGTCTCGACATGTTGGATCCAGTAAATTCAATGACAACCCTAACACCAATGTCGGAGAGTAGCGGCGGCGGCGGGGGCGGAGGTCCAGGACATCACGGGGGCATTCACGGTCCCGGAGTGTACGGTGGAATGAACGGAATGATGAGCCACCATCACCATGCAAACATCGGCGGCACAGTGCCGCACCCACACCACCACCCGGCAATGGCAGCAGCGGCAGCAGCTGCAGCAGCAGCAGGTCTACACCCAGACGCAGACACGGATCCGAGAGAGCTCGAGGCGTTTGCCGAGCGATTCAAGCAGCGACGCATCAAGCTAGGCGTCACTCAGGCTGACGTGGGCAAAGCACTGGCCAATCTCAAGTTACCTGGTGTAGGTGCACTCTCGCAATCCACGATATGTCGCTTTGAGTCGCTAACCCTGTCACACAACAATATGATCGCTTTAAAGCCGATTTTGCAAGCGTGGCTGGAGGAGGCCGAGGCTCAAGCAAAAAATAAAAGACGTGATCCGGATGCACCGTCGGTGTTGCCGGCCGGTGAGAAAAAACGAAAACGTACGAGTATAGCTGCACCGGAAAAACGTTCGTTAGAGGCATTTTTTGCTGTACAACCTCGTCCATCAGGTGAAAAAATAGCTGCTATTGCTGAAAAATTAGATTTAAAGAAAAATGTTGTTAGAGTTTGGTTTTGTAATCAACGACAAAAGCAAAAACGCATGAAATTCGCGGCTCAACATTGACCCGAGGGCTTGTGACAGCAAAACTGACTGTATCCACCGCCACAATCGTCTGCACCAACGCTACCAAATAATTTGGAACCTAAACCAGAGCCTCTGGGCGAATACCAAGGGTGGCCGTGAGTGAAAAAAAAAAAAAAACAGTCTGTTGTGTGTTGAATAATGGTGGATATTTTCGGACAGTGGGCATCTGTTAAATTTTAATATAAACCTCAAATTCCGAATATTAGCGGTGATATACAGATGCAGTGATGATTGTTATGCGGTGCAACGTCTTTTGACTCTGAGAGATTGCGATGAGATTAGTTAAACTTAGGATAATAAACTGTGCTCTGGTCTGTTCTCAATTGGTCAGATTTTAAGCTCTAGAAATTTTTCAGTAATTGTAAAAAAAAAATTTTATTCATTTATTGTTTAGTTTGACAGAAAGTGTTATTGTGGATTAAGGTGGCTCAAAAAAACCGAATATTTTTATTTTTCTCGTAGTGAAAAAATCAACCCAAAATTAATATTTTAAATTGAAACTCTGTAGAAATTATTTATTAAACATTTAAAAATATTTGCTATAGTGAAGATAGGAAGAAAAAGAAAAAAATTTTTTTTTACAATCACATTTTGACAATTTTTACAGATTTCAAAATTCGTGAGCAACTTCTATAATAATACTTGTACGTTGAATTTTTTGATAGAAAATACTCAAAAAATAAAAATACTCAATTTTGTTCTTTTTGAGCATCTCTATTGTGGATATATGTGTAATGGAAATTTCAAAGAAATTATGAGGACAGTTTTTTAGATGTCAGATGAAAAATAATAAGGCATATGAGCTTCCTTTGACGCTTGACTCCAGCGTATTTCACAATAGTTTAATTATTTTCTTTTTTAATTTAATTTTTTTCTTCTGTAAAACACTGTCTCCTACTGTCTTCTTCGCAGTTGATGCAGTCAGATCGATGAGACGTAACCCACTTGGTCATATCTATAGTCTGAACGGAGTCGAGAATGTTCATACTGTGTGTATTATGGCTCGGCGAGCATCGAATCTTTTTATACATGCACATCCATGTATATACCTGTTCATATACGCTACAAAAGTCACGAAGGGTTAATATTTTCCAGTCGAAAGAGAGAGGAAGAAAAGAAAAACGGTGAAATGGGTGAACGCGCGGCCAAGGTTCATACAATTCCCACGCTCTGTAGTTTATATACTGGTGGAAAAAAAAATATAAGAGGATATAAAAACTTAGCGACATATATGTGCAGATTCTATACATATATGTATATATATATAATGTACATTTTAATGCTAAGTATATATGTATGTATGTATATTATCGAAAAACACAGTGTTATCTGCGACAGACACTTTGGAATAACAGTCAGTTGAAAATAAAAAGTACAATTTTCGAGAATGAGACAGACAAACACGTTAAATAATACATATAGTTGAGAAAAAGGTTATTTAAAATGAAGTTGAGAAATGATCAGGGAAAAAAAAAATAAATAAACAAACAAACGAGATGAAATTATTACTGAAAAATGTAAGCAAGATAATGTACAACTTGATAACAAAAAATATGTAAAAATTTTAAAATACCGTATGTATTGGCTATATTATTATTATTATTATTATTATTACTATTATTATTAAAGCGTGATAAATCTTAGTCGCGTTTCTACAAGGAAAAAAAAAACAAAAAAAAAGTGATATTAATCCTAATAGACGAGATTGATGATGATGATAAACTCGGAAAAAATAGTGATGATCGAGAGATGTACGGGAAAAGTGTAGTGATATTGGACAATCAGTGAAAAAGACTGTATATAAGCATATTAAAGCAATATCTTTTACCATTTAGTCAATAATATACACACAGACACACACACACATGTCAATTTTCATTGAAAATGTATAAAACCTGGAGTAGAAAATGAAATTAATTAATTTTCATACAAATAGTTGATGCAGTTAAATTATCAAGTGCAGGGATTTTTTTTATAGTTATTTCAAGATCTGAGAATTATGGAAAAAAAAATTTTTTTTTTGTTGAATATATTGTATTTTTCAAAAATACGGAAAAAAAAATATCTGACGTGAAAGTACATTTATTATAGCACTTGATCTAAAAATGGACATTTTTTTTTTCATTTAGTTCAAAAATACAGTATTTTTATTTCAATATTTTATAGCAATTTTGCTGAATTATTGTGCACTATTTTACCAATAGAAATTTAAATAAAGCTCATGATTTTTTTTTTTATTTTAAAAGAAAAAATTAAATCTCATTGACCGATAGTTTGAAATTGATTTTTTTTTTAAATGATGAATAATTTAAAATATGACTTTATTACAAATAAGTTTTGAGCAACATATACGATGAATTAGTACTCATATAATGCGCGTGGGAATTCAGCAATATCAAGTGAAATAACATAGATAATAACGGTATTAACTAAACAAGATAAAAAAAAAAACGGATTACCAGGAAAAAACGTAAAAAAATGATTAAATGAATAATGTATGATGCAAATAACAGATAGTATGTTTTTAAAGTGTACAAATGTAGAATATAAGTAATTTTTTAGAAACATTAGATAGACTCATTGATGTGAGTCATTTGTCTGTTTCAGTCATTTTTAGATTTAGAAGAGATATTAAAGTATTAATTCAATGATTTTTAAGTGCAATATAGCAATGTATTTATGTATACTTGTCGTAAAATTCCGCCGACTTCAATTTACAAAGTGAATATATAATATTTTTTAATAATATTCTTTTTTTTTTAATCAACAGATTGAAATATAGTCATATTCAGTGATTAAATTTTAAGTCATTGTGTAATATTTTTAATTTAGCACTATTTAAAATTCATTTATTGACAATGAATTTATTGTTTCTGTGATTTTTTTCATCTAGTTAAATATTTTATACTTTATTTTTCAAAGATTTTTATTATTTTATTTGACAAAGATCGTTGTTTTTATTTGTCGATCAATTTAATAAATTAATTTGAAAATAAAAAAAAAATACAAACAATTGGTTTTCGTTTTAGATACGCATATGTTCAGTAGGTACCAAACACAGGGTAACTAAAAATCATATCACAATATGCTTCTTAAGATAATTTATCATTAAACCACGACAAATGATCCGATTAATCGATTCACACTTGGATCGATGTAATCATCATAAAAACTATTAAATCGAATGTAGCAATAACGAAATCTTTCTTTACAGAATATGGAAATAATGCGAAAAAAACAAACTTCATTTTGTTTGATGAATAATCGTAATTAATAACGACGTAAAACTGTATTTTTTCAATCGATTGAAAATTTTTGAACAAATTTTCATTAATTATTTACGTTTATTTTTATTATTTTTTTAATATCGCTCTATGTTATTTTTACTTGGGCGGTCGTTGACGAAGTTGAATTCGTCATTTTGAATTAATTATTTATATTGGGATTTTTTTTTATTATTTTCTTGCACGATGATGATTAAGCGGCTATATAGCGTGGCGATATAAAAATAACAACGTGATAGATTTTTGAATTTTTGTTTTTATCGTAAATTGTCTAGTTTAAATTGTTTTATGTAAAAATACTTTCCCATAAATATTTGTATATCGTTTGCTGTTTATAGAAAGGAAAGTTTCCATAAGTAGTTATATTCCAACTACTACCTCGCATGAATTAGTGAAATCTCTCTTCATCAGTCAGTAGTAAGCTTTTATGTATTTCATGCGAGTCTAGTTGCGTTTTTTAGTGATAATAAAAATTTTTAGGATTTTCTCCGGATAAAATTCAAGTTTTACCGCACTTTTTCTATCATTAAAATTTTTTTTTTTTTTTCAATTTAATATTTGTTTTTTATAGAACTTTAAATTTCCTTATGATATACACTAAGGAATTGACGTTTTTTTGACGAAAGAAGCCCGAAAACGTTGAGATTTCTAAAAAAAAAAAACAAATTTCAGATAATTTAGAATCAAGATTCGATAGTTACACCAACAGTATTTATGTTTTTTTTTTTTTAATAATATCTTATTTATTGAATATTTTATGATCATTCTTATGATTCAAAAATTTTTTTTTTCTAATCAAATTTTAAATTTGAAGAAATTCATCACGAACATTAGAAGAGAATATTATTCATTGGGTGTTAAAATAAGATAACTAAAAAATTGTCTTGAAAATTCGAAATTTGAAACATCTAAACTATCCTAATTAATTGATCACACATCATCAAACATCAAAATATGATTTTTTCTTAATTATAAAAGACATATTTATAAAATATGTATTAAATTATAGCCTATACAATATTAAATTCATAATTTTATTTGTTGATCTTTTAGAAATTGTTTATTTTTTTGTGATAAAATTTAATAGATTAAAAGATCATCTAAAATCGTTTATAATTCAAGTAAAATATAACATATAATTACAGTGAAAATGTCGGATTTTTTTTTTGTAAATATAAAAATTAAACATTGGTCACAAGTTATTGCTATATGTGATTTACTTAAAAAATTTATTTATTTGTTTATTTCAATATTTCTAAAGAAAAAAAAAACACCCGATTGCAATGAAAAAAAAAAAGTAGGAAAAATAAATATTATGCAAATATAATAATACCAGAAGCCAAAAGAATTGTTAAATACTGCATTTTGAGTCTTTCTCATGAACAATTGAAATATTCACATATAAATTATAATTAAATATGATACTAAAATTAATATTTAGTATGTATTTAATTATAATTACTGAGAAAGTAAACGTGTTTGTTAATTGTTTACGAGTAATTCTCACATAAAATAAAATATGATCATTGTGAAATATTGAACATTGTAATGAAGACATATCATAAATGCGTGAAGAGATAAAAAAAAAAAACGAACAAACTTATCAATTGCAATGACTGACAATGTAGAAAAAATTATGAGCGAATACGTTGCGTGCAAAAATCTATGCCTATTTGAGAATTTTAATAGTAAAAAAAAAAAAACGGAACAAATGAAATAAAAAATATTTAAAAAGTAATGAAAAAAACTGCTCAGATGTATATATTTGGCTGATGCTAATGTACTTAATGTAAATTGTTATGTACAAAGAGTAACATGAAAAAAAAAAAATTGCTAACGGTATTTACTAGTGAAATTTCGATTAAGCTTATGTGTATGAAAGCATCAGAAATAATAGTAACAACATCTTGCACTCGTGTATATTTTTTTGAACATTAAAATCTCTGACAGAAAAAAAAAAGTTTTAATATTATATATGATACCGATGTATTTCGAATGGCACGCAATGTAACCGGAGATGAATATTAGATAAATATTAAACAAAACATATGTACGTGTGTGTCTAGGTGTGTATGTATAAAAACAATCCTCCCCTATTACTGTACATATCATGTGCCATTATTCGTTTACCATAAACTTCGTATCTAACTTTGTTCCAAAACCTACTCAATTATAGATAATATAGAGTAAATGAAAATAAAATGAATCTTGATGTTATTGATAAAAAAAAAAATATTTTAGCTCGATTATTCATACACCTCTATATGCATTATCTATGAAAAACTTTTGTTTTTTACATTAAATATTAACATTGGCCGTGTATTATTGTAAACTATAATTTCGATTTTTTTTAAATATTTATATTTTTCTGGTTATATAAGGTTACGCATGGAAAAATGATTTTTTATTATGTTTAATTATTAATATTGAAAACAAATAATGTCAGTAAAACCGATAAAATTTTTAAAAATAGAAAAAAAAAATTTTTAAATTTTTAAAAGTAAAATTTTGAATCGTAAAAAAATTTTATTTTCGATAGATTAGACATTTAGATTTTCAACTACTTTATTATAAAAATCCGAAAAGTCAAAACCTCAATAAAAAAAATTGTTTAACATTTTTTTTCATCGTTCAAAACGCTGGTTTCATCTAAAATGCGTCGTTAACTTTGACTAAATCGAGTAAATAAATTTTCTACGCATTATAATATGTTTAAAAAAATTTTTAAATCCATAATTGAAACAGTATATTTATAGTAAAATTAATAAATAATATTTTTACGTTTATTAACCGGATAGAAATGACGTTAAATTAATTTTAAATAACTTAAATGTTAGTTTTAAAGATTTTTAAAGCTTTTTTTTTCATAATTTTTTATTTAAAATTAACTAAAAAAATTTTTTTCAAGGCAAATA
Organism: Macrocentrus cingulum; assembly: GCA_002156465.1. Classification (NCBI taxonomy): domain Eukaryota; kingdom Metazoa; phylum Arthropoda; class Insecta; order Hymenoptera; family Braconidae; genus Macrocentrus; species Macrocentrus cingulum. Next base: position 107,664 of record MVJL01003878.1, read on the forward strand.
ATGAGATTTTTTGGTATTAAAGGATGAATTTTATACTAAACAAATTTTTTCCCACAGATTGAAGCGACGGAGGACGTTAAAGTATTGTAAATGATGGTTTCCATTAATTCTGAGCTTGATAGAAAGGTTGAAATAAGAACTATAGAGTATAGAGGCGACCATGACAATCAGTCTACATGAGCTCTCGAGGTAATTGGCACAACGTGTAAACAAAGATCGAGACTCAAGAGTTTGTTTGCTCGTGCAGAGCGACCCGTGAGGACTCGACGCTACTCTGTATAAGCTCTGCACGTTCGATATACGTCGATGGATGCGTGACACACGGACAGGGCTGAAGGGAGACGTACTTCAAACACAAAGACACATTAGTGAAAGCACAAGGAGCAAATGTATACATACATTTTATATATTCAGTACTTTATGCTTCAAGAATATACCTACAGATATGAGAACATGTGGCAAGCGTTGCTTTTGTGTAACAAATCCTGTTTGCCTTATCGTTCCGCTTTCGACCTACACTTGTGAGCAATATTGCCCGAGGACACAATTGCACGCCGACGAAATGTAAACTATTTGTGTTTCGAAATCAATCGTTAGGGGAGCTAGCACAATATGATTGCTTTAATTAACATCACTTTTTTTTCACAATTTTCAGATGTAAAATATTGACAGTAAAAAAAATTCCATTTCCTTCGGCCTACATTGCAAAAATTTATGCCATACAAATAATTCATTAGACAAATTGAATTTTTTTCTTCGAGCCATGAAAAACCGGGGTTGCAAATTTTTTTGGCGATTCTTTAATCCCTAATGGAATTATTACAAAAATTTCATCGCAAAGCAACACATTTAACCCTATATTTTACGGTTATTTTCCGTGAATTTGAGTTTAGAGAATTTGCAATAATGGTCTTTAAAACGGCGCCAGGGGGTTGCTGATTTTTTTGGAAGTGTTTTTCGGACTCTAAATTAATTATAGAAAAAATATTATCGCAAAACAAAACATTTAACACTACATTTCATAATTATTTCCCAAAAATTTGTGATTTCGGGGTGTGCCAGTGGGTTGCAAATTTTTTTGGGGGCTTTTCAGTCTCTCAACTAACTGCAGACATAAACAAAAAACTTATAACCCCGAACAAAGATTCGAAACTTTCTTTTATATATATATAAATTAGTATTGTTATTAATGTTTATTAATTGTATCATCAGAAAAATTTTATTTTTTAGTAATTTAAATTTTTCAGATTGATTCTCGGATATTTAAATAACTTTTTAACGATTAAAAGACTTTTTTTTCATCATATATATTAATAAAGCTGTGAATTCATGCTCGATAGACGATAGAAATAATTATAATTATCTAAAACAACCCTTCTAAGCTATGGGCCCAAGCAAAATGGTAATTTTCATTGTTACCGGACGATACAGGGCTAATAACCATAACACTTTCTACACCAAAAACAGCTCAGGTGTTAAGACTACCGCAGAATCCAACCAATGATGAAGAGGGAGGTTCTGAAAAGGGATCATCCGGCCCGAATCTAAGGACTGTTGACTATATAGATGTGCTATAAAAAGGGGCTTTGAAATGAGCCAAGGATCAGCGAAGAAACCTGCGCAAGAATAGGGGGAGGGATGATTGGCCATCAAGCTGTAGACATACTACTATACAAAAGCTGTCTGCTAGCTTCTTTGACAAAAGACAAAATTAGTCTTATTTAATATCTCGTGACTTTGCCTTGAATAATTTTAAATATTTCACTCAGTACTCGCTTTATTCTATTTTTTAATAATATTTAACCCTTACAAAAGCACTTGGTGTACGTGAAATTGAGTTTAGATGGATATAAAAAATCAGAAATGCAAATACACGATATGATTAAAAAGTATTTTTTAACTCTAGCATGTGTTTACTTGTTGTTTTACTAAGATTTTATGTCAAAAGTCATGTAAAAGGCTTAGAAAAAAATTTTTGATTGATTTGTAATTTTTTTTTTTCATGCAGAGGTGTATTTATTTTATTAGACAAATTTTTTTTATTAATTATCCAATTGGGCATGGTGTTGTTTAATAGTACGGAAAGTACTTTAAAACAGTAAATACGTATAGTGTAGAAAGAGGGTATGTAATGAAAAAAGTTCATATTTTTTTCAATTAAGGAACACAGCTTGAGAGGGTAGAGTTTCTTGAGTGCCAAGGGTGTTTCTGGCGCCATTAATGCCACCGTAAAACAAGCCACCAAGCGAGAAATAAAGACGAAAAGACGAAATTCACGTCTTGCAGACACGCCTACGAGATTAAAAAAATTAAGCACAGTAATCATCTAGGGGTTTACGTTATAAAATGAACGTATAAAAGGGAAAGAAGTTTTTATTGCTTCACAATCTTAGGTAATGCATTTTTTTCTGTCAGTTGGTTCATTACATTTTTCATTCGGTTTTTTTTTTTTTTTTGTTAAGGCATCGTTGGTTAATCGTTTTTATAAATTTTTTCATAATGAAAATCATAGTGTTATCGATAGTGTAAGAGTGTTTTTAGCGGATGAATTTATTGATATCTCATCAAGCTTGATTTTTTGTTCAAGCTTTGATGAAATAAGATTTAAAATTTTGAGGATTTTTACGAATGGCTGATTCACTACAGATTTTTTTTGTTTAGTGATGACTTAAAAATGATTTATTTTTAATAAAATATCGAGAGAATTCGCCATGCATTAAATATATTAGCGAAAGTAACGTGAACCGCAGACATGCACGACCAATCAGCGTTTTTTTTTTCGCGAACCAAGCTGTCATTTAGTCAGTCGACTGAAAGGCAGGAGCAGAGTGTGGTTAAGCATCGACATTATTTATTATGCAGTTCCTGACACGCCGTCACCTCTGCCACACTGGCCCCCAACCCCCTGTTCTTGCCGCAAATCCTTTCTCATCCGATGTAGTGTCTCGAGTTAAATCCCGATTTTTACTTTTACGATAAATTTGACAATAGAAGATTATAATTTCATTATTGGTAGGAAAATGTTTATTAATAATTCAAATATTGCTCATAAGCTGTTGATTAAGTTTCTTCTTCCTCGAATTATGGTCGAATATATAAAAAATTAATTGCCAATAATCTTCTAGCAATATATAACGCGTTAATAATACCAAAATAGCAAAACTCATTAAAAGTGATCTTAATATTTTCAAAAAAACTATTTAAAACGCATCTAAAATCGATTTTCAGACATTTTATAGAGATGAAAAATGAAAAAAAAAATTTTATAAAATTTTTGAAAGGATATGCCCCTTCAATATCACGCAGTTTTCGTTATTTTTTTTAGTTTTTTCGCGATAACTCGATAACTACGTAAACTAATGAAAAATATCAAGAGAGTTATATTATTTTTAACTTGATTTCCTACAAAAAATGTTAAATAAATTTTTTTGTATCTCCTTTGGTTTTTGAGATATTACTAATTTTTGAAAATTCTTATTTTTCAAAATATCTCGAAAATAAAGCGAAATATTAAAAAATTGTATTCTATATTTTTTGTCGGAAATTGAATGTTTAATCATTTGACTAGAATAATATTTTTCGATATTTGTCTTAGTTATCGAGTTATTAGCAGAAAATCGAAAATTTCTTGAAAATAACGAGATTTCTATGGGGTATATAACCCATGAAATTTTTTTTTTTCTAGAAAATCTGTTAAAACTCAGTTTTTAAAACACTTTTGGCTTATTTTTAACTAAAATTTTCATTTCACATCAATTTTACAAATACATAATAAAATACAGCCCTTTTTGATATTTGTAACGCGGTGAATTAAAATGATATCCAATTATTCAGGTAACCATAAATGAAATATGAAGTTCTTGAGTAAAATATACATATGCCTAACCACATACGTAAATATGGTGCTGTAGGCACAATTTAATCCTCCTTCCGTTTGTAAAAAAAAAAAAAAAAAAATTATCTGTGCGGTTTTCCATCACAATTTTTCGACAATTTCATGATGTTCGTAGTGATTCTCATCGACTACAGTCTTTTTTAAAAATTTATCCTAGTATAAACGTGTTAAATGAATAAAAATTGATATTAAAATAATCCGAGATAAAATGTATAGTTTAACGATCGAATTTTGTGTAAGTAGACGATCGCTCAAAAATTCAGCAGACTCATAAATCATATTATTTATAACTATTCATAAAAATTTAACAGAAATTCGTCTCGATCAGGTCGTTTAACCCAAATACAATCTCAAATATATACATTACTCAGTCATTCAATTAACTATTTATGAAATTAAAAAAATTACTTATAAGTATCAGAAAAATCCATCCAGGAATATACTTACATATAATTTTTTTTTAAATTAATCTTACATGTCTGAATTTTTATTTTCAGTCTCTATCTCGTCAATTATGGGGATAAATGGCTCAGAAAATTTTTGATACATTTTTTATTGGCTCCAGGCTGATAATGAGTAATGAAAAATGCATTAAAATCTATTTTTCTTTCTAATTATGATTATAAAGGTTCAAGAGACAATTTAACTAGCCTAGGAGATATAAAAATTTTTTTTACAATATTTTAAATACAGTCATAATGTCCTTGAAAAAATTTATGGATAAAAAATAAAATGATTTTTTTTTCTTTTATGAATATTAAATATAAAAAATATTTGTAAAAGTGGTTCGAGGTATATATGTATATGCAATCATCCGAAAACTTGGCAGCTTTACTTTGGCATTACTGGAAAATTTATTCATATATAATGAACAGGTGAATAATGCAATGAGTTAACCCCTTCTGTTGCGCGAGCAAGGCCTATAGTCTCATCGTTGTCCCAGACCCGTATATAGTGTATAAAGTATCAAGTCTGTACGATGAGTTCAGGGAGGCTGGGATCTACAGCCCTAGCCCCCAAAACTCCTTTATCCATATATATATGTATATAGATATTCTTATGCCGAGAGAAGCATCCCCTCATAATTTGTGACGTGAATTGTAGTCACAAGTAACAAATACGAAGAGAGATTATATTTAACAGAATTTTGTAGTCGGAGCCTCCAATGAAATACATCCAACGCCGACTAAATTATATTATATTTTCCCGGGGATAATATAGGAAATGTGAGTAAATTAAGCACTGACACTTTTCATTATTACCCTTGTAATCTGTGTAAATTACCTCTTAAATGAGACGATTATTTAAACTTCGTCCACTTATCTGAATCATTATTCAAATTCAAGATTATTTTCAAACACAATTTCAATAATGGTAATACAAAATTTTTTTCTTATAGATAAAACGAAGAAAAAGAAAATTTATGAGAAATTAAGTGAAAAATATTTTTATTTTTCTAATTTTTTATTTAGTTTTTCAATTTATCATCGTCTTGGGATTAAATATTCTTTAGAAAGAAAAATATAAAAAATTAAAACGTCTTTTAAAAATAAGTTTTTTTAGGCTTATAAATTTTATAAAAACATGGAAAATCTTGTACATTTTGAAAAAAATGAGAAATACTTGGAAAGTTGAAGAAAAAAATTTTTTTTTCTCCCATTAAGCAAGGATTGATCCATTTTGAAGTGATACGAGGATGGACCTGTCATACAGCTTTTCTCAGCAATGCTTTTATATACTTACCTTTTGTGAGCGCACCCTTGTGTGAGGATGACGTCGCCGCAGATTTCTGAATTGGATAAAATTGTACGTTCTTATAGACCCTTGTCAGTAATAATTTCCTTCGTGATCTTATTTTACTCTATTTGACGGCACTAGGTACCTCTTCACTCTCTTGTCCGCACTCTCCTTTTTCTGGCTGTCACGAATTAGTCATTAAAATTCGTCAAGAATCTCTCGCAAAAAATGACAGATGACAATGTACTGATCATTCATGAAATTCAAAATAGAAATGTCTTTATCACCAATCTCAAAGTCAATTTAAAAATTAAAATTTTATATCTTGTCATATTTATTTAAGTGCTTAAACATGCTTAAAAATTGTGAAATGAAATTTTTTAATTTCTACAATAACTTCTAAAATTGAATAATTCGAATTTTCAAAATAACTGACAATCAGTTATAGGGTATTTGGATATCTCAACGGTGATTTTTCGAGATATCGAGAGGTATATCCATTGGCCGTGGTTGAGTGCTAGGGTTGACAGATTCTCTGAGTGAGTTTTCTCCAACAACGGCCGCTGTTTTTCGCACGGAAACTTTCTTTCCTCTTCCCGAAGACCATCTGCGGCCCGCTCTCTCCACAGAAACGTTTTATGGGTCATAAAAATAATCATCACCCAAAGATATCTATCTATTCTAAGTCTCTAAGACAAACTAAACATTTTTTTAGCGTTGAATTAGTTGGAAAATATTATACCAAGTGTCATTTGAGTCATAGAACGATTAAAACTACACTCAAAGTTAGTTAGAACAGTGTTATAATAGTTTTTCGAGTGTTTGAAGGTTTCTAGATCATCCTGCCGGTTTTGGACTAAGTGTCTAGGGGTTTTTAGACGGTTTAAATGCCGGAAATGATTGATCGAAGGTTAAATAAAATTTTGAATTGATGAAAAAAAATTTAATGAACTTGGAAATAATTTTTCTAGACTAGAATAACTGTTTGACTAGGTGTTGAATTAGGTGTACTTGCCATCAGTACGTTTTTTAACGGTTTAACGGCTCTTTGAAAGTACTTGAACAACCTTAATGGAAATGGGCAGTATGTCTGCTGTCTGACTGAAAGTAGAAAGGGTGAGAGCGTGGCTTGACAATCCTCTAATTACTTCAAAGTAGTTTTCAATTCCCCAGGCTTCAGTTGTCGACTGCCGTGAGTACGTTGCAGAGTGGTGCCGAGTGTTTAAATGCACGGTGTGCAAACTCCCAGGCTATTTTAATTCTCCTCTATAAAAATACCACTTATCCTCACTGTAGATATTGATTTTTTTTCATTTATTTAAATATTTATTTTTATATGTATTTTTTAGTATTATTGACTGATGGACTGTCGAAAAATGTCGATGTATGGATTATATTGTAAAGTTGAGTATTGGCTGGAAAAAATCTAATCCTAGTGGAAATATATTGATAAAGCGCGGGTATTTCAATTTTTTTTTAATCAATAAAACAAAATATTTCGATGCCAGGTATTTTAGTTTATCTGCAGTCAATCCGTAGTTAAAAAAAAAAAAAACAGAAATAACAAAAATTCGTCAACAATTTACGTTGTTTTTTTAAAAACTTTTTTAATTCAAGTCATTTCTACAATTAACCACTAGAAAAATCATTTTTTTCAAATAATTTTATAACTGTTTGGGAGCATTTTTCAGGGTGTAGCTCTCGGTTGTACTGGATGAAGACCTCATTGGATATAGGGTTACAATTCAGATCTTGTCATATCTGACCGTAAAAAAAAAAAAGAAAAAATGACGAGAAATTAACTCAAGATTTTTTCTGGACTTGTGGAAAATTTACTGCGGTCAAAAATTCACAAAAAATAGGGGATTTGTCGCTAAAAATACCGTTCATTTTCATTTTTTCATATGCTTCATAAATTAACAATAACGGTAGAAAGATTTTTCACTTAATTTTTCAAGTTCTAAAAAAAAAATTTTAATAATAAATTCAAACACAAAGGAAAATTTGAAAAAAAATTGTTTTCAGCGTATATAGAGAAATGAATTTTAAGACATTGTTACTAGATGGATTTATTGCTATGTAAAAATATGTTACTATTATTATTAGATTAAATATTCTGTAAATTATACTGGTATATACAGCAGATATAATAACCCTTTAACTCGGAATGGCATCAGAATGAGAACAGAGGGGTACACAGCAGTGAATGGTGCGTCAGAAACACGAAAGCGAGGAGTTCGAGCGTCCCTAGCCTCACTCTCGTCTCATAGTATATTCATGGTTCATTATCATAGCGAATCATAGCCCATCAGCTTTTGATTGTCCGCACACCGTTGTTATATACTTGCGACTAATATCACGCTCACGTGACTGCTGATTGACCTCCCGAAATTTGCTAGATCCGCTATATACATGTGCATGATGATTCTCTAGTCAAACTCGAAAATATCAGTTTCACTTGTTTTTTCAACTTTTAGTGGATAAAAAAATTTTTTAATTACACAAAAATACAACGTCAATCTCTCAAATAAAATATGAAATCATGTAAATGCTTTATATACTTCTGATTAATTTTTTTTATCATTTTGAAAATCCACTTTTTAATGTAACAATGACATAAAAAAAATTTTTATCCACAATTGTTGAAGTTTTTTAGTATTGAAATTTTTTTAAAAATATATTTGAAAGAAATTGTTGGTTTATTAAGCTTTTTTTGTCTGATTCAATCAATTTTATAAATTAAATTTAATAATTATTACATTAGATGCACGATATACTTATATGTTACGACAAAAATTGAAAAATTATTAAAAAAAAGGTCCAAGTTTACTGCTGCCTCAATTATTCGAAAATTTCAATCAATGTATTTTGATATTTAATGATAGATTATATTATTTAGAACCGCGTCTGGTTACTTGCACTTCCATCTCTCAGATTAACCTAATTTTTACTGGATAAAAAAAATTTATACTAATATGATATAATTATATGTTAGAGTAAAAATATAATTGAATTTATGTACTTTCGGCTATGTTAATAAAAATGATTATTTGAGTCTGCAAATTCTTAGAGAACTTGAACAAAAACTTTCAAGAAACTTTTCGTTCACTGATGCAAATACTTTTACATATATATTATTCGTTAGTTTAACTCAAAAACCAAGGATTAATCTTTGCTCCAAAAGTTAATTAAGTATCTAAAAAAAAAAAATTATTTAGTGCATAAAATTTTTTCGGTTTTAGTATATAACAATTTTTGAACAATAAAATTTATAATAATTTAATTCCCATGAAAATTTTAATTATCGCAAAATTATATGGATATTTATTTTAATGCAAAATTAATTTTTTCTTGTTTTTTTAATTGAAATTGAATCAATTTAAATTTTTAATTCACCATATATAAAATCTGTCCTAGATTAAATTAAAATTAAAAACTAATGTTTTGAAATTAATTGAATATAAAATTTGAATTTTTGTCAGATAATTTGCAGAGCAAGTTGAAAACCGAGGATAAATATATAGCAACTGTAACAGAGGCAATAATAAAAATTGGAATCCTCGTGTCGGACTCTGATTATAAATCTGAAAGATATCAAGAGCAGATGCGATAGAGGGGATATAGTCATACACTTGTATCTGATGTGTTGTATATATGCATTGGAGGAGCAGTGCGTCAGGAGGGCTAGTGCGTATAGAGAGTATTGTAGTGGGTCTGCCGACAAGAGTCTATGCAGCCAAGAGATTCTGGGAAGTAGCGTATATGGAATCAGTGGGGGCGGCCAACGCCGCATGGCCCGCATTGGTAGCTGAATTATAAATGAATGGAGTGTAAGGGCTGTTGCCTAGCAACTTCATGCGCAGCGCTAAGACAAAATGGAGGACAGACCGCGCAGCATCCGGCTATACATGTATATAACAGCTCAACACTGACGCACGTATGAGCTATACATATTTTCATGTTTTTTATTTCATGGATTAATTCTATAATCACTCTCCGAATTTATAGCGATGTAATCACGTGAAAAAAAAGTTTGAAATTTCAATTCAAATTTACCATAAAAAATTAATAAACCGATAAATCTATAATTATATTTTGCGAATTAAAATTAAACTGTGAAATCAAAAAAAGAGTCATATTTTCCAAAATATCGGTCGCAATATATTTGTTTTCAAAATTTTTTCATTCTACTGTTCTGCTAACTTACAAACTAGATAAAAAAAATTTTTTTTTAAGTAAAATTGCATGAAAAAATCAACCTTTAAACCACATTTCCAAATGGAAAAAAAAAATACCTAATAAATCCCTTTTTTTTTTTACTGCTACAACAAGTATTTTCTCAAATTTTGATCGTGAATTGTTACATGCAGTAGAGTAGTGCATTTAAAAATTTTATTTTTCTATTTTGCCAATTTTTTTACTATATAAAAATTTTTTTTCAACTAAAATTCCAACAAAAATCAGTGAGTAATTCAGTTTTTGATAGTCTACAACTTTGGAACTATTGAACTCGATTTTTCGCCTCCATTGAACGTCCAATTACCCTGAGAGATAAAAACAAATATAAATATTTGTTATTATGCAATGATTTTTAAAATTATTATGCATTTTATCGTCTAAATTCAATAGAACCATTTGATTTTTATAGTACTGTGACTGCCAGATTAAAAAAAAACTGTATTTATGGTATTAAAAATCCTCGTGGAAATTATGACAACTGTCAAACAGTATTGAGAACCTCGGTAAGCATAGAATAAAAGCATCAGGAGCGGAGACTATAAAAAGCTCCCCTAGCACCGCGAGAAAGATAACCAGCACTACGCGACAACAGATAATCTAGACTAACACGTTAACACCACACGCTGCAAGAGGTGGTTGTTGATCCAGAGCAGGCACTATACTCGGAGGGCTCCCGAAAGTGTAAGAAACGAGCGAGGCCTCAGGCCCTGGGCAAATACACTCAAGTACCGCTAGACCTCGATAGAAAAATTTGGAACAGCCTTATTGACGAGTGTCGAAACCCGAGAAAAAAAAACACCGGTATATTCTCGTGTCTATATCGCAATATAGTGTCAGTGCGGAATCGCGTGACTGAGTAGTCATTAAAAAAAAATCTCCTGTGAAATCATTTCCTCCTTTTTCCAACGTATATAAACAAATTTAAAGAAATCCCTTGAAGTAGGACGAAAAAAATTATTAATCGTCGGATTTTTCATTATAACAGACTATTTATTTAAGAAATCTAATTTTTTTTTTTAATTTTTATGAACCCAAAAGTTCAAAATAATAGATGAAAAATTTTTTTAATTATAAAAAACATTGAATAAAATCCATTAAAAAGTCAAATGATCGTTCTGCACGTTAAAAACTTGATTGAATTTATTTTAAAGAGCTTTTTATCGACATTCTCTAGAGTCAGTCGTCACAGTAGTAGTTAGGTTAGAGTTAGAGTATGTCTGACCACATACCGACGTATCTACTGCCACTGGACGCGCTATACCCTGGATTTCCCATGATGAATACAAACATATCACCTTTATAAATAATTCTAAAAAATAAAATTATAAATGATATTATATATACTGATAATTTTTTATTTATCGGAAATCCGTCTCGCCATAAGCGAGCGAGTTTAAGAGTGTTGTAAATTCCACCAGTCACTTTATCTATGGTATAAAGTAGGATGATAGGTATAAAAGACATATTGGACGAGAAAATCTCACGAAACACAAAGTGTCAAAGTCTATTGAAATATTCCTGATTGGTTGTTTTTGGTTGATTCCAAGCCTTTAGAAGCTGTACAAGGATGTATTGGTGCAGTTGGAATTTTTTTACAACTCAGAAATACTAACGGAATATTCCAATACCAACTCTAGCCACTGGAGAGGTCATCTACACAGCGGTCGACGCCATGCAACGCGGCTAAAATGCCGACAACCGCTGCTGGGCGGTCGCTAGGTGTACAAACGCTCCACTAGTCACTCACCAAGCGGCTGGTGATGCGTATATCGTGGCTACCTAGGTTCCCCGAGGCATATCCGCGAAACTCTATGACTTAAAAAATTTTTGTTTGACCTATGAACGTATTAAACCACTCCTATTGTCTGATTTAATAATACAAAAATTTTTCTATAAAATCACAATAAAAATTCACGACAGAATACTTTCTATATTTTTACTCACTGCACTCCTGGAGATGTCCGCACTCATATCCTATCCGACAACAGTGGAGCCAGCGTGAAAACGAGGAATTTTGTCGAATTTTTGGTTGTAACCACGCGAATAATGACTCTACGGATTGTGCCAAAAATCAATACTTCCAACCACGTCGCCAGTTCTTCCCGGTTTTTCGATAAATGCCCGCGTGTCAGAGCGAACAGTAAATTAAATTTTTTTTATATTTATATATGAATTTTGCATCTCCCTAGGGAGTTGAATATAATTTTTTTTTTCTCATTAGAACAATTTTTTCAAAGCTATTTTAGGCTGAATGGTAAACTAATTGGAAATAAACAAAACAATATTTATATCTTTTAAAACTATGTTTAATAATTTTGTTGAATTTTGATTTAAATTTAAAGCGAATTTTCTTATCGATGAAATAATGTGTAGAAATAAAAAATAATTCAATCTCTTTTTGTAGCGTGCAAAAAATCAAGTGTAGTCCAGAAATGAGTGACAGAATGGGGGTCGTGGACCAGCAACATCTCAAATACTATAGCGGCAATATGTTTATATTAGCCGGATAATGAATTCACGCTGCGCGTCATGCTCATCGAGCCCACTATATGTTTTCACTTTTATCTACTTCACCCCAGTAGAGAGCACTGTCGTGCCTAGTTCCGGTGCGAACAGGTTACAGGGTGGATCAATCGCGGTGAAAGATCGCAATTTAATCCGGCGAGAGAGAGAGGCAGCGGGTTGGAGTACGTTAAGTGAATCTATCTCCCGCGTATGTATATAAAACAGATATATGGGCACAGATGCGCTTTTGTTGGCAGATGAGCGCCTACAGTGTCCCAGGGGGGATAGTAGGCCCTTTTCTCTCTCTCTCTCCTTTATCGACAGGAAAAGATCATGCATGTTGTGTTGCGCTAAGTGTGTAGGGAGTGATCCCACAGGTCCCCGTGCCCCCTTTTTATTTTGTGTCGTAACATCAAATGTGAAGGGGGCACCAGGACCCCGCCGACGATTTTATATCGCTCAAACGCTCGTTTGCGCTTGTTTGTATGGATTATGATCAATCGCACTTATGTCGCACAAGACCTCAACCTAATGAGATCACAGATTCGATATAAATACAGAGGTTTGCAAACCCATCACTACGATATTTTCTCATTAGTTTACATGATCTTATTTTTTTCTTTCCCCATACTTGTATTACTTTTATTTTGAAAAATTTACAGAGCGAAAAATGACAAAAATTGAAGAGATAGTTAGACAGTTGCTTATAAAATACAGTTTTACTAATGTCAAATTATTACAGTCAAAGCTAGATTAATAGCACAAAAATTTAAACAGATGATTGTAGATAATGGTTGAAATAAAGTTTAACTACAATTAGATAATCAATTGCAGTTGACGCGATTGAAAAAAAAAATTCTACTCATTTTTTCAAGTATTTCATTTTGCCTTTATACCCCATTTTGCCCCAAATTCCACTATATAGTTAAATCTCGTTAATTCTAGATTAAAAAAATTTTTTAATTGAAAAAAATTTTTCAGAAAATTTTTAAAATTTCCATTTTTTATTTTTTGATATTTTTACGTAAATTTAGGGATAATTTAAATTGATAAAAAAATGCTTAGGAATTTTAATTTGTTCAGAAAATTCTAAAAATTTGGATTTTATTATTTTTTATTATTTTAGTTGTTAAATATTGAAAAAAAAAAAAAAAAATTCTAAAATTTAAATTATGTATGAAATATTTTTTTTAAAAAGAAATTCATAAAATTTTGATATTTTATTTGAAATTAGTTTACATCGAGAAAATAAAAAATTTATTTTTACCACAAATCAGAGTTTTTTTTAATAAATTTGTTAGTAAATTCGACAATATTGACTTACCAAAAGCTTTTATAAGTATTAGGACATAAGAAATAAATAGAACTAACCCTACTAGGACCTTTTACCGACTATGGTCAAATATAAAGTGACGTATATAAGGATATAAAATAGGATGAGGATTTCAAGTCGAGAAATAAAAGCAAAAAAAGCAAATCTAACATATCCAACTAAAATAAAAACAGGATAAAAATTTCAAAATATACATATAAAACCATATCAGGACATATGATCAAAAAATTGCAATCAACCGATTTTTTATACTATAAACAAAAACATACGAAAAAAAAGGAGTCTCTACAGTTGGAACAATGATATACAGAGCGCGAGTAAAAAGGGCGCCATTGCTTTTTGCTGCTTCTGCATGTCTACAATACTTTGGCGTACGTTCCCCTTGCTTTTCAAATCCCTGGCGGTTATATCGACCCTCATAATATTTACGAGCCAGCACCGACAGACAAGCATCATCCTTCTTTACTATCAAGCTCTCTGTCCGTCTCTCCTTATCACTCTGTATATATCCTCTTATTGCTTCTGGTGAAAAAGCCCACGCAAAGCGCATATAAAATCACGCTTAAAAACCAAATATTGGAATTTATATGCACTTTAGAGCCACGAAACTTATTCCCCAAAGTGACACATTTTATCTAGCTATTTTTTCTGCAAATAAGGTAAAGTACCCAGTAGCGGGACAAGGGCATTTCTCAGACGGGTAGTGGGACAATAGCTAAAAAGTTGGTTTTTAATCGGAAAAATAACTTCTATCGACTTGTAAAATTTGTAATTATCTCCCTAAATGCTATAGATTAAATAGAGTATAATGTCCTTTTAAACAAATGTCCGTTGGTATAATATAAATCGCTGTAAAATTGAGGGCTCGAATTATTGACCAACAATCGCTATTTTCCTCATAGGCAGCCTGAAACGGCGCCTCAGAATTTTTAATATTTAACATGACAAAAATATTAGTCAACCTATAAATTTGTGTCGGTGGTATTTCAAACATATTTTCAAAAATATTGCTTACAATATTTTCCCGAAAAATCGATAATTTAAATATGTTTTTTACTGTCCTAATTTACCAAGCACTGGTGAACGTTGTGACCAGTAGTGGGACGCGGCGGTAACTGGCGTCCTACTATTCCTCATCTGTGTGTTGTGACAGGCGTATTGTGGGACAAGCACATAAATTTTGTTTTTTTAATTGTCAAACCAGCGTTAAGCTGGATAATAAGTTGTGCCTGGTATTCTGATCATGTTGTACATGATTATTAACTTATAAAAACTATATTTGATGCCGTAATATATGTGTTATATGCTAGGTGTTAGAAATAAGTTGTGCCTGGTATTCTGATCATGTTGTACATGATTATTAACTTATAAAAACTATATTTGATGCCGTAATATATGTGTTATATGCTAGGTGTTAGCACACTGACAATATAACCTCAACTTGACTCATTGTACTGTAGACGGTAAGTATTTTCAGACTATCTCAACCTAAAATGGAACTTTAAACTAAATCTTTAACCTAACACAAACAAATAAAAAACTTGTTTTGCATTTTTTTTTATAGTTTTGTGTCCACGCAACTCGGCGACACCGTAAGTATTTTCAGACTATCTAAACCTAAAATGGAACTTTAAACTAAATCTTTAACCTAACACAAACAAATAAAAAACTTGTTTTGCATTTTTTTTTATAGTTTTGTGTCCACGCAACTCGGCGACGTTGAGATGGCAAAAAAAAACGCTCGTCCAGGGGGGCCGGCAACGGGACAACAACAGGGAACTCGATTATAGTTTTGTGTCCACGCAACTCGGCGACGTTGAGATGGCAAAAAAAAACGCTCGTCCAGGGGGGCCGGCAACGGGACAACAACAGGGAACTCGAGGCAATGGTGTTCGCAAACCATTAAAAAAGTAGAAAAAAGTGAAAAAAATATACTGTTGAGACTCTGCAAAACGGGACAACAACAGGGAACTCGAGGCAATGGTGTTCGCAAACCATTAAAAAAGTAGAAAAAAGTGAAAAAAATATACTGTTGAGACTCTGCAACTTGCTCTCAATTGCGTGGAGAAAAACCTTTCCATAAGGGAGGTAGCTTAAGAACATGGAATACTAATTGAGAAAAATACGATTACTCAAGAAAGGAGGATTCTAAAGATGAGGCGAAAGCAAAGATACAGCAAGAAATAGAGGAGAAACAAAAATGCCTGGACGTTCTGGAAAAATTAATAATTAAAAACAGGATGGAAATGTTAGGATCTAATGATGTTAAAGATGTTAAGGAGGTTGGAGCGTTTCTATAGGTTAAAAAACCATTTCCAACTTTGAAATAATTAAAAACAGGATGGAAATGTTAGGATCTAATGATGTTAAAGATGTTAAGGAGGTTGGAGCGTTTCTATAGGTTAAAAAACCATTTCCAACTTTGAGTCATAAACTATTTTTTTTTTTTATTAGGATCTAATGATGTTAAAGATGTTAAGGAGGTTGGAGCGTTTCTATAGGTTAAAAAACCATTTCCAACTTTGAGTCATAAACTATTTTTTTTTTTTTCACATAAATTAATCAGGTATAAAATTATATTTCAAATATGAAAGTATTTCACCGTCCAGTTATTGAATAAATTTGCCGTAAAGTTGACATTTTTTTTTTTCACATAAATTAATCAGGTATAAAATTATATTTCAAATATGAAAGTATTTCACCGTCCAGTTATTGAATAAATTTGCCGTAAAGTTGACACTTTTTTGTGGCTCTCCCATAAGAGCCTGTGTTAAAAGTGTCAACTTTACAGTAAATTTATTCAATAACTAGACGGTGGAATACTTTCATATTTGAAATATAATTTTATAAGTGATTTATTTATGTGAAAAAAATCACTTTATGGCTCAAAGTTGGAAATGGTTTTTCAACATATAAAAACGCTCCAACCTTCTTAAAGATGTTAAAGATGTTAATGCTGTTGAAGATGAAGCAGATTAGACTATGGTTAATATAATTATTAATATAATTGTAATGCAATAAATCATATTTTGTCAACCTACATTTATTAACTTATTATTCAATGCTGAAAATTTAACGCTTACTTTGGTACGGCGTGTACTGTCCTACAATTGGGTTACTGTGTCCCACTATAGGTATCGTTCATAAATTAGTTGTCCCGGTACTGGATTGTCCAAAGATTCTTGATTTATTTAGTATTATATTAAAAAAACGCCACGATAATTGTAAATTTGCATGATAATGATGAGTTAAGGGCCACAGTACTGATAGGGCACTCGAGTTTGGTGTTTTTTAATATATCTCCCGTATAAAAATGGAATAATGTAGTACTAGGCCTAATAAGCGTCCCACTACTGGGTACTTTACCTTATGAGCCAAAAGAAAAAAAATAACTATCAACCGAATTTTCCTATATAGGTATATCAAATCTAAAAATCGACCTTTAGCCGTCGCGAACATTGGCCTATTCGTTTAAATACTGATATTATATACTGCAAGCAGATTATCATTATAAATTCGATCGTACACTTGCAAGTGCATATTTCATATGGCCAATAAAAAAAACTTATAAATATATTATATGCCGACGAGTTATCAATGACACAACGGCGTGTCGAGTTGATGTGGCCGGAAATAGAAAGAGAAAATTGCAAGCATTAACTATCTCTTATATGCTGACATATTTGAGTGTATTTTTAGTTGAAGGTTATGCAAGCTCCATTGTCACCCATATATATACTGCTCGTATGTCCCGCTGGGTAATGCGACTATGCGATTTTCCGAGGACTAAAACTCACAGTGGATCTCTAAAATCTTGAAAGCTGGCAAAGCGCATTGAATTGGGATTATGAATAAGGGATATACAGAAGTCCCAGGGGCGTCGATGGATGAGATAGTTTGCGAGTGAGATGAGAAGGGCCAGGGGGATGAGCCACGACAAGGGTTGGCATACAGTAGCTACGTTAAGGGAATAAACATGCTTGTTGCTCGACCTATGATACGGCCAACATATGCGATGCATTGTCGTCGTCCTTGTATATATGCAGGCACACCATAAAACGGATCATACCGTGTTGCAAGTCCATTTTATAGTCACCCCCGTCCCTGCTCCGACCACTCGTATTTCTGTCTAGAGTCTCGCGCAATTGGTTTTCGTCATCGTTCCGCTGAAAAATCGAGTGATAACCGTGTATTAATCCTTTAGTGATAGCAAAATTGTGAAAAAATGGGAAAATAATAATTTTCTACAATTCTTTATTGATTTTTTTTTTATCAAAATTTTTTTTTTAGAAACGAAATCTTCTTTATTGTACATAAGAAAGTCGCAAATCTGCACTATTCGACGCAGAATTTCACGTAGTTTCGTTTAGGGTGTTTTTCAAGAGGATATTCGATACATAATACCCATAAAACTGATAATTATAATAATCATATTTAAATAATTCTAATCTTCTCGCCTTTTTAATACATCATTTGATTAGATTTTTTTTTTTTAATCAAGTTGAACATAAGTCTTTTGTTTATTTCCATGTGTCGATCGAATTTAAAGGGAGGTTAAGACAAAATTAAGAATTAGGGGAAAATAGAGTTTTGCTTGGCCACGATATTTTTTATACAGTTAGCTGATAGTACTAAGAACACTAAAAAAAAATTCACAACCCTCTAGCGTCGTTTTAAAGACCATCGAACACCGTAAAACCTCAAATTTATAAGAAATAATTATAAAATCTAGTGTTAAATATTTTTATACACGATGAAAATTTCTCTTTAGCTAGGGTAGAGTCCAAAAAACACCCTCTATAATTTTACAACCCCCGACAGCTATTTCATCAGATTGGAACACACGTCAAAACATCAAAATCCACCAAAATATTTTTTTTCTAATATTCTAATAGTTAAAAAAATCCTTGATAAAGTTTACATAAACGTATAATACGATATTCATCGATTGTTACGCAGTACGAAGTTCACTGGGACAGCTAGTGATGAAATATGAGAGGAAAAAAATTTTTTTTTTTGAAGATCAACGTTATTAAAATATTTATTATAGGTTTTTAAATTATTTAGAGGATATTATGACTGAAAAAATGTTATATCAACGCCATCTGTGCACATAAGAAATATTTATCAATATGTAATTCTAACAATATTTCAGAGTACAAAAATTTTATCTACAATTTTATAACGAGAAAAAAAAGTATTTTTTATTTATTTTAACTATAAAAATTTTACCAAGTCCTAATTATTTATAAGATGATGAAAAATTTTCTGAATAATTTCGTTGTTATCGACTATTAGGCTGTCTTACCACTGAAAATAATTTTTTTTTCAAGGTTTCGAACCAAAAATGTTGGATATAGTAGTAGAATATTTTTTTTCATCATCTAGGGTAGTGTTTAATATATTTTTAAATATTTTTTAGCGTTAAATATGTGGGTATAATTATCATAGACTGATTCTTCCCAGTCGCGGTGATCTTCAGCACACAAATACGGGTAATAACGGGTTCTATCCGACCGAGCTCGATAACATAACATAACTGCTCGTGCAGAGGGCAAAAGTCACGAAAGAAAAACGTGAACAGCTCTCAATTTTGTGTCATGAACACGTGTGACACAGCGTGAGAATTTTATTATTGTATAACCATCTGTTTATATTTTTTTTCTGTCTATAATTAATTCTAACCCGATGAAATACAAAATCTCTTTCAACCCTCTAATATATAAATCAGTTACAAATTTTTTTTTATGATTTCTTCAATGTTTCTTCTTTTTATTTTATACAATCTAACACAAGCATTTTTATACAATATTAATTTAATAATTGGTAAAATGATTAATTTTCGAAGTATGCAGTACGAAAAGAAGAAATGGAAGAGTTTTTTGGCTAAAAAAAAAATTCTTAAAAACTCTGAAGCCCCAGATTTTTAATGGAAATTACAATTTTCATGTGTTTAAATCTTGTTATCGAATTTATTGGTAAATGGAGATGATATAACACGTGGAATTCTATTGGCCCTGGTCTATAAAACATAATTTGATTATTGAATAGCACGTAAGTATAGCCAGAATCAATGCCGGTAAGAACCAGCACGAGTCACACTACTCGCTTTGTATACCTAGTAGTACAATCTACATAATTTGACAAAGTTCAAGCGTTTAAGAAGGAATGAAAGATTTGATGAGGCTGTTACCGCCCTCGCACGGCTATTGAGCGTGCAGTGTCTACATTTCCAGTGGCGGATTAATACTCGTGGGTGCTTTGTGAATACGTGGAAGTGGCTCTGCTTTCGCTGCACTCACTTTACAGCAAAATATATTTTACTTGAGCGCGCACAAATTGTCTATAACTGCTAAGATGAAGTCATTTTACATTTTTGTTCTTGTTTTTACAATTGTTGGTTACAATGTTCAGGTATTTATTATTTAATTTATTCACTTATCCTAATTATACTAATTACTATGCTCTAAAAATGTCAGAAATTTAAATCTCGCATTAAATCTACAATAAAAAAAATATTTTTCTTTGTCACGAAACATGATAATTAAATTGCTTCATATAGTTTTTTTCCATCAAATTAATTTTTTTCTCATCGAAATATCAATCTATTCGTCTTTTTCAATCTAAATTTATAATAAAAGCGAATATTAAATTTTTTTTTTTTTTTGGTGGAAAACATTGTGTGGAATTAAGTCAATAATAAATGAAGCCTTTAAAGGAATTAGTACCATCGTACATCTCTGATGTATTTTATTATGTATAAGGTTTCTTTCTTACTGTATGTATATACACTTTCGAATAATAATAGTAAGATGCTGGAAAAATAATAAATAAACCGGGGGGGAAAAAAAAATAAGAAATAATTTAAAATTAAATTTCAGGCAGCTTCGTACAATGTTACTGACCAAGTATTTCTCGATATTATGATTGATGACTATCCAGTTGGAAGAATAGTGATTGGATTGTTTGGCGAAACTGCGCCAAAGACTGTTAAAAATTTTCTAACGATTGCAACTAAAGGGATCAATGGGCGAACCTATGCAGGCACGAAATTTCATCGAGTTATCAAGAAATTCATGATTCAAGGCAAGTAAAATTAATTATTTCAGTGAAAAAAAAAATTTATTTTTGATAAAATAATATTTTAATAAATTTTAAAAACGATGAAAAATTGAATTTTTTAATTATTTATACATATATAACGTTATTTCGGTGATTTAGGTGGAGATGTAGATAAAGGTGATGGTTCTGGATCAATCAGTATTTATGGAAAATATTTCGATGATGAGAATTTTAGTGTTAAACACACTGGACCGGGTTTTGTGAGTATGGCAAATGCTGGTAAAAATACAAATGGATGTCAATTTTTTATTACAACCGTTGCAACACCCTGGCTTGACAATCACCACACAGTTTTTGGAAAAGTGGGTATTAAATGTTTAAATAATTTACAACAATTCATGTCAATAATTTCCTACAGGTTATTGACGGTCAAGATGTTCTTTTTAAAATCGAGCAAACAAAAACTGATGCTGATGATGCACCTCTGGCTCCAGTTGTAATACTTAAATCTGGAGAAATTCCAACTCCCAAGTCGTTTAACATCTCGGATGACCCCTACGAGTAATATAAAATTATATAAATCATTTTTTTTATATTGCATTATATGTATGCCTTTTAGAATTTTAAGTAAAATATCTTTTAATACTTTAATAATATAATTATAATTGCAAATGGAAAATTTTATTTCTACAGTAGTTTCAGTTAGTACTAAAAATTTTTTTTATTAATTATCATCCGAATAAATAAGAATTTTCTAGTCAATAACGTTGAGATTTTGTAGAAAAAAAAAAAAAACAAACAAACAAATGCAGAATCAATTTAATTTTTTCGTATAATTATTGTGACAATTTGAATTTTTGTTTTTTTTTTTTTGAGCTTGAAAAAATTTTTTTTTCAGTAAAAATAGTTGTAGGTAATGTAGATTATGGTATTTTATTAATATATTGATAAATATATTAGGTAGATAATATTTAAAATGAAATTATTTATCTTTAGGCTGATTAAAATATTTGTACGAAGAATTTTAGAATAGTCGACCTACATTTCATCAATTCCTGCACTTGGCACTTAATTCTAGTCTTCAACTCTCGTAAACCCTGACTATCTGATTGAGAAATTTGCAGTTGACTATTATGAAGCCTTTGTGAACTAGTTTTCAGAGATTATACCATTAGCCATTGTGAAAATGATGATTGTATCGGCAATTGAAAGCTACTCTGCAAGTGTCGACAACTAAAATCATTTAATAAACTATAGTAAACGAATAAATTAACATACTTGCATTATAATAATCCACGTTAAAAAAACTTAAAACATATTTTTCTCTAAAAAAAAACCACAATATTTCATTACCTTCAGATAAAATAATTGTTAAAAATTATTTAGAAATTTCTTTACAATCTTATTGATATAAAATTTAATTTTTTTCAGCTTGTATTCGATGTATACTAGTATTTACTATTAATTTTTCACTTATAGAGAAAGTAAAAACTTCCTTTCATCACATCCAATCAAAATGCGCAATGCACCTCGTATTATGAGTATTAATTGTGTAATTTCAAGTATCAAATTAAAAAAAAAAAATTTATTTCAGTCAAAAATACAAGTTAATAATTATCTAAAATTAAAATTTTATTGTTAAATTAATTTTCCAGCGTTTGGGCGTGGATAAAAGCCACTGCTATTCCACTGTCATTCAGCTTCTCAATCCTAGCATTTTTCCACTGGATGATTAAACAATTAGACGCCAATACCTTGACCATGCAGCAAGGTGAAAAATTAGAAAAACAGGATTAAAAGAAAACAACTGAAAAACAACATTTAATTATAATTATTTCAATAACTAACGTGAAAAATACGTTATTATATCCGCATAACTGAAAACAGCAAAAAAAAAATAATTACCATCAATTTCCCGATCCTGACATTGATTATAATTTTATTTATATACCATCTACTTGACCTACAGCCTATATATTATCTGAGAAATTACAAAAAAACATTTTAAAAAAAATACCATGTATATATTTAAATGATAAAAACACACATTTTAATTGTTTAAAAAACAATTTCAACTGAGAACACTGCAATAAAAATTAATGTACCGTAAAACAACTTGATATATAATATATATGTGTATAGTGGAAAAAGATGATTCACCTGCAGTCCCGTTAAGAATGTGATTTTATCAAGGCTTTGCACGAGTGAAAACATCAAACCTTTGTCAACTAATCCAATCACTTGAGACAATTTATTACAATTCACCACTTATAAAATTTTTTTTAGGAAGAAAAAACATTGAAATAATAACAAATAAGGTGATTCCTCGAGGAAAATGAGTCTTAGAAGACTTTTGGTATCCTGACACTAATTTAGAGTACACTGAAAGAAGATTTCGACTAATATTTTTCTTCTACCGCTCTCTAATCGGCTTTGACAGCTTGTCATACCACTAACAATTGTCCAAATCAACCTATAGCACAACTGATTCATCGACAACTGCCCACGCGAGTCAGGAGTATTTGTCCTGAAAGAGCGCGAAAAAAAGAGGACGTTCTTATACAAACACGAGTGATAATTATATGTGCGAGAGGCAAGTGGAAAAAAATATCCAAGTCGTTCGCTCGCGTGAAAGAACGCCAATCGCGTGTGGATATAAATCCCGTTACAATGCTCGAGTCGAATATTATAAAATGGTGTTAGGATCGTCTTATAAGGTCAGTATCCATCGAAGACAGTCGCAAAGATGCGAGAAGCGGTTAAAAAAAATTTTCAATTTGTATTTATCGCTGTTTTATTTATTGAGTGTAGTCTATCGTTGGATTTGCATCGAGTGTCAAATATTCTTCCAAATAATTCGACACCTGAGGCGCGAAATCATGACGATGTTGCCATCGATGATGGCCCGGATGTTGTGGACACTGTTGTCATTAAAGCCGTTGAAATTCCGGAAGAAAGGGTCACCTATGAGGGCTCACAATTGTGGCGAATTCTCGCTGATTCCGAGCAGTCGGATTTTGTCTCTTATTTACAAGAAACAGGAGGTAAATGTTTTTTATATTATCCAATTGAAAAAAAATAAACATTTTTTCTTTTTATTTACATTGTTATCTACAGATGTGTCAAGATGGACTGGTAATCAATCGGTTGTGGACGTTTTGGTGCGTCCAGAATTAATTTCACGAGTGTCACGTTTCCTGCGCGATCGTCAGGTGAAGTATAACATCATCATACCGGATCTACAGCGAGCAATAGATGAAGAAAACCCACTGCCACCCGAAGCAGAGCTGGAAGAACTAGAAGGACGAAAAGGTATACCCATTAATTCTGATTTTTTCGCGTCATATCTATAAATTTTTGGATCATTCATTGAAATAAAAATTAAATCGTGTCAGAGTACACGAGAAGGAGAGAGAGAGAGAACGATATAAAGGAAGAAAGTATGACATGAAAGGTTGTCAACCTGAGTTAGATTTACATGGGTAACCCAATTTCATGTATCATCGACAAGCCTATAACCACAGTTAGTTAAAATATCCGCTAAGAATTATAACAAGCATATTTCATCACTAAAAGCTTATTTATTTTTATTGAAATATTTTAAATTTTGTCTGGCTGGTTTAGACATTTTTTGGATGAGAAAAAAAAATAATAATATTTTTAGCTCGTTACGCTTGGTGGAAGTTGCGACCTAAGCCTTTTCTACGTTCTCGTAATCCTGTAGCTAGTGTACACGGTGGTGGAAATGGTCATTGGAAATTTAGGGGTGAGCTTCATTGCCTGTTGCTTCACAGTCAACTATTTATTATGCAGCAAGAATTGACCTGGACAGAGCATTAGAAATCAATTGTTTCTCGCTCTAGGTCATCGAATGGAGTGGTCGAGCTATCATCGACTTGAGGACATTTATGTATACCTAGATTATCTGGCAGATACATTCCCAGACCTCTGCTCAGTCATGTCCATCGGAAACTCCATCGAGGGACGGCCTCTGAAGGTATTACAAATTTTTTTTTCCTATGAACAATTTTTTTTTTTGACATCAAGAGGATTTTTTCCTAGGTTTTACGGATAAGTAAGGGTGAGCCTAATGCCACAGCTATCTGGATCGATGGTGGAATTCACGCTCGCGAGTGGATATCACCGGCTGCTGTGACATATATTATAAATCACTTGGTGGAGAACAGTGATGAACTTCAGGCTGACTATTACATCCTGCCTGTCGCCAATCCTGATGGGTATCTCGACACGGTTATCCTGTTTTTTCGTCGATTTTTCAATCCCTAATGCTGAATATGTATTATTTAGATATGAATATACATTCCGAGGTGATCGATTGTGGCGAAAAAATCGGAGTAGCCCTGAAAAAGGAGGTGTTTGTATTGGCGTTGATCTCAATCGGAATTTCGGTTATCAGTGGGGAGGATATGGCACTAGTACTACACAACCATGTCGAGAAATTTATGCAGGCACTGGACCATTTTCTGAGCCTGAAACTGCGGCGATAAAAAATTTCTTCGATGTCAGTGCCGCTAACTTTCAGGTATTAAATTTTATTAAAGTAGAAAAAATAGTTTTAAATTTATTTTATGGTTGATTATAGTTATTAATTGACTTTTTTGGGGGTGGGGACAGGCTTTTTTAACGTTCCACAGCTATGGTCAGTATATTCTGTATCCTTGGGGCTATGACAAACGTGTTCCTCCAGATTATGCTGAATTGGATCGAATTGGACAGAAGGCCGCGTCGGCAATGAAGTCGGCCGGTGGTGCAGGCAGTGTTTATATTGTGGGAAATAGCGCAACGACCCTTTACGCCGCTTCAGGAGGTTCGGATGACTGGGCCAAGGCAAGGTTAAAAGTCAAATATGCCTATACTATTGAGCTACGTGACAAGGGCAAGCATGGATTTATTCTTCCCGCTCGATATATCATCCCTACAGCCAAAGAAGCTCTTGCAGCCGTGCTTACTGTCACCGATGCTTGCATCAAGCTCTAAAATATATACGAATTTATTTATTAGACATTTAATTAAAAATATATCTAATAATCTTGTGTAGTAATTATGCATATAAATATTTATAATCATATTGACTTAATTTATAGCCCGTCAAATTCCGTAATTTTTTAAAATAATATTTTACCCAAAAAAAAATTTATCATAATTTGTGATAGGAATTTTAATATCGTAATTTGTTGAATAAGTGACAATTATGTCTTAAAAAATGGCGATTTGTTGAAAAGATTATGCACTTGAGTGAAAAATATTTTATAAAATTAAATTCTAGAAAAAAAACATACGTATTTATGCGGATAAATAATTTTAACCATCATACAACGTTGTCACGTTTTATCGCGCAATGGTGGTCCTCTCAACTGGGTTATCATCTTCAGGTTTTTGTGTCGTTTAAATTTTCGCGCGCTTTAGTTTAAACTGTCGCGCAGTTTATTTGGGAGGCGCCTTAATAATTTTCTGCGCATGCAACGCTGCGTCTTGTTATTCGACACATCCAACTGCTGCTGCTGCTGCTGTGAGTTTGTGTGTGTGGACTCTGCGAGAAAGAGAAAATAATTGGATTTTTCATGCAAAACTATATTATATTGAAGGGGTAAAAAAATTAGAGATTAATAAATGGTAAAATCCATTTTTATAAAATCAAACTAGTGAGCTCTGATTTGCGGAATTTGAACAATGGTGAAATTGGTGAAAAAGTATATGCCGGGAGCCAAAGTATTTGCCAAGGTTCGAGGTTACCCGCCGTGGCCAGCCAGGGTGAGAATAAAATTTTATTTCACTTGTTAATTAGCTATAATTAATTTATTAGTATTGATTCTATCATATTTTACAGTTAAAATCGCCAATAGGAATGGCTACTTAACCTCACTAATTTCATAGAATTTGATTAATTATTTTTTCAATAAATCTCGTCCATGTTTCAGAAGGTATTTATAATGCTGGTCTTTGTTTTCAGATTGAAAGCGTTAGTGATCCAAACTCGAAAAACGCAAAATACAAAGTGTACTTCTATGGAACTGGGGAAACGTACGTCCATTTTGTATGAACTAAGTTTAAAAATTTTATTTATAAATTAATGATTACATATTTTTTCCTCAGAGCTACTTGCAAAGTTGATGAGATCTTTGAATATCATGAAAATAAAGAAAAGTTTGGTAAACCAATTAAACGGAAAAATTTCCATCAAGGAATAGAACAACTCGAGCAAGAGCTCAATAACGATCTAAGAAAATCATCAATCGCAGGTACCAATTGTATTTTAATTAACCTATTTATTTATATTTCAATTGTTATTCTAGTATATTAACATCAATTTATCCATTTAAAATTAGTTCTCTCAGAATCTGAAGGAGGAAATCATCCCACAGCTACAGAAGCATCTGGAGCTACAAATGTCGACAGTGATTTGGAGACTGGTCCTTTGGTGATCGATGAGGGTGACAAAAAGAAGCCGCTGAAACGAAAATCTATAGCTACAACTTCTCTGAGTGCCGTAAATATATTTTAAACATTTTTTTTTTTATTATTTTCATCGTGGGAATTTTTTAATTCAATATTATAAAGATTCTTATATTGATATAGAAATTTCCCAATATCATAAAGAAACTGCCGACAAGCCTACCTTGAGTTAAATCGGCTTGTGCGATTGTTTCTGACAGTAAAAGAATTGAAAAAAAAATTATTATAAAGTATTTTAATAAAAATTTTGATATTTTACAGTTGGAACCATCGGATCCGAAAAAGAAACGACGTGGAAAATCATTGTCCGTGATAGAAAACGTTCCGGAAATTCAGGTGGAAGAGATGATGGGCAAAGAAGTTGTCAGTCGCAGTGGAAGAAAAATTAAACCTAAACGTTTTGCTGATTTTTCGGCAAACAGTGAATACGAAGTTGATACTACTGGTCGAAATAGAGCAAAAATTAAACCCGAGGAGACATTTGAAAGTATTCCTGCTCCGTCGAGTGTGCCGGCGAAAAAACGAACGAGTATAGAAAGTAAATATCTCAACTTAACGCTGTATAAAACACTCAATATTTATTAACGATATTTTTTTACTTCAGAGGAGGACAAGCGAGCAATCAAGCCTAATATTGATCATCAGAAAATTCGAGTGCTCCGTATGGAATCACAACTTTTAAAATTGGATGTTGAAATTAAAACGGCATTGGCACTACAGCATGCCGAGGTGGAAAAGTGTTTAATGGCAATCGAAGATATTCTACGTCTTCCACTGACCTGTTTAATGCTTAAAAAACATCCTCATGTTGTGGAAACATTTAAAAAGGTAAAATTAAATATTATTCTCGACTTGAGCATTGTTTAATAATTTTAAATATAAATTTTTCAGATGCGCAGATACATTGGAAATTTGCCGGAATGGAATTTAACTGAAGAAGAGGCTCAAGTATTCAAACAAAAAGCCGAACAAATTCGTGAAAAAGCTGAAGATGTGTATGCTAAATTTGGTGAAATATTTATGGTTCCGGAAGGTCAAACGCTTTGGCAATATTTTTCGAATCAACTGGATCAATTTAAGCAAGTGACAAAACGAATGTCGGAGGAACAACTTTTTGGACTTCTTTCTGATCCCACAGAATCTGGTAAATTGATTTCTAATATTCGTCTTTAATTTTTTTACTCTCTGTAATTGTTTTCTTTTTTTTCACACATTCGCTCGTCAAATTAAACTATATATAATCCATGTAAAATTTGTTGGAACCTTGAACTACAGCAGAAATTACGGCGATTTTCTTGAAATGTAATAAAAATTAATATTTGCATTAATAAATAGCGTTATAATTAAGTTTAATATTGAAAATTTTGACTTTTTTCTTGCATGATGAAATTATTTACTCTTATTTTTTTCAGAATCTGTCGTAGAATTAATGTCTGGCGATGAAGCGACCGGTTCAATTGAAGCAAATACTGTTAAACAAGAGATTTTCAAACAATCTGCGATGTCAGTTGAAGAGGCACCAATAATAGCTGCCAAGTAATACTCTTCAATTATATTTTTACATCCGGAGTTATAAATTGAATTAAAAAAAAAAAAAACACATGTGCTCAACATCATCTCAAGAATAACATTAATGCTATTCGTATCAAAGAAAAATTCATTCAATCAAAGGTACGGAATTTAATAATAAATTCATTGTTTAAAATATAATTTAAGGACAATTGTTTAAACGCAAACTTTTCCACAACTTTAGTCTATTGATGATAATATAGCACAATATTTCGTCATAAATCAGATGAAATATAATTAAGTACATATTTTTAATTAATAAAAAAAAATTCAATATCATTTGCAAAAAAGTATTTGAAGATAAAAAAAATTTTATTTGTCATTAAAAAGTTGATTCATTTTACATTCTGTCTTTAAATAATATTGATGACTAATTTTTAACTAAAGTAATCCAATAATTAATAGCAAAACGCAGGGCTCAAGTGTAAATAAACAATCATTTCACAGAAGTTTAAGTTTAAAAATTACAAAAAATAACCTGGCATCATACAAATTTTGGGATAACTTGGTTTTATTCGAAAGCGAGTGCGAAAATTTTTGTCATTAATTAAAAAAAAAAAGAATTATCTAGGCAATATTTTAAGAATTATAACAGAGTGTATAATGTCAAAGAACGGTACTTTTAAAATTAAACAATATTTCATATATCTGTTATAATATACTTATAATTAATTTGAAGGATAAAACGAAAAAAATCAAATGAATTTTCTTATATTTTTGGTATTGAAAATTAAAATAAATTTACTGTAATTACTAAAATCTACCGGAAAAAAAAAATTAATTTTAAAATACGGTAAAATAAATTAACTACTTTCATTAATTTAATTGTCATTAATTAATAATTTTTTATCAATTATTAAAACAAGATTAAAAATTTTTTTCTAATTGTGTTATTTTTTCTATACAATGATGTAATCTCTCTTTATACTTTTGTAGGTAAAAACGAAATTTATATTTAACTTTATCAAAAGTCGGTAAAATACAGTGCAATATTATCGAGCTCCTATATCACTCTCTCTCGACGACGCCATACGGGGGAAATATTTTTTCTTTGACAATCAGTTCATCAATCAGTTGCAGCCTGTTGGCCGTGTACGACGCAATGGAATGTGACTAATCGTTTAATTCATAGTAATTTTTCAAGCCTCGTGAGTTACTAATACTATATTATTATAAATACGTAAGCACGAATTAATAAGCCTTGAAATCAACAAAATTTCTGCCTGTTAAAACATAACCTAAATTAATAAAAACGCAAAGTTCAGTTCAGTAATTATATATGAGCGACATAATCCGATAAGCCTCTACTCCGAGTTCATGACCGAAAATTTCATAACGAAGATCAAAGAAAATGCCGGGTTTGCACGTTGTCAATGCGTCACAATAAATCTATGACAACGTCATACGTGGCACTTAAAAAACCGTAAAATAGCGCGTGTTATTTTGGAGTGAATTGTGCGGGGAAGCGGACTAAAAAAAAAAAACTGATATTCCCAGAATTTGCATATAACCTTCAATCGCGATGTTGTCACCAGTATAATCAAAATATAAATATCCCACGAATTTTAGAATCATGTTGAGCAGACGAATCCACACCGATTAAACAAGGTAAATAATAAACAATATAAAAATATCTTAGAGAATGATAAAAAAAATGTTTATCATCAGCTGACTCATTTCTTTGACGCATTGTACTAAAAAATAGATTTTTAATTTTTTTATCTATCGTATTTTTACATTACCCTCTCAAACTCGGTGATTATGGAGACAATTTTTTTAATGTGATAAACATTTAAATAAAATATTACATAGGTTATTTATTGCATGTTGTGTGACCTAGAACAGCATCTGCACAATGCTGATATTTATTTTTCACGTGTCACCAGATAATAGAACCTCCGGTTGTTATACGATAATTAAAAATAAATGAAACTCTTTGAACAAAAAGAGGAAAAAATCGTTATAGTTATTAAACACGCGAATTTACTTGAAATATCATAATTCATATTTATTTACCCTAAAAAAATTTGAAAATTAAAGTCATCAGGCTTATTATGCGTATTTTTAATAAGAATACCGTGTAGAAAAATGTATTATATTTAATATAATTTAAGAAAAGATATAAAAAACATTTTGGAATTAGCTTTTAATACGCTTATTGCGTGCTGCACGCAACAAGATTATCACATTGTATGCGTAGATGTCTCTATATATCTTTGTTGATGGACTTAACACCATTAGTTTATGAAAATAATCACATTCCACAGGCGTTACGAGATTGTTAGCGTGTAAATGAGTTGTAAACAAATTTTCAAGTTTATAATTAAATTTAGAAAATTACATATATATAATTTGGTTAATTATTTTTTAGTGTGTGAACTCTAAAAGTGCTAAAGATCTAGTCGAAAAAGTCATGTAATGTCTTAATTTAATTTTTTTTCTGTGAGGAAAATATTTTGTTTTACCTGTCAAACAGGACTTTTGGACTACTATCGATCGCGTGACTGATAAACTTCCTCTTTGATTCGACCATCTAACACCCTACAATCACCCTTTTAATCAAACCTTTTATTACCTGCCATATAATACATCACTGCAGTAAACGGCTCTCGGATATAAAGTTGGATATTTTTTTACGTTAATATATAGATACTAGTTTTTTAAGGGTAACTAAGTAAATATTATTTTTTGCGGTAATATAGATATTTTTTCTATAGACATCTAACAGAAATTTGACACCTTACTCTTATTTTATCGGTTCGTTTGTGTTAAATTAGGATTATTAACAAGCGTATTATATTTCACGGGAAAAAATGCTACAAATTTTAATAGAATTTGTATTTAGATATGTAAACTATAAAAAGTTTTTGGAAGAAAAAATTTTTTTTCTTCAATTTGTGAAGTTTAAAGTGTACTTGATTATTGTGTATTTTTTAGAAGAAAAAAATTCCTTTTTGAAATTTATTAGCGACTAATTGTTATATGATTATGACTTTTGTTTTTTCAGGTGATTCATTGTCCAAGAATAGAGTTAAAAAAAATTTATCTCTTATCATGGCGCAGTATTGGCTGAATGTTGCGATACTTAGGATCATTTTACCGGCAACCTTCACGGCATGTAAGTATGAAACATTATAAATTATAAGGTATAAGATATGATATATAACTATAGAAACAATAACACGTGTTGAAAAAGTCTAAAGCCTATTAAAATATTAAATTATGTTGATAGGAATTTTTTTTACTGTATTTCTAGCAGTTGTTTTTATAGGTCAAGTGCACGTTGATAAAATAAAAAATTTTATAAAATTTAATCCTATCAAAAATTCGATTTTTTCAACTTTAATTTTTTTAATTCTTAGTTTTTCTATTTTTTCTTATAGCGTCAATTGATGTAAAAATTATATATTCATGGTAGATAATAAAAACGTAAATTTTGAAATCTTAATTTATCTTTAAAAAATAATTTTCATCAATTTTATTGTGTAGTAAGTGAGTAAAGCATGCAACATTCGCAAGATGAGTTTGAGGATTGTACACGAGCCGAAAGCGAGTGTTATAATTAAACAAGTTCTTACAAACAACATTGCCGCTATTGTGCACATGCCACACATCATATTTTTGCAACAATTGTCAATAATGCTCGATTTTTTTCACTTAATGCCGCCATAAAGTGGCTTAATTTTTTAACAGCCGACATTAGTGTCTAAAGAGGTCGTAGTATCCGTAAAAAAATGAAGCGCTTTACGCACCAGTGGAAAAAATCGAGCTTTAAATGCGTTTGTTACAAAAAATATATGCTTACCTTATTGTTCGGTACTAAAATTAGAGCTATGTCTGACAATTATCGTCTTGGCGATCGAACAGAATTCCACAAATTTCCGACGAGGTCATGTTGATTTTAACCCCAGCCATACGACAAAAAGTATTAATAATTTTTTTTTTTTGTCTCATAAAAGTTCATTCGTTTCGAAGGTGACCTTTTCATTCGAATTATTCTCATGAAATATGTCTTTTATGATGTATTTAGGGGATAAAAAATTGTGATGACCTTTAAAAAAATTTTAATACACCGTCAAAAAATTTTAAAACATTATAATCAAACATCTATGCAAATATTTAAGCTTCTATTTGTATATTTTTCAGTTAAAAAATGTTTTTTTTTTTTCAGGTGTAATATGGCGTCCTACTGGTCTCTCACTGATTTACCTCATCTTGGCTATAATCTCACCATTTATACCCATTCCAACGCCAATAACACTAAGAAAATCAACTGGAGTTTATTTCAAAATCTGCATTGCCGTCAGCATCATCGCTCTGCTGGCTCAAGTGTCTTTCCAAATAGTTCTCCTGTCGATACCATCGATATTTGATGAATTTCGACAGAGCTGTACACTGCTAGAGAAGATTTTCCGCCACGTTGGTCTAGTACAACTGGATCATGCGACGCCATTTATGATTTTCTTCTGGTGGCTTCCAGAAATGATAACATTGCCGATAACATCGATAATGTACTATGTGTGTCGACATACGACGGTAGAACCGACACAGGAAGATCCAGAAAATTTTAATCTACATCAGTCTAGACTGTCGTTGAGAAAAACCGCAGACGCTAATGCAAAGATTGTTAATTTCTTGGGAAAAATTGGGACCTACATTGTTCTCATATCTCTTTGCTATACTGCGTCACTATCACCCTCTGTTGAAGCTGGCTTGTATTTTATAATATTTTTAAGCGCAGCAACATGGTGGGCATGCTACAAAGAACTGACACGAGGCTTCGCCGCGATATGTCGAATAGTCATGTTTATTGTTATTTTCCATATTCTTGTACTGATGATTTATCAGAATCAGTGGCCACAGGAATTTATTCCCGATCGAAGCAGCTGGGCAAGATATTTCGCCTTACAATCTTACTATACTACCAACTGTACTGACCCTAGGGACGTCGCATTTACTTGGAAAGGTACCGAATGGATTGGATACGCTTATGCCTTGAGGCTATTCTGGCTCTACTATGTTCTTGCCTTGCAGTCGCAGTTTTTGTTCCGTAAACCGGTAAGTTTAAAAAATAATATTACACTTCAATATATAAAAAATAATTGTTTGATTGGAAAAATTACTAAATAAAACTCTTTTATGGAAGAATTTCACGACGTTTAAAAATACTTAAGGTTGTACTGACGTAAGGATCAACTAATCAGAAATCTATAAAAATTTGTACATCAGTTTAAAATTATATCTTTGATCGATCAGTAAAATTTTTAAACGATTTGTCGTCTGTGGGGAAATTAATTCATAAATTTTGACTAAAATATACCGGATGTCCGAATTGACACTCTTTTAATTCAACATTAAAATACTTTTATTAACCACAAAAAAATGAGTATGATCATCTTTGATATACAAAGAATTTATAATAATAATTGCACAAGAGTCTGTTGTTTTTAATTTTTTTTTTTTCTACAGGACAAAAAAATTTTATATGCCAGTACAATTTTAAGTATTAAAAGTATAATGATAAAATTAAATTTTTTTTTCCATGAAAACAATTTTATTATTGAAATAAGAGATAAATAATGGAATGAAATAAATTTTGACTGATTACTAACAATTGCTTTTCTAAAAAAAAAAAAAAAATGCTGCTCATTCTGGCGAATTAGAATATTGAGGAAGAAAAAATGTCTCATTTGACTGAGAAAATAAAAAATCTGGATACTCAACTGTCACGTCATGTTTCTTTGAGACGCAGAATACCATCACAAAGGTGGCAATCTGCACGACGTAAGGCACGAGTAAGAAGTAAAATACATCCGAAAATATATTTAAATAAAGATATGATACCATCAGGCTATAATTTAGGGCATAAAACTTTGCTTTTTTTCATTAATTCGCAATTCATTCAAAAATCTATTCTTTTTTTAAAATTTTAATTAACATATTTTTTAAATTTTTAACTTGTAATTATTATTTTCTATTTATTTTTTATAATTAATCATATTTTTTTTTTTTTGAATGCTGTCTATGGTTTTTTTCGGTTTGCTGTGTTTTAGAAATCGGCTGATGCATCAGTGACGCAACCAAATGAGAGAACACCTGTACGTATCAATCGACAATGCTTTTTTTCTTAGTTTTAATATATTGCTATTAATAAGTATATATCCAACTAAATTGTATTGAATTAATGCATGCACCCCCGCAACAGCAGCATTGGTATTCTATTCCAACCATATCCGATTTGGTGAGAGTAATTTTGGCTCGTTATTTTTATCATCTGCAATTGTTTAGCACCTCTGAACCTCTCTTTGCACTTGCTATATTTAATAACCCTCTCTAGTATTAATTAAAAAAAGAAAAACGATTGAATTTTCAAACATTTATTCAATACATTTTTTTTTCTTTTATTAATAGCTGATGAAATTCAGTTCTGGACGCAGTGGAATTATACAAGATTCAACCGGAAGTGTTATCGTCCAGGATGGACAGCAAGAAGAGGGAATACAAATGCAGACTGTTAATGAGGGTAAATTATTAGTAAAACAAGTTTATATTGACGTGTATTATTTAATTTGATCAAATTTTCATTGAAGACATTTTTGAAGATGACACAGAAAATAGTGGAGGTGCTATTGAACAAGTTTTTATGGCAGTTTTTTCCATTTTTCAACTCATTGGAAATTCATCGTATCTGGCGACAAATATTCTGATGATGGTGAGTAAGAAGAAACAAAAAAATTCTTAATTATTTTATTTTTATCGTGTAATTAATGGCGAAACGGTAAAAATTTTTTACCCCTAAACTATTCCACATAACAAATTTTCAAAGTTAAATATTTTCCATTTTAAATAAAATTTTTAATTCATCATATCACATGTCTAAAGTCAAAAAGGTGTATGAAAAAAATTCTTTTGCTGTTTTACATCATAATATCTTCAAAACTATTGAAGATAAAGATTTTTCTCAAGAGACTTTTTTTGTAGAGAATTTTATTAGCTACAAAATAGGTTTTTACCAAAATTTGCCTAACATGCATCCTTATCAAGATATCAGTGAGTAAAAAGATTTTTGACACGCGATATTAAATATCTGTATTTTTTGACATAAAATTTATAAACCATTTGGCTTTTAATTGCACAATTGTCAATAGTGCCCGATAAAAAAACAAATTTTATCATATGGATTATTAGGCATGGAGTATAATGTATCACAGTTGGACAACATTTGTCTTCTTACTGTGGGCATTGATTCTGTGGATGGCGCCAAACAAGCGATCATTTATGATGAAGTGTTCCCCGCTAATTGTTGTCTACGGAACCATACTGCTCATCGTAGGCTTCATCTACAGCATGGATCTAACTGAAAATGAATTGCCATCATCGATTTATAATGTAAGCATGGCGGAAATTGGTTTTCCAAAATCCAGCGATATCAGTCGTTGGCATCTCATTGTTAAATGCGGCTTTATGACAATGTTTTGGATAACAATGCGTCAATACATGGCTGAACGTCAACAACAACGTAATATCTCAGTTCTAAGAGACATAGTGGCGCCTGTGCATGTATCTGTAAGCGCAGCCACAACAATTCCGAATAACACTCAAACCGAAATCAAGAGTAAATTCATGCGAGATGTCGGAATGCTTGTGAAGAAACTTCTAACTAAATTGTGGATTGTTGTAGTAGCAATTATGCTATTTGCCAGCGGAATTACCGGCGAGCGAATGACAGTTTTTCGTATTATCTACATGACATTATTTCTATTTTTCGTCATATCTTTCCAAATTTCATGGTCAGCCTGGCGCAAAATGATGTACGGATTTTGGATAACAGTCATCGGTTATTCTGTAATCATGCTTATCCTCGTATATACATATCAATTTCCAAAATTTCCAATATACTGGAAATATCTGCACATCAATGAAAAATTACAGCAAGACATTGGCCTGGAAGCTTATCAAACAAAAGATTTATTTGTTCGACTTTTAACACCAACATTTTTTGTCATCATCACAGTTTTACAAATACACTATTTCCACGATGATTTTCTCGAGACGACAAATATGGAAAATATAACCGTTCGAGCAGTATCGAAAAAAGACAAGTCAGGTCGTTCTACAAGTGTTCCCGGCGAAACGTCTATGGCCGATGTACTTTTGAGTGAAGATGATGATTACTCTGCGAACTCACCGAAGTATACCCTAAAACAATTGAAGTACATGTCGAAAATGGAACGAATCACATTTTTACGAAGGACTCTGCGACAAATTAGAAGTTTTTACAATTACGTTTGGCTTTTTTTGGAAATTCACATACAAAAAATCATCTTTATCTCACTATTTCTTCTCTGCATCGATGACGTCTGTGCAATTAATTTAATATTCTTAACTATTGTCGTTATCATGATAAATTTTAAGAGATCAATTCAACTAGTTGCCATTAACAGTATGGCTGTGGCAATTGCATTTCTCGTAGTTACAAAAATGCTCTATCAAATAACTTACATCAATCACTCAGTTGGCGATCAGAATTGCACGATTGAAAAACTAACGGAAAATGGAACTGAGTATCACATAAAGACATACAATATCGCTGAGTGGATTGGCCTAACAAAAGCACCAACTGGAAAATTAGCATTTCTTCTTAAAGATTACATTGGCATTGTTATCGTTACAACCATTCGTGGAGTTATCATGGTACGACAGTGTTTCCATCGCTACAGTCGCGGCGAACCGTTGGATACTCCACAACTGATGTTTCCCGCCATTACAAGAGCCGACGCCGATAAAGGAATAGCCGAGTGCCTGAAATTCTTCCTGGATTACGGATTCTACAAGTTTGGCGTGGAATTCTGCCTCATGTGCATTGTAGCACTCATTGGCACACGTCTAGACGTCTATTCCGTCATCTACGCAGTTTGGCTGGTCATAATCTTCTCTCCGACTCGACGTACCATCGCAAAAATTTGGCCTTTCTTCCAAGTATTTATGATCATCCTCATTCCAATTCAATATGCCTTCGTTATCGGACCTCCAACGTGGCTCTGCATCAATTATCCGTGGTACACAAGTCAATATCTGGAAAAATTACAAGAATGGATGTATCTACCGGATGCTGAATCACCTCCGAATGCTCAGAAACTCATATGTGATTTTATACTACTGTTTATGGTTGTTCGACAGAATTTAGTGTTTAAAATCGAAACGAAATGCACGAATGAAGGCAGTGAATTTATTGCCGGTCACAATTACTCAGTTCATCGTGACTTTGATAAGCCAAATTTCGTCAATCCCGTAAAGGATTATGTATCACATGTTCACTCATGGTTGGACATTGTGAAGAGAGGAACAATGATGAGCTTTTTTTGGATAACACTGTCAATCATGTTTCTAGCTGGAACCAAACGGACAACTTTATTTTCACTCGGATATCTCGTTGGAGCATTTATTTTTCTCTGGCAGGGCAGTGATTTTTACTTGAGACCTGTCAACGTCATTCTCAAGTGGTGGAACCTTCTGATAGGCTACAATGTCATTGTTATTCTCTGCAAAGCACTGCTGCAAGGCGTTGGTTGTGTTCTCATGGAGAAATTGCAGACAGAAGTTTGTTGGCTCACACAACTGCTTGGAATTTCTTGTTTAACCATGCCAGCACCCAGTACACCCGAAACAAATCCTCTTTTCGATTGCCAAGTCGAGGTTCAAGATATCGGCATGGTTTGGGATGGATTGTGCTTTGCCTGTCTTATCATTCAAAAACGATTGTTTAAAACGTACTATTTCTTCCATATTATTGATGAGACAAAGGCCATGAGTATTTTGGCATCGAGAGGTGGAGAATTGCTTGAAAATATTCATCGAAAGCGGATAGAAGTTCAGGAAAATATTGAGAAGAATATTCTACAAAAAATTAAACTCAAGATGGACAAAATTAAGGCTGATCAGCAGAGAATTCAAGGGCCGAGTTATCGAGAACCAACGGATCATAAAGTCGGTAAGAAAATTGATATTTTTATATTTTACTGTTTTATTAATTGGGGATAATTTTTCTAGATGTTTTTGTTTTTATTGAATTGTAGTAATTTAATCGTATTTTAATCATTCATCTCTTCTTCACGCAATTTCTCGTACAACTAAGGAGTGGCGCCGTTGGCAAGAACATCTAGTGCAGATTCCTGCATATCTTCAGGTCACACACCGCCGCAAGGATACAGAACACCAATCCCCGATGATGATGGGGAGATAAGTGAAGATTTGAGCGATGAGAGACGCGATGAAGTCGATGAGGATGCCTTGCCACTTACGCCTCGAGCTGCTTCACTTTTGCAAGCTCCTTCACCCAATTCCGCTATTCTGACAGTCAGCCTGGATGGCTACCTTGAACCTACCCGAATTTCCTTTGGTTCTCCGCCTAGCAGTGACCTTAATCCTCGAGGCATCTCGCCCGATGAGACGTTTCCAGTGTTCTCTCCGTCGCCTTATGATCCACCGCCCAACAGCTATCAATCGAACAGGTCACGAGACATTTATCACAGGCGACAGTCGAGTTTGGCTGCTACCACCTGGTTATCAGACATCCCCACTGAACCTCGACGATCCATTGTTTCATTCAATTCGCCGCGATCGCCACGATCTCATCAAACATGTAACACTACAAGAAGCAACGCTATTCAAGCCTTCGTCGTCGTGTTTTGTATATAAGCTTCCACAGCAGACAGTCTTATAGAACGTCGACGCACCTATACTCTCTTCGTAACTGTCATCAGAGCATGTTTATATTATTTTTTTAAAATATTTATTGCTTTATTTATTTTCAGAAGAAAAAAAAATTTATTATGCTTTGTTAATTTCTTTTTTCTTTCAGGTTTTATAAATATTTTTTCTCTGAATTATTCTAAGGTTTTGTTTTTGTGTATAAAATTTTTTCTATTTTATTTTTGTGTATTTTGTTTTTATTAGATTCGCTCTATCCAAGAGATCGACCGTTATACAGACAACGCGCTCCAAAAACTAATCGAGAGGGTAATTTCGTTTTTTTTTTTATATTTTTGTACAAAAAACCACTAACATTTTCCTCGATATGTGTCTATTTGTAATTTTCCGTTAGCTAATTATCTGTCTTTTAAGATTTTTCTTTTGTAAACATTCTTTTTATTTAAGAGTTTAAAAAAAACTGGAACATTTTTCACTGTAGAAAAAGAAATTCTGATGATGAATGTATTTTTGAGAAAAATTTATACATTTTATTGTAAAATTCCTCTTTTTATCTTTTAAATCATTTATCCAGGTGTGTGGTTTTATAATTCCCGATATTTATAACAGATTCTGTGGATACCTGTTATTTCAATTGCATGGCTTATATGATGTTTTCATGTTGAAAAATTCAATTTATATTTCGAGAAATTTATCTAATATTTTTTTTTCTCTGCTATCTTTAGCTATACGGTCTGGAGATTACTACATGTTCGATGATTTTGATGATGACGATACAACTAACATTGTTCCCGAGCTGGATATGGAAGTTGATGAGGATGATTTACGTCGGCAACGACAGACAAGTCGAAGAATGACTGTGTCAGAGGTGTGTAAATTGAAAAAACATATTTTTTTTCCAACTAATCATTAATTTATATTAGCTTTTTAAGATTTTACTGAGCGAACAGTTTTAATATGCAAAAAATCACTCACATACATTAACGGGTATCACTTGCATTTCAATTGTAAAATTTTTTTTGACATATCCTATATTCTGTCCTTGCTCTGACTGAGAGTGATGGTGGATGTTGATTCCCTTGAGTGATGATTTCCAGCTCATGACGACGGTGTTAAAGACTGACATAGACATCGCGACGCACGTTGCAATGTATGGAGGAACCACGAAGGATGCACTACGTATGAGACGTCAAAGTGTTCCATTATCCCGCAAGAAATCATCCATGTCCTATCTGAGTGCACGATCGGAATCACCTGACGAGACTGATGTGAGAGATTTTCCCATAAACATTACAGAGAACAAAATTTTTCGATAAATATTTCTTTATGTTGCTTGAATCTTGTCATCATCATTTTTTTTTTTTTAACTTAATTTTCCAAGGTAGTCAACTAATCTATATTTAACAATATAAAAAAAGAATTTTCTACTTGGAAAAATAAGTAGTTGGAATTAGTAAGTGTGTTTCGTTCTCTTAAAATAATCAAAATATATTTGACATGCTTCTAAAAATATCGCAGTTAGCGTAACTATCTATTTTTTTGATTATTAATACTGCAGTTTTTTAAAATTCATTTTTCGCACTTAAAAAAAAAAATCATTCCCTTTTAAAAACTGTGCACAAACACTAATTAAAATTTATATTTTATTAATTTTTTCAGTTTCAACCGAGAAATTTTTTACTGATGCTTCGTTTTTTTTAGCGGAATTTACGTATATTTTCGTTTTTTCAATTAATAATTTATTAAATTATAGATAATTTTTTACATTCTGCCATATTTTATTGTTTTTGTACATATGTGTTTATTATTTTTAATTTTTATGTTTTTATAGGCATAAAGAAGTGTCAAAGGGTTGAAAATAATTTTTTTTTTGTTATTTAATACATTGAATTGAAATTGACGAAAAAAAAAAAAAATTCTTTTTTGCCCTTTATGCTGCATTTATTATTTATGGTGAAGGAATTTATATTTTTCGCTTTTCATTCCATAAAATTGACTGTTATAATCCTAATAATTAATATATTGACCTGCAGAATGAAATTATTAGTGTAATAAATGTAGGTAGTTTGATGTAACGTCGTTGTTCTGTCTGCTAATATTAAATACTATACGCACATAGTTTTTATTAATTGGATATTTATCATTATTCAGGTGATGGATGATACATCACCGAAAAAATCACGCTCGGAAAAGTCAGATCCGACAGACAGCACAACAGCACCGGCAGATGACAAAGATTCTCCATTGGACGATGATAAAGCCTCGACTATCACTGGAAGTGACCGCAAGAAGAAAATTTCGTTGATGATTTATTTTACGTTTCTTCTGCAATTCA
This sequence comes from Macrocentrus cingulum, assembly GCA_002156465.1. NCBI lineage: Eukaryota > Metazoa > Arthropoda > Insecta > Hymenoptera > Braconidae > Macrocentrus > Macrocentrus cingulum. The sequence continues at coordinate 149,523 of MVJL01003878.1, forward strand.
TCAACAGCTTCATTGTCTCGGCCACGAAATATATCAATAAATTTTCACGAGACTATCGACAAATTCGTAAGACACTCGCAAAAGAAAAAGAGGAACTCAAGGTAAATACAATCAGTATTCATACATGTAAAAAGAGCATTTTTTTCAAACTAGCAGATAACACTTTGAATACGTTATATTTCTTCTAGGCCAAACCAGATTTTAGAGTGGGTACTCGACTGGGTATTAATCAAATATGGCAGCCGATTCCAATAGTAAAAGAAAGGTAAGATTTAATAGAATTTTCATTTATCAATTAAAAAAAAGAAGTAAAAGTTGCATTAGTTGCATTAAGCATAGGTTTAGACGCAGTTAATATTAGTCTGTAGTAAGTTTGCCCTTTGTTGATTAATCTTGACTTGGAAAAAATTAAAAATAACCATGGTGACGGTCTAATGAGCTAAGACATAGTTGGTAGCGGTTCGTAGCTTCATCGAGTAGTTAAAAGCTTCATAAAAATTTAAAATCCTATTTGCGATATATTTTTTTTTATTCCAAAATTGTTCACACCCTTTATGCCAAGCAAGAGGGTAAAATACTTGAGAATTGCGTAATTCCGATTCAATTAATTATTTTTTTTTATACATGTTTAAATTTTAATTATAATAACTCCTCTCCCAAATATCCACCTAATCAACTGTATCTTCCTACAATTAGGGTTGGTGTGCCCCGATGGTTAATAGAACGCATCTATTACGCTCTAGCCGACCTTTTAACGTCCCCTAAGTAAGTCCTAAACCTCATCTCCACAAAACAAACGAAAAAAAGTCAAGTTAAAAATTTATTCCATGAAAAAACCAAAACCTATTCAAGCACAGTCATTATAGATACTATGTCAGAAAACAGAAAAACAAAAAAAATTGTTTTTACTAGGAGGGGGAGCTCGATGGGAGTGCCACACATCCGTATCCTGGCGCCGAGTTTGGAGAGAGGATTGGACGAGTCCTCCTCCAGGTATCGGTTTCATTTCACTCATATAAAAAAAATCTACACAACAAAAATATCCCAAAAGTCACCAACTACACACGCAAATGCATCCTTTTATGCTGCTCTTTTAATTCACTCAATGTCACGTGTTTCCCACTGCATTTTACCTATTGCATCTGAATTTTCTCTGTATAATTGTGTGAATAATTTTTGTTTCAAATCAAAGATACTTGCGAGATATTCAATAATTTAATACGAAATTTATCCTGTTTCACAGTGAAATCTTGTCGGCACAACGAGACGAAAGCATAGAGCCTGAGCTCTCCGAAGTGGATCAACCACCAATCATCCAATTGGCCGCTTCAGTATGGTTTGGAATACTTGCTCATTCAACGTTTATGTGCTACTTTATGATATTTCTCCATCAAATCAAGAATCACTCGATACTTTCTACCCCTCTGCCCTTGATGGTCTTTTGCTGGGGTTCACTCACGATACCACGACCATCAAAGACTTTTTGGGTTACAATAATAGCTTACACCGAAGCTATTGTCATTGTCAAGTGTATTTGTCAACTTGATATAATACCGTGGGTCGGAGAATTGGGAAAGAAGCCTCTTGATGTTCAAAGTATTCTTGGAGTTGAGCAAGACTCGAATTACGCACTGTGGGATCTTTTGCTGCTTTTAGTCGTGTTTTTCCACCGCTTCATGCTGAAATCCATGGGCCAGTGGTCTACACCGTCTTACACACGGAAAATCATACCGGAAAATCCTCCGGGACAACTGTCTCGCCGTAATTCCCACGAGGAACCAACAAGATTCACTCTGATTAACGAAAACAATCGTAGAACCACGTCGCAAAATCTATCGACATCCATCGCACCACCACCACCACCAGTGGAATCAGAAACAAATGCAACGTCTGCCAGAGATGTTGATGGCGATGAGGAGCCACTGGTTGAAGTAAAAATTATCGAGACAAATGTCTGCAATCAAAAATTATCATCAGCTGTTACGATGACAGCTAAAAAATATTTATCACCGAGTAAAGCATTTTTTGATGATCTTCTCAATCCCGATGGCAAAGAGAAAACAAATGTCTATGCCTACATGTTTCTCTGTGATTTTTTTAATTTTCTCCTGATAATATTTAAATTTCAATCATTTGGACCACAACAAGATGATGATGATGATGTGACAGTTTATCTACAAGAAAATCGAGTACCAATATTATTTCTTATAATGATGCTCGTTCAATTTGCTTTAATTGTTATTGATCGTGCGCTTTATTTGAGAAAATCAATTTTAGGAAAATTAGGTTTTCACTATTGTCTTATATTTTTCGTACATATTTGGATGTTTTTTGTATTATTGTACATGACAGAACGTGCATTTGATGCTACTTTAGCACCACAAATTTGGTATATGATCAAATGTTTTTATTTATTACTCGCTGCATATCAATTGAGACTTGGATATCCAACGAGAATTCTCGGAAATTTCCTCTGTAAAAATTACAACATTATTAATTATTGTCTATTCAAAGTATTTATGCTCGTGCCGTTTCTCTTTGAGCTGCGTGCACTCATGGATTGGATTTGGACGGATACATCGATGACAATGATGGACTGGTTCAAGATGGAAGATATATTTGCTAATGTTTATCAGTTAAAATGTATGAGAGGCTTGGAAACGAATTATCCTCAGCCGAGGGGCGTGAAGAAAACTCAATCAAGCAAATATCTCGTGGGCGGAGGGATGTTATTATTTATTATTGGCCTTATATGGTTCCCACTGCTGTTTTTCGCGCTTGGAAGACGCGCAGGAGATCCAAATCTTCCGTATGACGTTACGTTGACAATTAAAATTGGTGCGCACGAGCCTATTTACATGATGAGCGCTGAGAATGAGTCGATTATTAAATATTCTATTGATGAATATAAAGTTATGAAGAATGTTTATAATCTGGATAAGGCAGCATTAAATTTCCTGCAGGGCTATGAACCAGCAGATGTGGCGGCTGTTCGACTCGGCAGATCGTCGCAGAAAATATGGGCAATTTCACCGCCGGATCGGGAAAAATTGCGGGATGATATTGATTCAAATGTATCGCTGCCCATTCACGTTATTTGGTCAGTGTCGAGAAAAACCGATGTTAAAGACTCGAGTGGCACGACTACAAAACAACGAGATATTTCATTGCCTGCATATGTTAATGGAGAATTCAATCCAGTGCGAAAAAGTCTAGTTGCTTTATTAACAAATAATATTGATAATGGAACTATTCCAACGGCTACGATACTTCTTGAAAATGTATTTCCAAAATTTTTAAAAGTTACAAGTCGAACAACATCTTTAGTTAAAGAATTAATGGATAAAACACCGAAATCACAAATTGACACGCAAGATTTAGATAAATATCTTTATAGAAATGTTATTTTACATTTGTCGGCAGAGGCTGGTCAACAGTGGTGGAGCGTTCAAGAAAGTTGTGATGATACATTTTATAAAAATTATCTATCACGCATTGAATTGAATAGTTGTAATTATATTATGATGTTTTTGTTTAATGACAAAGCTCTACCGCCAACTTTAAGCTTTATTAGTGGCTTTGGAATTCTTGGATTGTATACAACTGCAGTCATTCTTGCGAGTCAAATGATTCGACGTGCTTTCAGTGAAATGGCACCGAAAATTATGTTTGATGATATGCCCTATGTTGATCGAATTCTCAGATTGTGTCTTGATATTTATCTTGTTCGAGAGAACAAAGAATTAGCGCTTGAAGAAGATTTGTTTGCCAAACTCATTTTCCTCTATAGATCACCAGAGACGTTAATCAGGTGGACCAGGCCACCTGAGCCTAATGAGGACGATCGTGATGGTGATGATGACACGAGAAATGACGATGAGGGCGGAGAGTCTAGTGGACTGAGACAGAGAGTTTTGAGTGATTAAATAACGATAAATTTATTAAAGAAAAAAATTCAGCCCTGCCAAATATCACTCTCAATCGGCTGCTACTGGAGTTTTCAAGACTTTTGTTTTTTTTTTGAAATAATAAACGTGCATGTAGCTTTTTTATTGTTATTAAGGATTTTTTTTTACGTAAAATATTCTGGCAACTTGAAAAATTCTAGATATTATTCATTGATATTTTAGTGTGTTAAACAAAATCTAAATATAATTCATATTAATAATCAATCATTCTTATTCGCATTGTCAAATATTAATAAATTATTCTTTTGCCACTGTAGCGAAAAAAAAAAAATTCTAGTACACTTGCTGGTGTAATTTGTTCTCTCTGATTTTCTTAATAGAATATTATAATGGATAATTAGTAGTTTTAAGCAGATTATTTGCATTGTTTAATTATAAACCAAATACAAACTTCCAAAATGTCATTTCATCATTTATTATTGTTATTATTATTAATATATAACCACAGCTATATTTAATGCTGCTTGGAAAATACTGCCAGAAGAAAAAAATATTTTTTTTATACATTTATATAATTCTGACTACAATGTGTGAATGTTGACAGAAAAGTATGAATTTAATTAATTATTAATTGCTGTAATTGTTGTTTTATCTGATTTTTCAATAAGTGTATAAAAGTATAATTACTTTTATACATATATTTATCAAGTAAAATGTATTTATTTGATAAAAGTGAATAAATGAATCTCATTAAGATTTTTTTTTTTATTAGAAAAATGTTTATTAAAAATATACGGCAGTGCGTAACTTTTACATGTTATTATTAATCTTGCTTTTTTTTTTAATAATTTATCAAAATATTCATGTATTTCATAACAAATTTATGGAGCGAAATAACATTCAAATTTTTTTTTTTTTTTTTTCAGATTATTTTTCAAGCTCTTGAACGCGCAGTTTTAATGATATATTTTCTTGATGAGCACTGTCAACAATTTTTTGCAATTCTTGAACTCGTGATTTCAAGTTAGCAACAGTTTGCACGAGACGACTGTTCTCCTGAAGGAGATTATTTAGCCGTGATGATTCTTTATTAAATGATGGATCAGACGAATCTTCGGTCATGATACACAGCTGTTTCATCAAATTAACTTGTGAATTTATATGTAAATCTTGCATCATTTTCATTATTTTTGTACTCTCGATTTTCGTATAAGTACTGACAATTTCTTTGATAGCATTTAACATCATTGCCGATTCAGATTCAGGATTTGATTCCAATTTCTTTCGCCAATTGTCGTTATTTATACGACGCCAAGGTTTTGTAACGTCTGTAAAATTATCTCCAGCTTCCACTGATGAATCTGAGGGTCGACTATTTTCCTTTGACGATCCATCAGATAGTCGAGTACTCTCTCGAGAATTACTCGGATAGTTTAATCGATCTCGAGGCGAAATATTTGAATTTAAATTGTGATCAACATTTTCTACTGGTTTTAATTTATCATCTTTCAGTTTTATTTTTTGATTTGGTGTCTTGGACTTTGATGTTAATTGTTTACTATCACGAGGTTTCTTTTTTAGATTGGCAGGATTTTTATCACTAGATGAATGAGACGCTGTGACTTCATCCGATGATTTTCTCGATGTAGTCGTGGATTTTGTGATGCATGAAGGCGATGATTTTTGTCCCTGCTGTGGTTGGAGATTAGTATTCTCTCGAGTGCTCGGATTCCTCACGGTTATGTATTTATCATTGAACTTGGGCTTGGAATTGACTTTTGGCTCTACTGAAACCAGCTCCAAATCCTCAAGGAACGAGTCATTCATCTTAAACTGTAATAAAAACCCATAATAATTAGTATTAGTACTGTTATTCAATTGCAGGACAGTAAATTTTTTTTTTTTCTAACCTAGAATCAGTTAAAACTTAACTTTCAAAGAAAATTTGAAATTTGAAATAATCAAAATAACACAGAGATGTAGATAAAAAAAATTCAATTTGATTAATTTTTTTAATAAATTCAGATATTACAGTTTTTACAAACCTTTGTATTTTTTTTTTTTTGTTAATCACGAGCACTAATACAATTTTCCGGTTGATTTATCATAGAAAGTGTGATGAGCTGGAGCATTTTTTAACAATTTATTTCATGAAGAACCATGAGAAAACAAATAATTCGAGGAAATAATAAAGAAAATAATTATAACGATGAACTTGTGAGTGGGTTATTCCCAGAAACAAGTTGACAAAAATCGATTGTTGTACATATATAAATGCATACAGCTGATCAAGGATGTATTTTCATCATATGAAAAAATTCTTGACGTCGTCACATGCTTGGAAACGCTCAAGAGTGCTTAGTTGGATATCAGTCAGCGGTTCTCAAAATAATTTTTTTTTTAATTTTATAAAATGTGTACCTTATATATAAGTAATATTGCATTTTTATGAAAGTTCATGATGGTCTGTTGGATTAAGTGCTCGCGTACGACGCCTGAAGGCGCGGGTTCGAGTCCTACTGGCGGAATTTTTTTTTATTTTTTCAAATTAACACTGTTTATCTTATACAACAATTTTTATGTGATATAACGATTAATTCACTTCATTTAAGCAACTGTCCAATGCTTAAAAAAAAAATGTTTTTATAAACTTTAGTTTTATGAAAATTGTGGCTATAGTTCGATTGTTACAGAAAATTTCATCGAACATTTTTTATAGCAAATTTGATTCCCCACAATTTATGTGGGATGTTATTGTGCGATATCTTACGTATTTACCGAGTTATCACGGAAAAACTAAAATTAATATTGGTTTTTCGACAATAACTCGATAAATGAGGGAGATATAAAAAAATATTACTCTTAATAAATTGTTGGAAATTGAATTTACTACAAAAATTGTTCTACAAAATTTTCTGTAACTGTCAAACTTTAGCCAGAAATCGTAAGAAACAGAATTGGAAAATGAGAAGGGGGGACCCTTCTCATTTTTTCGAAAATTAATTTCACAGTAGAGCATTGGTGAGTTGCTTAAAAAATAGCAAATTAATTCTAATACAAGATCCAGTATAAAAAACTGCATAAAAATGCATCCTTCCGGTGTTTTTTAAGGAAAAACTAGAATTTTAGGACACGTGGCGCCATCTAGCGGTCGGCGCTTTGAACTAATTTAGCAAATATTGTGTTTTTTTGTTTTTCCTCGATATCTCGCGAAATAAGGGAGATATGCAAAAATATTACTCTTTATAAATTATTGAAAATTTAACCTTCTACAAATTATGTTATATAAAATTTTCTGTAACTCTTCATGCGTAGCCGGAAAATGGAAAAAACTAAATTTGAAAAAATATTTTTTTTTTCGCCATTAAAGGCAGTTAATTACTCTAATTATTGATTATATACGATAACAAGCAGTTTAAACCAAGAAATTCGCGTTATTTTCGTTTTTTTCGACGCTGAAAAATCTGAACTTTCTTAAAACACTGAAATAACGCTAATTTCGTGAATTAAACAACTTTTTATAGTATATAATTAATAATTCAACTAATTAAGTGCCTTTGATAATGAGAAAAAAAACATTTTCCGAAATTCGGTTTTTTGGATTTTCCGGCTACGGATTAAGAGCTACAGAAAATTTTATTCGACGTAATTTGTAGGAAATTTGATTTACAATAATTTATATAGAGCGACATTTTGCGATATCTCCTTTATTTCGCGAGATATTAAGGAAAAACGAAAAATCACGAATTGTGGGGGTTTTTAAGGTAGATCACTCCCTCTACTCACCCGTACATATAAAAGACGTGACAAGCGGTTAATTCAAAACACAGTATTTATTTCAGGAAACACAAGTATGATAAAGTCGAAAGTTAGAAAGCGAAGGTGCCACGCCTAGCCTGTGGCGTATCAGAATTTAAATTTCGTGTGAAACTCGGTTCACGGTGGCCGTAGTTCTAGTGGTTTGGCTAGGTTCACGTTCGGTAGGTAAGGAGGGTACCATACCTCCACAGAATTGCGACCGCAGCGCCACCTCGTGGCAAATTGCAAAACTAAATTTTCCATGAAAAATTCGTCAATTTGTCGGGAAAAATTAGTTCCGCAATTTGCCACGGGGTGGCGCTGCGGTCGCAATTCGTGATTTTTCGTTTTTTCCCGATATCTCGCGAAATAAGGGAGATATCGCAAAATGTCACTCTATATAAATTATTGAAAATTAAATTTTCTACAAATTACGTCGGATGAAATTTTCTGTAGCTCTTAATCCGTAGCCGGAAAACCCAAAAAACTGAATTTTTTTTTTTTCGTTTTTTGAATTGATTAATCAGCATGAATTGGTAGGAATAATAAATAGATAAGATAAGCAAGTGTTTAAACTAAGTTTTTCGAGTTATTTTAGTGTTTTTTCGACGGTTAAAAAATTTGAACTTTTTTAAAACACTAAAATAACGCTAATTTCATGGATTAAACAACTTTTTATAGTATATAATTAATAATTCAACTAATTAAGTGCCTTTGGTAATGAGAAAAAAAATGTTTTTCGAAATTATGTTTTTTCCATTTTCCGGCTACGCATGAAGAGTTACAGAAAATTTTATATAACATAATTTGTAGAAGGTTAAATTTTCAATAATTTATAAAGAGTAATATTTTTGCATATCTCCCTTATTTCGCGAGATATCGAGGAAAAACGAAAAATCATGATTTGCGACCGCAGCGCCACCTCGTGGTAAATTGCGGAACTAATTTTTTAGACAAATTTCTCAATTTTTCATGGAAATTTAGTTCTGCTGCTCACCGCTAGATGGCACTGCGGTCGCAAAAAATGAAATTTTGTTTAAAAAACCGCATTTTTCTACAATTTTTCATGGAAATTTAGTTCTGCTGCTCACCGCTAGATGGCACTGCGGTCGCAAAAAATGAAATTTTGTTTAAAAAACCGCATTTTTCTGCTCTGTAAAGCGGATAAAATCATGTCAATAAATGTAATTAAAAATATATCATAGAATTACTTAATTATCCGAAAAAAAAAAAATTTCTCGCGAAAAATCCAATTTTTTCAACATCGAAAACATCGAAAAAAAACGAAAATAATGCGAATTTCTCGGTTTAAACTACTTTTTATCATATATAATTAATAATTAAACTAATTAACTGCCGTTAAACACGAAAAAAAATTTTTTTTTCTAAATTCCGTTTTCTGCATTTTCTGGCTACAGATTGAGAGCTGCAGAAAATTTTACTGAACATCATTTGTAGAAAATTTAATGCCCGACAATTTATATAGAGCAACATTTTTCGATATCACTGGCTACAGATTGAGAGCTGCAGAAAATTTTACTGAACATCATTTGTAGAAAATTTAATGCCCGACAATTTATATAGAGCAACATTTTTCGATATCTCTCTTATTTCGTGAGATATCGAGAAAAAACGAAAAAACACAATATTCGCTAAATTAGTTCGAAGCGCCGACCGCTAGATGAGACAATTTATATAGAGCAACATTTTTCGATATCTCTCTTATTTCGTGAGATATCGAGAAAAAACGAAAAAACACAATATTTGCTAAATTAGTTCAAAGCGCCGACCGCTAGATGGCGCCACATGTCCTAAAATTTTCGTTTTTTCTCAAAAAACACCGGAAGGATGCATTTTTATGCAGTTTTTTATACTGGATCTTGTATTAGAATTAATTTCCTATTTTTTAAGCAACTCCCCAATGCTCTACTGTGAAATTAATTTTCGAAAAAATGAGAAGGGTCCCCCCTTCCCATTTTTCAATTCTGTTTTTTACGATTTCTGGCTAAAGTTTGACAGTTACAGAAAATTTTGTAGAAGAGTTTTTGTAGGAAATTTAATTTCCAATAATTTTTTAATCGTAATTTTTTTTGATATCTTCCTTATTTATCGAGTTATTGTCGAAAAACCAATATTAATTTTAGTTTTTCCGTGATAACTCGGTAAAACGTAAGATATCGCACAATTGTATTCCACATAAATTGTGGGGAATCAAATTCGCTATAAAAAATGTCCCACAAAATTTTCTGTAACTATCGATCTATAGCCACAATTTTTATAAAACTAAAGTTTCTAAAAATATTTTTTTTTTCTATTTAAGCATTGAACAGCTGCTTAAATGAAGTGAATTAATCGTTGTATCACATAAAAAACGTTGTAAAAGATAAATAATGCTACACAATTAAAAAAAAAAAATCACCGCCGGCGGGACTTGAACCTGCGATCTTAGGCGTCGCGTACAGACATTGAACCGATAGACCATTAAGAACTACAGTATTAATTTTATATTACTTATATATGAGGTACACATTTCATAAATTAAAAAAAAAAAATTTTTCCCCAATTTAAGCACGATAAAATTGTTTTTTTACATGTCATTAATAATAATATATTGAGAAATTGTTTATTTATCGGACGAGGCAGGTTTTATAGCCAAAAAATCCGAATTTTATTCGTTTCGACTGTTCAACTAAGCACTCTTGAGCGTTTCCGAGCATGCCGTCACTCGACGGCGTCAGGAATGTGCATGAAAATACATCCTAGGTTGCCTGTAATGTGAGAGAGTGGAATAATCCTATTTTTAGTGTATAATATTAGTGTATTTTCCGAAAAAAGATTGCGAGGAATTATCTTTTTGTTATAATGCCTCTGAGCTTTTATGATATCCGGGTAAATTTAGAGAAATAACCTATAGAAAATGGGTAAAAAAAAATCTTTGTCATCTGGCAAAAGTAAACAATCGTTTCAGTTGAAAAAAATATCGTCTGTTAAGCGAAACGAAATATTAGTGCAGTGTGAAAAATTATTAAGATGTAAGTAATTAATATTTCTATAAGTAAAGATTTATTTTTTACATGTGTGTGTATTTTTTGTCCACAGTGTGCAGTGATCCGACGACACAGCTATGGGAAAATTACCTGGAGATTATGGTGGTATTGGAAAAAATTAAACGACTCGAGGAAATGAAGACAAGCACGACAAAACGTTGGACATCAATAGATCAATTTATAAAATGGTTGAAAGATAGCAATGCTAATATTGATTCTGCAAGTATCGCGGAATTTTCTGGCTATGATTTAGGGCTGAAAGCTGAGAGAGATTTATCTGCCAATGAATTGGTCCTGGAAATTCCTGGCAAATTGATTTTCAGTACTGAAACTGCAGCACCAGAACTTGCATCTCTCTGTAATGATCCTTTAATTCAACATATGCCTCAAGTTGCGCTTACAATTGCTCTTCTTATTGAAAGACACAAAGATAATTCTATTTGGAAGCCTTACCTCAACATTCTTCCCAGTAATTACTCAACTGTTTTGTATATGACGACAAATGACATGATAGAATTAAAGGGCAGTCCTACTTTTGGTAAGTTATTTTATAAAATTAATCACAGAACAAAATGGCAAGTTAATAAATATTTTTACACTGTAAAATAAAAAAAAATCATCGTAAAAAAAATAGGACATTGAATTTTAACTGAAATTTTCATTGAAATAAATATTTTTTTAAAGACTTTTGCCATTTTGTCACTGTTTAAAATTTTTTTCCGCATTTATTAATTCATAATTTATTATTTATAAATCTAGAGGTTGCTTTGAAACACTGCAGAAACATTGCCAGGCAGTATTCGTACTTTAATCAACTATTTCATAACAACAACAATCCAGTCTCGGAATTATTACGGGAGGTTTTCACCTACGAGGAATACTGGTAAGTTAAATTTTTTTATAACACTATTTTTTATCAAATTAATGAAATAATCTTTTTTTATATAAATGAACAATCATTAAAGTAATAATAAATATATATATTTATAGTGTAAAATAACAAAATTCCGATGAATACTTTTGGTGATAGAATACAATAAAAACAAAAATTCCAGTGTATAAATATAAAAAAACGATCATTTAAATTTACTTTTAAGTAAAAAAACAATAAAAAACATGATCAGCCTTCTAAATAATTGTTAATTTATCGTTTAGAAAGGAAATACTGGTCAATTATTTATAAAAAAAAAATGTTTTTGTACAATTATTTCATAAATTCAGGTATAGTTTCCCAGCTGTCATTGGCATCTAGTGAATCGTGCTCGATGTCGCTTTTAGATTCGAAATTTTCTGCAACCTCTTGGGTTTCTTGTTTAATTGATCTCTTGATGGTCGATGTTGCCACAACATTTACCATAATTGTATTTAAACTACTGGAATTGGAGAGTTTCCGTGCGTTCATTACAGGCGTCTGAAAAACTGCTTTAGAAAATGAATTTTTATACATATATCGTTGCTTTTGTCGGATTCGACAAATTATAAAAATGGCTAAAAATCCGACGATAGTCATGCCTAAAATTGCGCCACTAGCTATAATACTTGGTCGAACTCTAGATAACGTAACTCGATCATCATCTTGATGGATATTGTTAAATTCATAATTATCGTCAAATTTCGGCAGTGATTCTTCGCTGTCAATTGCCTCAATTTCCTTCGCTATCTCCTCAACTAAACCCGCCTCCATCATAACAGTCGGCACGACATGTTCATTTTTAACATCCGAAATCATTCCGAGAGTTGAAATATTATTTATTACTTGAGCAGTCGATTGAACAATATTTATTTCTGTACTTGTACTCAATTTTCTTTCTCTCGTTGTCGGAACTTCAATTTTAAATGGAAGTGAATCAAAAGCACTCAATAATTCCACAAGTTCTATTTTATTTCGATCAATTTTCGAATTTGTTTCACGATATTCTGGCGATAATTTTATAATAACTGGCTCTTTATCAACGGCTATAAATGATTTTGAATTATTGATTATGTTTTTTTCAGTTGTTTCAAATGATACAGTAGTTTTTGGTATTTTTCTCGTTGAAAACTGTTCAGTAATTGTAGTAATCACTGAAATTGATGATCTACTGCTACTTGGCTTAGTTGTTTGAGTATGTGATCGTGGTTGTGAAATTTGTGCCAAGTGTAATTGACTCGATCCACGTTGTCGTAATTTAATTAATTCATCAATACTCATATTTCTAGATTTTAACAATTTTTCCAATCTCTCAGCACTCGAACCTGTACTAATTAATTCGAAAATCTCAGCACGAGTTTCAGGCTCAACATCGGAGATGATTTCTTCATACATTTTATTATTTAATGACTGATGATTCGATTCAAATGTGTTTCTATGATTTTTCAAAGCTTCCACAGGGGTTGTAACAGTTGATAAATTTTTTTCCGTATTAATTTCATCATTTTCCGTAGTTGGACCGTCATTTTGATACTCCATTTCAACACCTGCATCAAATAAATCCTCCTCGATCAGGGAATTTGACTTGGAATCGAGGTTTGAATTCATCGGCGTGACAAGGGTAGATACTGTCGATATAGTCGGCGATAAAATATGTTCAATGCTGAGAGTTGAACCAATATCTCTGTCAATATCATTGTAGTATGATGTAATTGTAGATGGTTGAATTTTTTTAGTTGTTGACTGGGTTTTAGTGGATATAGTTGTTGGTAGGGGTGTCATGACTTTTACTTCCGCATTATTCTTTGTATAAAAATCAGAAAATTCCATTATCTCATCTTCATCAACGCTGCGTGTTGTTGTCATCGTGCGTTTCCCACTGTTGTATTGTACAGTTACAGGCACTCTTGCGATAGATCTAGTGGTTGTTGTAACCACAGTGACTGGCAGAGGAAATTTCCCCGTGAAAGAATTCATCCATGGACGAATTACAGGTTTTGTTCTAACGACAGTTGAAAATCTCTCTTTGTCGTTTAACTTTCTCAGGTTATTATCATCTCCCGATAATACTAGTGTTGGTTTATCAGTTTGACTGGTAACTTGCACGGTGAAATTGACTTTTGGTATCGTTGATTCCACCTGATTGCGTTTTAAATCTCTCAAGCGTTCCTTTATTGACCATCGTGGTTGTTGAACGTTCAATAAACCCTGGTTAACCTGGCGAATCACACCAAGCCTGTATTCCTTTACATCTTTCATGTTTCTTTCACGATTTTTCCCATCGTTCGATTTTAGTGCGTCAATTACTTCAGATTTACCCTTTAACAGATCATTGAGTGTTAAATTTCGACGTTGAAGAATTTCTGAGAGACTTAAACCCTCGGATTCTTGCATTTTTAGTAGAGATTTAAGCTCGGAATTCTCCGATGCTTTTTGTTCATCTATTCCAGATACTCGAGAATAATTGTTTCTGTTTAAATTTGTTGTATTTGATTTTTTTCTTAGAGATACATTGATAGGGTTATTTGTATGAGTAAATTCATAGTTTTGCGGTGGTCTACGTTTTCTTGGACGTGGTCTCTCATATTCTTCATTTATTTCATAATCTTCAGGCTGTGCTTGAAATATTTTACTTGCATAATTTCGGATTTCTCGTATTTTATCGTGATTATTGTTTTCTGAATTTTCAAATCTTCCTACGGATTCTTGTCTATTTTTTTGGTCAATTGGTTCATGTTTTTTCTCTTCCTCAGTCATTGATTGTTGCTTCCAATTGCGATAACGTTGACTGCCGTTTCGGGGCAAATTTGCATAATTATTGTAGCTTGATGAATCGTCCGTTTTCACATTACTGTCCGTTTGGGTATGATCTTTAGTATGATTAAAATTATATTGTTGTTGATGAAAGTCTGTTTGTGATATTTTTGAATCTATAAATGATTGTTGCAGTTTTACTGGTTGTGTTGATGGTGATTCAGATGGAAATTCTGCTTTTTCTTGAGTTTGAATTTCTTTGAAAGGTACCCGTGGAATTGAATCACCATCTCGCCATTTAGGCTCAATAGCCGCACCATTACTTTTCCATTTACCTATTAATTTACCCTCTTCATACTCCACTTTGCTCGGCTCATAATCATCTTGATAGTCCGGCACATTAACGCCAGTAGACTCGTAAGCCTGTAGAAAAAAAGGAAAAAACACCAGAGAAAATTATTAGCATTTTCATTTAAACTAGTTTACATGTAGCAAAAATATTCTTTTTCTAGATAAAAAAAAAAAAAATTCATAAAACTATTGTGTTTTGAGAAACAAAAAAAAAATATATTACTTGTGAGAAAAAAAAAACATATACATTTAAATTGTAATATTGCCATTGAAAACCACCGGAAAAAAATTATAAAATAATGATATTAAAAAATTGATAAAACAAAACATGTATTTATTCAAGATAAATATTAAAATTATTAATTTATTAGCAGATTTTATATTTTATAGGTTTCCAGTTGACTAGTTTAAAGAAATTTCACTATAAGATATTTCTCGAATCTTAACACACACAGTAAGTATATACATACAAAGAAATTTACGATCTGGTGTATTGCAAATAAATTATAGAAAGTGTTGGTTAAGACGAGAATAATTTTTTTTTTTTTGATTGGAAACACTAATTTGACTGACGTATTATTATAAACGAGAAAATAATTAAATAAAATGGAGAGTTATTTACATTGTGTAGAAAAAAAAAAAAAAACAATTTCGCGTAATAAATTCAAATTAACAATTTTTATCATTGAAACAAAAAAAAAAAAAAATTTGAATACATCCGTGTAAACAATTCTAAAAGTTGAACGACCACTGGAGGAAAAAAAAATAGAAAGTCTATAGTTATCACAAATACAATCTGCTGATGGCAGAAGCGATGAAAGTGAATGATGAAGTGCACTTAGCCTCTACATACAATTATATGAGCCTTGATCTTACAATATTGCTTACGTTTTTATAATTTACCTGATCGTCATAATCTTCATTAGTTGTATTAGTTGATAAGCTCACTGTTACCAGAGCTTGACAGCTAGTGAAGACAATTATTACAAACAGGATATACAACACTTTCCACATGATGATGAAAATTTATTCTCAAGACCACATATTTTTTTTTATTTCAACTCGACAAAAATTCGGTTTCGTTTTTCTTTTACTCAACACACTGCACAGTTATTAACGGACATATTCCAATTGTTTCAGCGTTCACATCAGTGTTGTGACAGCCAAAAATGCACATAAAACACAATGAGACACAAAATTATAAATATTATATTTTTTCGATTGCATAAATTGAAGAAATTTTTTGTGGTCAATTGAAGCTTTGATTTTTCCTCATGCATACAGCAAATATTTATAATTATTTTCTTTGTTTAATATTAATATTGGCAAATCGAGTATATATATATAGTCTGCCGCTCCTGTTTGTGAAACGAACTTCTCGCTGTACGTTCCTCTCGCAGACTGATGCGCTTTTCTCTCAGCGTAGCAGCAAAGTAAGCCGGTGAAACTTGACGAGGCTTCTAAACGTCCATAGACAAGATACTCTTGTCCCGCTTCTCCCATGCTCATCACTTAACGATAAATTATCATCTCATCGGTTTTGCTGTGGATAAATGCGTTTAATATTACCAGAAGCATTTCAATATGTGGGTCATCCGTCTAGTTTTATTTCCAGATAATGGTAAATTATATATTTATCATATTTTGCATTTTCTCATAATAACATTAAATCATTCACTGCATGCAAATATCTTCAATTATCAATTTATAACTTCTTGGGCCTAATTGAAGTGAGAGTATCGTTTATGTTACTGGTTTTATCGATAAATACTTTTTTTTATTGTTAGTTAGGAGAGAGAAAAAAAGGCTTTGAAGGCAGTGATTGTATGTATTGTCATATAATGCTACAAAATTGTTAAGGAATTGTAGAAAGTATTTGATGAATATCTCACGATCTTCTTCGCACGACCTTCCAGCATGCATCGAAGTGTATTTCCACCAGTAATAGGCCTCGTTTCCATTTGTACAGACGTTTTTTTTTTTAATCGTCAACTTGTTAAAGACTCTTTCAATTTCATTTTCACGCTATTTTGTCATGGTGAAACACAGAACACTTTTATTTCTCTCTTTTCAAAATAAGTCAAATTAATTAAGCTTTATAATATGTGTAAATTAAATTTATTAATATAAAAAAAATTGTATTTTTTATCTGAAGTAATTATAAAATTAAATTTTATCAAGCTGAAAAAATTATTAAAAATTAAAAACAAAATTTATTTTATTGTGAATATTTTATAAAATTAGAATAATCGTTTAACTATAGTTTAAAGACAATGGTTTAAATTGAATTTTAACAGAAAGTTATATAGGTTTGCAAATAAAGATCTGACGTACACTTTCACACGTTGAAACTTTCATATGACACGCAGCTAGAGTGATATAGTCAATTCTGCGACTCGAGTAAGAAAAATAAAAATAAAAAAAAATGAGATGGAGAATGAATCATCTGTTTGCAATCATCAGTCTTGTCTAGATCTTTTTTACTTACTTCCGAGTTTGAATTTTAATTGATGATGCGGATTTGCTGAGGCTTTAGAAATCTGTTTGCGTTGTGTATTCGCAAATATCATTATAAATTGTGATGGTTATTATTTAGTAGAAGGAGAATATTTTTTTCTTAAATACGTAAGCCAAGTGACTTTTTGAGTGATAGCTTGTCACCATTAGTTTAGTGGACACAGGGAGTGAGTGAGAAAACCTTTTCCTCTCGATTTCTTGTTCGACAGAGAAAGTTTTCTGCTCGACACCAATACATATCAGCGCTTTTATTTACACATTTCCGGTTTTCTGGGTCAGATTCATCTCTGCAATTAGTCGCGACTGATCCTGTTTATTCTTGATTATTAAATTAAAAAGCACGTGTTTATGGGTATTTTTTTAAATTGTCAGTTTAAAGTATGAAATTTACTTGTTTTTATGGAAAATTTAAAAAGAAAGTTGGATAAATAATAGAATATAAATTATTTATTATCAAAGACATGACGATTTATGACAGATATTTGTTTTTTTTTGTGTGTGATTTATTCGAGAAAGGATTTTATATTTAATAGAAATATCTAACATATTGATTATTAGTTACATTACGAGTTTAATCTCAAATTATTAATGCAAAAGATGATTATAATTTTTTTTTATATTGGCAAAATGGATTTGAAATACGGACCTTTGTCTAAAATTAATAAAAAATGTTTTAACTATGAATGTTGAGATTTTTAATGGACAGAAAAAATTTTTTTTTTTTTTTTTTGAAAATTTTTAAAGAGATATATACCCCTTGGAAATCTCGCTATTTTTGTGATTTTTTCAGTTTTTCACTGATTATTCGGTAACTATGAGAGATAACGAAAAATTTTATAAGAGTTAAATGATTGGGCGTTCAATTTTCTACAAAAAATGTAGAATAATTTTTTTTAGTATTTAGCTTTGTTTTTGAGATATTTTGATAAATAAAAAATCCAACAAATCGATGATATCTCAAAAACCGTGAGAGATAAAAAAAGATTTATTTAACGTTTTTTGTAGGAAATTTAGTTATAAATAATATATTTCTCTTGAAGTTTTTCGTTATTTTGCGTAGTTATTGAGTTATCGTAAAAAAACTAAAAAAATTCATAAAAATTGCAAAATATCCAAGGGGGATCCTTCAAAAAATTAAAAAAAAAAAAAATTTTTTTTCATCGCAACTAAACATTTCAAAAATCATTTCTCTGCGTCTTTCGGCATTATTTAAATGATATTAATAAATAATTTCCATTTAAAAAATCTTACATGAGTGTTATAATTGTTATAGCTGGGCAGTTTCAACAGTTATGACAAGGCAAAATATTATTCCAAGTAAAAATGGGCTTCAAATGATTCATGCATTTATTCCAATGTGGGATATGTGTAATCACGAGGAAGGAATAGTAAGTAAGATATATTTAATACTTATATATTAATGAAATAACACGATAGTTTTATCGAAAAAATGCCTGTTACATTTTGTGTTGCATAAAATTAATTACCTTACAATTTTCATTATTAATTGTTCTCACTGAAGTGTTTAAATTATATTAAAAAAAAAAAAAATTCTATTGACGAGCACTCATAACGGGTAATATTAAAAAAATACAACAGTCAAGCTGTTTGTTTGTAACTATTTTACGAGACGCTACAGTGCTCACTGCACTTTATGGGAATTTTTCGAGGCACCTGCCTATTCGAGCGTTTAACGTCCGTTAAGTTCAACATAACGGCTTATAAAAGTTAAATATTTAAATAAAAAAAATAATTAAATAAAATTATAAATTGACAATTCATTGGTTATAATAGAAAAAAAAAATTTTGTCATCATTTTACAATGCTTTAACAATGACGTTTATATTTTTTTTTCGATTGTTGCAGATAACAACCGAGTTCAATGTTGATTCTGACACCTGCAAATGTTATGTCAAACGAGCATTTAAAATGGGCGAGCAGATATTTATAAATTACGGTGCTCGAACCAACTCGGAATCATTTCTACACTCAGGCTTTGTTTATCCTGAAAATAAAGACGATTATTTCAATCTTCGTCTAGGAATCAGTAAATCAGATCCACTCTACCATGACCGTACTGCACTTCTGGAAAAACTTGGATTCACCTCGACTACAATGTCGTTCCAATTGCATAATGGAAGTGAGCCAATTCCCGATTTACTGCTTGCGTTTCTTCGGGTTTTTAGCATGAGAAAAATTGAACTCGATCACTGGCTTCAGTCTAATAAAGTATTTGACTTGAAGCATCGCGATTGTGCTCTTGACACAATTGTCGAGGAGAATGTGCGTAAATTTTTACAAATGCGTCTCAAATTATTGATGGCAAATTATCCAACAACTTTGGAGGTAAATCACCGATAACACCAACAAACACTAAAAACTATATTAATTGTTTACATTTTACAGGAGGATTTAAATCTACTTAATACTAATATGCCGCAGATCAGGAGAATAATTATTCAATTGAGAATTTCGGAAAAAAAAATTCTCAATGACGCTCTTGAATACACAAATCAATGGACACAGGCCTAAATAATCGTGTTTTATTGATGAACTAAAAAAAATTTTGTATATTTCTGAGCGAAATTTTAAATAACAACTTTTTAACGACATTATTTATTTTCATACATATAAATGCCATCATTTATTATTTAATCGATGGAAATTCATATTTTAATCAAACTTTAAAATATTGAAGAAAATTTTTAAAAAATTCATAAAAGTATTGCATTCGCAATTTTTCTAAATTTTGTCTTTTTCGGGGGAGAATACTAGATAAATTTATCTAAAAATTATAAAATGAAAAAAATCATGGATAGACGAGAAATTTTTTCAGTCAATTGTTGAAATTCACATTATTTTTCTGCTTTGCTAATAATGTAATATTTATAATTCAACGGTTGTACGAGTGTGTATTTCATTTATGATGAATATTTTAATTAATCTACTGATGAACATTGAAAAAAAGATTATAACTTGTATACTACAGAAATGTCTGAATTATAAATGATTTATTGAACGTTTCCCGCCGTAAAATGCAGACTTCTATTATCACTGCAAAAGTGTGTTGACTGATAAGAAGATTTGCTTTGATGAAAGCTGCGCTTCGTGTCAAGAAACAGTGTTCCAAATAATACTAATGAATATGGACGTAATTGCAAGTGTTGCTGTTAAAGATATTAGATTTCCGACTTCACTGCAAGCTGATGGAAGCGATGCTATGGTAAATTTCTTGCTTTAATTATACATAAATTTATTTTAATTCATTTTTTTTTTTTTCATCTCTAGCATACAGATCCTGATTATTCATGTGCTTACGTAATAATAACTACTAAAAAACAAGTTCAAGGATATGGTTTAACGTTTACATGCGGCAGAGGAACTGAAATTGGTAATTAGTATAAAATATTCCTAATATTAATACAAAAAAAAAAAATGACGAAAAAAAAATTTATTTCAGTGGTAAAAGCATGTCAAGTTATTTCGAGAATGATTAAAGGACAAAATATCGATGATATATTCCAAAATTTTGGTAAATTTTGGCGGAAAATTACCAGCGAATCTCAATTACGTTGGGTAAAAAATAAATCCTATTATTTAATAAATATATCACGTTTTTAAAACCAAAATGACATATTGTTAAAAACTTAGAATTTTTTGATTGCTTATATTTTGATAAAGATGTGAAATTTGACGGATTTTGTTGAGAACCTTTTTTGTAGCTAATAAAATTCTCTACAAAAAAGGTTTCTTGAAAAAATTTTTCATCTCCACTAGTTATTAAGATATTTTAATATAAAACAAAAAAATAATTTTTCTATATACTATATTTGGTTTAAAAATTTTTTTTTTTTAACATTATTTATAACTGTAATGTTAAAATATTTTTAGTTAGGTCCAGAAAAAGGTGTAACACATTTAGCTACTGCTGCAATAATAAATGCTTTATGGGATTTATGGGCAAGAATTCGAGGAGTTCCGATTTGGAAGCTTTTAATTGATTTAACACCAGAGGAATTGGTTTCAACAATTGATTTTCGTTACATGTAATTATAAATACTTTTCTATAAAGAAAAAAACAGTAATATAATATAAAAATTATGATTTTAGAAGCGATTTAATTACGCCTGATGAAGCCATTGAGATTTTGAGGACAAAACAGATTGGTAAAATTGATCGAGAAATTTTTTTAATAAAAAATGGATTACCCGCTTATACAACTCAAGTAGGCTGGTTGGGATACAGTGATGATAAAGTTCGTGAGCTTTGTAAAAAATATTTAAATCTTGGCTATACTTCATTCAAAATTAAAGTAGGCCGTAACCTTGATGACGATATAAGACGCTGTAAATTAATTCGCGAAGAAATTGGCGATAAAAATAAACTAATGATGGACGCAAATCAAATTTGGGATGTTAAGGATGCCATTGAGTGGATGAATCGTTTGAAAATATTTAAACCTTATTGGATTGAAGAGCCAACATCACCTGATGATGTTTTAGGACATGCAGCGATTCGACAAGCTCTCAGAGGAATTGGAATTGCTACAGGAGAAGCTTGTGCAAATAGAGTGATGTTTAAACAATTTTTACAAGCTAAAGCAATCGATTTTTGTCAGATTGACTCTGCTCGAATTGGCGGAATTAATGAGATACTGGCAGTTTATTTAATGGCATACAAAGTAGGAGGTAATATTTTTCAATTTATTAAATATCGCATAATTATTCATTTAAATTGTTTTACTAAACTATCAATAATTATTTCTAGTGCCTATTTGTCCTCATGCTGGTGGTGTTGGTCTGTGTGAAATGGTACAACACTTACAAATATGGGATTTTATATCTCTCAGTGGTACTACGGAAAATCGTATTATCGAATATGTCGATCAACAGCATGAGCACTTTGAAAATCCAACAATTGTGAAAAATGCACATTATATCGTACCAAAAAATCCGGGATACTCGACCAAGCTTAAGGAAAAAAGTATCGCTGATTATGAATATCCAACTGGAAAACAGTGGCAACGTATGTTTGTTGAAGGAATTTATAAAAATCCGACCGACGAGTAAAAATATTTATAAAACGTTATAAAATTAAATAAATCACAGATAAAAGACGTATAGTAAAATTTATGCGTTTTTCGCGTAATGTATTCGATGCTTTCGATTAATTTACTTATAAAAAAAATTTTTCATTCGAATTTCTAGATTATATGTCCTACACACCTTCATTTTTATGGATTTAAAGTCACTATAACCTTGGTAGTGTCTTAAATCGTGATTTTACATAGTCGGTCTGTAAAATAAAATAATTAGCAATTAGCATGTAGAAAAGCGGAAATGGATGATTATTGAATTAGTTGGATACTTACACTAACAAACCAAAATGAATCTGGTTTGAACATTAGTCGCTTAACAAAATTCATATTTTCAACAGGACAAATGACATGCAAATGCAAGTGACTGATGGATTGAAAAGGAGGCCAATGAAATCCAGTTCTAATAGATGCAAGATCAAGGCCTTGCTGTGCTGCTACTACATCCACGGTATCCACAATTTTATCATCTAAAAAAATCAGTTAAAAATATTATTTGATAAATTTGATATCTGTTTTCAACTTGCAGAGCGATTCGTCCTCGAGTTTCAAACTTTTCGGATCTCGTATGTGAGTCTTTGGTATAATCAGGTAGTGATGATCAGACGCAGGACTAATATCCTTAATGCATATCAAATCATCATCCTGTAAATATGTAATTTTATGATTTATTGAGTAATATCACATGTAATGTAACTCATACCTCGTAAATACTTTCTGATGGCAATTCATTTTTTACAATTTTGCAGAATATACATCCACTTTCGACAGCCATCGTTCATAAAAATACAGAAGCAAGCTCGTACTCTGAAAGTGGATTAAATAAATAAATAGACCATTTACTATATGGGCATCAGTGTAGTATTGAGTAGTATAGCCGACGATGCGTGCTGCCCGCGGACGAGCAGGATATTAAATATATCTCACGTTGGTATAGCAGATGTTTTCAATTGAAAGCTATATAGCTTTTTATATCTTTCTTCTCGCCGACAATGATTTTCGTAGATAAAATACTGTTAGTCGATCGATAAGATGTCTTTAACGATTTTTTTTAACGATTTACAGGGCTAAAAAAAAATTGACAGGAGTTTAAACAGAAAATTAGACTTTGGGGTAGCTTAAAAAAATTAAGCTACAAATTAAAAATGGGATTTTTGTCTTCTTTAATTGTTTATATTATGGATAATATATTTTTTAAGGCTTAAAGTTACATTTTTTAATTACTTGGGTATTAGGGTTGGAATATTTTTTTAGTTTAGGGGTACTGTTTTTAGTTGGATAAGATTAGATTGACAATTTTTTAACCCACAATTTGTAATATAAATCGCTAATGATGGGGTGATAAATGGGATGCGTACGATTCGCTGCTGCTGGTATAAGGCCCATTAAATCTGCGTGGGCCCCAGCAATTCTGAGAGTGTGCTGGGCTCGCATTTACACCTGGGTCTCTCTTTTGCTGATGCTGTGTATAGCGAAGGCCGCGGGGACTAACTCTCTGGACCTCGACTTGGCCCGCGGTTAATTGCCGGCATTTAATGAGCACTCTTTGACGTGCCGCGAGCCGCGCGCGCTCTACGGTATGAGGCCAAGTGCTCATAGTCGTAATGGCCAAATGCTTCCCTCTTCGCAGTGTGTATGAACTTTTAAGAGTTAAGTTTCATTCTTTGCAGGTGTGTGCCGATATCCAACTAAAAATAATTTTTTAGCCGCAGAAACTGTTCTTTGAAAAAAAAATTTAGACTGTCGAAGAATCATAATTTAATCGATTTATTTAGTTTTCAAGCGATGAAATTTATTTTATTCCTTCTTTTCAAATAAATATATTAGTTGAAATTTTTTTTTTTTTTTTTAGTTTTATAGGAAGTTGTCAAAATTTTGACAGCATCGAGAGTCTATATGCGTTTTGTATATATAAATCAGTTAAAATTAATCGTTATAACACAATCACACGCCCACAGCACATCAGTTTGTCCAACAAATTGTTAGCTGGCCCGCAGGGAGAGTGTCCGTAGGAGGGTAAACTCTCGCCACTGTTAACTTTTAACTCACTTGTCAAAATACGTCAATGCAAGAGTAATAGTTGTCACGAGACCAAAGACCGGAAATATTGAATGATCAAGAGTGATTTTTCCAGGTACATCTTCTCCATCATTCCCGATCTTGGTCACCGCCCTCGATCGGTAATAGAGTCGACCTAGTCTGCACTCAATGGAAACAATTAGACTGTTTCAGGTCCTCGGGGACTAGTGACACTTGGCGACACACCTCTGGGACTTGGCACTGGCCCAGGAGGGCACTCGCAATTTTAGCGCGCTTCACAATTGCTCAGCCTGACTCGACAAAATTATTTTTATTTTCTCAATTCATAGCAACATGACGCTAAAAATGAAAACAATCATATAGAGATGCAATAATACTTTGAGAATATGAAAAAAAAATTATTTTCTAATTCAATACAAGATTTTATGTTAAAATTTAATTTTTTTCTACTAATGAATCGAAATATTTTCTAAAAAATTCGATTGATATTAAAATCATAAAATTAAGTGTATAAAATATTTTTATGCGGTAATTCAATATAAAATGTTTATAATGAAAAATCGAAATTTTCGCCATTTTCTTATCGTACAGAAGATCAAAACTTGAAAGATTTTCATTGTTAGAGTAAATAAAAAAATATTTCCAATGCTCTGTTATATTTTTTTTTTTCAGAATTGACCGATTGATCATCTCAAGCCAGCAGGAGTCTGCATACATGGTTTTTAGTGTCTTCCACACGAACATTTTGCTCTTGGGATTTACCTGGACAACCGAGTGATTGAGATGTAAACGAGAGAAACGACTGTCAATGATGGACGTCGCTCCTGGGAGACGGTTTCCCGGTTTTTGGCCATCTTGACAAACTGCATGTATATTGTAAATATATCGTGTAAACACTATAATTTTATTTATTAAAATTTTTAACACATTCTCACGACATTTAGTAGGATACATCCGACGATTAAAAATATTTTCAAGACTTGTTCCAGGAAGAATACTATACATGATTGAACATTTGTTGAATAAAATGTTGTTTTTTTTCCTCAGATCCTGAGGAGTCATTGATGGAAGAGAGTGGCGCCCAGGAAGCGTACTGGACTTGCAGTAAAAAAAAGCTTGAAGTAAGGAAGACAAGTGCTCGTTGCTTGACAGTGTCAGCCGTGTACGAAGCTTGCGCGTTTGCAGTGAAATTTATGTGCAGAGCCCGTCGTCGCGCTGCAACCAACTAATCGGATACGGTGTATAGCTGCCCGCGCTCCCCGTCATTACTGCATAATGCATATCTTAATGATTACGAAACACTGACACCGCGCGAGTGGATTTCTGAGGGCAGCAACGAGCGCCGTGTCAGAGCACGCGGAGCCGAGCGAAAGAGAAGAAAAGCAAGAGAAACGCGCGGGATATCTACTCTCGACGACGTCTGCACCCGACCCACGCTGCTGCAATCAGCCTCCCATAAACTACAATCACGACACGTGGCCCTATCGTCTCTATACAGTCCTCTCTGTATCCGACTGTTTATACGTTTTTTCGCAGCTTGTCGCCGCGCGATGCAAAATATATCTGAAACACGGATGAATATTTTCTACGTTTCTATATTAGGATATACTCTTCTGTCATATGTCTGATGTTTATCCATCATTTAATTTTTTACTTCATTTGTTGCATCGAATGGAAGAAAAAATGACTGGATTATTTATTTGATACATCTGAGAGGAATATTAATCAATTTAAAAAATATAGAGAATAATTTAGAGATAGTATAAGTGCCAGAATGATCTATAAATAATAAAATTATTATGCTAAATAATTGTTTGAGGCGTAGTATGTAGATTATTCGTAAAATATACTCATTAATCGCAGTGTAGAATAGTCTGCCTCCGGTGTACACTATCCACATCGGACTGATTACACGGAAATTAGACGAGCTCTGTCGGTCGCCATGGGGGACCTGAATCCGTCACGAAATAATATGTCCTAACACACTTTCACATCCACGAATTAAACACCTATATACTTTTATTCTTTATACTGCCGCAGTATATATTTTTATTAATTTTTTAAATATCTATCTATACACAGTTATAATATCAATTAATTCAATCTGATGCTCGCTCTGATGTCTGATCCGAGTATAGTAGCTATACTGCAAAAATTCAATCAGGCCTATACTGCCTCCGTTAATGCGTGCAGTGCGTTAATTGAAATTCTCTAATTTTGAAGAAAAAAATTTTTTAATCGAAATCGAAAAAAATTTTTCCTTGTTCTTTGGTGATGAGTAAAATTTGTCGTCTGTGAGTGAAGAAATTAATTCGTAATTTTTGAATAAAATACAAAGGATTTTATGGCAGTGTCCTATAATAAACGCACTTTTAATTAAAAATAAAAATATTTTTACTGACTAGAATTTGATAAAAAACGAGTATGATGATAACATAAAATTTTTTTCACATGATCATGATGCACTCAATATGTATAATGACTTTCTAGACCTTCAAATACGTTTTTCTTACCCCTATAGATGTATACTATACATATTTTGCAACCCTCTCGGCGCCAGACGGATTAGGCTCAGGCGACAAAGCGTCGTCGTCGGCGGAGCCCACTGCGCAATATAGGTAAGAATAGAAATAATGTCTTCTCTGAGAAAAATCGTTAAAAAACTACACCTACTTATGCATCAAGGACATTGATTAAAATAAACATGAGAGATTTCTCATTCCTCTCGATTCGAATATATCACTTTGATATTAAGTTTTGCAGCGATTAAGATAATTTTTTTAAAAGCACCAATATCCATTTTTACAAAGCACCGACATTTTCAACGTGGGCACAGACACTTGCACGCAGACTTATTTTGATATAGCGTGGGTGGAGAGTGTCGGGCGGGGCAAAAAGAGAGACCACCTTTCAGCTTCTTAAAAGTCCGCGGCAGCCCAATGCAGCGAGTGTGTACACGATGTTCGCGAGGTATCTTAACAGCCCGCGAAGTATGCCGCGCGTTTCTTCACTATACGTCGAAGCAACAGAGTAGGAGGCGGAGTTTCTTTTACGACGCCTCGGCAGCCTACCTTTTTCCACGGGTGGTCTCCCTCCGGTCACGACATCGCATCCAGCGCGAGATCACTGGTCGAGATCCCACTGCCGCGTCCGCAGTTGGAGTCGAAAGCTCGAGCGAAGCAGGTCCTGTCGCGTCACCGGCTGTCTCGCAGGTTTTGATCTCGACCGCGTGGCTACTTTCGATAACCGGTGATTATCTACGAGTGAAAAATCAAATTGTGACTTCGTATAATCCGCAATAAATCGGAAATTAATCAATCATCGAGTGATTTGACATTTTTGTGATTGATTCTGGACCTCTAGATGGCTGTTAGTCCTCTGAACATGACGCCATACTTCACTGGATACCCTTTCCAAGGTAAAGAAAAATTTTCCACTTTAATGTAATTCAAATTTAAGATTTTAAACATCCGGAAAATCCAAATCGCTTGATGAAACCGTGTATTTCAAGTGCTAGTAATTTTATGCAATGCACGATATGGCAAAAAATTAGTTGGATGAGAGTAAGTTATAGTAATAATGTAATTTAAATTTATTCTAATTGGTATATTGGATGGCAAAGCGCTCTCAGACCCAGCGCTACTGCCGACGGCAGCCAAATCTTGGCGTCCTCGTGCAGTAGTGTGTGCCTCTCGCCAAAAACATCCTGTGTTTCTTGCCGCCGTAAAGCCATAATGTCAGTCCATAAAGGACTCGACCTCATTTCTCGCCCTCACCCCCTTTTTGAATCACCATACACACGCCGTCTGTATATGTATGATGCAATCGTTGGAGTTATTAAATAAAAATTCTACGCGGACCTTTCATTCAATTGTAAAAAATACAAAATCATTTCATCACCGGTGACTTAACCGCCAGGCGGCATCAATTTAATATCAATTAGC
Organism: Macrocentrus cingulum; assembly: GCA_002156465.1. Taxonomy (NCBI): domain Eukaryota; kingdom Metazoa; phylum Arthropoda; class Insecta; order Hymenoptera; family Braconidae; genus Macrocentrus; species Macrocentrus cingulum. The sequence continues at coordinate 177,887 of MVJL01003878.1, forward strand.
CCCCTAGAATGTGTATATAGTGTGCGTTCGTATACACGCGAAAGAGATGAGAAGACATTTTTCAGACGAAAAACATGAGATAAAAAAACAATTTTTTCGTGCAAAAAAAAAACTACTGTAGTTATAATTTGCCGCAGCGGAATGTATGTGATCAATGTTTTTGCGTGTAGTTTTCAATCAAATTCACTGAAATATAGAAAATTGGATGGAGGAAAAAATTCGTTTTCTTGTGTACTGCGCAGTTGAATAATTTTTTGAGGGCTATAACCGGTTGCGCATCATCGTAAGCCGTGTATACACGGCGTGTAGTGGCGTGCGCACCCAAAAACACGTTGAGTCCTCTTTTGCCTGTTTGTGTCTTTTACTGTGTGCTTGCACATATAGCTAAGCTAGATCAAATAGGGAAGAAAGCATTGTCGGGACCCTTTAGTCGCACGTCATTATTTTTGAAACGTAGCATTTAAATCATATAAATATATAAATAAAAAACTATAACACTACAATTTTTATTTTGAATAAACAAACTTATCCTATAAAAATTAGGAAATTAAAATTTTACTTTTCCGCAATAAAGTTTGATCGAAAAAACAAAATAGATGCTATTTACAAGCATTTGAGAGCATTATAATAGTTCTTTTACCAATAAATTAATACTTTTAATTATTTTTTTTGTTGAAAAAGGCTTAAGACAAGTTTGTCATGTAATATTTTCCAGTGCAAAATTTAGTTAAATCTGTCACAAGTTGACTATTTTAGATATAGCCAAGATTACTATTCATTTCTGCTTTTTGCGCGAGATCAGTGCTGCGTACAGCGCACACGGTGGGCGGTGGAACGCCGCGTTCGAACGTGGGTACCTAATGTCAGATATCGGATCGGCCCCGGGCGACGGCACGTTGATTGAAGCCCTCCATACTCTCTCTCTCTCTCTGCGACTCACACCGTGTATCTCTAAGTACATGCGTCGCGCCCCACGTTCGCTGTACTCGATCACATGATACTGCTCTTTCTCTCGATGGTGAATATGCCGAGAGGATGCTTCCTCCAACTCCCACACACGCGTTCGCCTTTTCAACTGCGCGCATCTCTGATGGATTGATTTCTGATATTCCTTCTGCTTCCTGATGCACATCAGCTCTTGTTATTGGTTGAAAAGATAAAATTATTTAATCGACAAAATAAATTTTTTTAAACTTGGAACATTGAAAAAATTTAATTGTAATATTTGAAAAAATATTTAATATATTATCTGATGACAACTATGAATATTTTTAATCATATTTGTGATGAAAAATAAAAGGCATATTGGTCACCAGATGATGATGATGATGGAAGTTGGTTTTTTCGCATTGGCGGATGTTTTTTATTTATGTTAAAAAGGTTCTGATGAGAATATAATAATTAATAACGGAATGAGTGGTTTTTAATTTTATTTATAACTGAGAATAAAGTGGCTTTAGGCCAATAAATTCACATCACGCAAATCACCCTGAAGGCCTCTTTAGGCGCGCGGAGCCTTCATTTTTCGCGATTACGAGTATTAACATGATTGCTTGGAAATCAATTGCCGGTAATCAATAATTCATGCTCCAAATTATTTTTTCTGGCTCTTTATAATGCAAGTTGCAATCGCGCTGTATATTTCCTCCAGGGTGGTCCTTTCTTGCACACTCTCTTTTTCCACCAAACATTTACCTATATACCCGCGCACATCGCATCAGAGAGTTTATGTTATATACCTCCACGAAAGTTTAACCTAATTGCGGAAGGAAGCGCTCAAGAACTGAGCCATCGAACGCTTGTAAATTCATACTCGGCCATGTAATTTAACGCCAAAATAACCCGTAATTATTTCGCGCGTAGTACGCGCGCCTAACTCCACGCAGGAAAATATGTATCCACTTGATCGTTTACCATCCACCAAGCGATGACGTTTTCTCTGCATATTTTTATCTATAAATAAATCAAACCTATTCCTCGAAAAAAATTTTTTTACAATGAAATTTTTTGTTTTTTATTAAATACATTTTTTTCAAGTCTTTACAATAAATTTATAAGAAAAATAGTGTGCTTTTTATTATTAAATGCAACTGACAAATTGACGATAATTTGCTCGAGTCAAAGGTTGTAAGTATTAATCGCCTCGTTGAGTGACGATTAAATTCGTGAGTATGATAAATGGCGGGCATTTTCTATTATCGCCACGACGCGAATGAATTGCATCGCGCGGCGCGCGAGCACTGAGGGAAATCCGGATTGAAAATAGCCGGGGCGTCGTCGTCTCTCTGATGATGCTCACCGTGAGGTTACACGCACGTAGCAGGCCATTTCGCTTTGGGCCCGCTCGCGTCCGCGCCTGCGCCGAGCCCGCGCGTCGGGCGGCGCCTTTTGATCTTGCCTGTAATCCCGGCGGGCCCCGCGGTCTGACTGACGTCATACCCGTTGAGCTGTGGCCAGTGTGCAAGATATACACCTACACACCTATATGCGCGCCACACATTTATATGTATTCGCCTTCATACACAATATTATAACTCTCCACAAGCCCTTCACAAAATTGCGGACACGCGCTCGCTTTCGCGGCGCACACATATCAGTTATATATATTCGTGTGCGTGCGGATAAATACAATATTTATTGGAGAAATATAATCCGCGATAAAGATTGTCCTTTTTATAAAAAAAAACCTATCCACCACTATGATGTATATTGCAGAAATACTCACGTTAATTTTTCCCCGTTTTTTTTCTTTCAAATATCGCGCAATTTTTCACGCCACGGACAGGTCTATAAAGCACGCCAGAGTATGGATAAACAATGGCTCTTTATCGTTTCCAATTATACGTGGCAGCCTCGTAAAACTCTGATAAGTCTGTCTGCTCTATCAGCCATACACAGAGAATATGCAGTAGTGCACAGCAAGCTGATGCTTTAGAAGGCGCTTATTTTCCTCTCAGTTATCGTCATTGTTGTATTTTTTATTGTAAAAAATGTATTGTCTACAGTTGAAAGGTCAAATGAATGAAATATATTTGTGCATGAAATAATTTTGAGTGAGTTTCAAGTTCAGTAAGAGCAAAATATAACTCTCGACGCGCGGCAAAACCGCCACTGCGCGTTCATGGTTTTTCAGTTTATTTCTGCATTGTGCACGCAATCACTGTCCGGCCAACCCTTTGCTCTATACCGCGCCGTGTATTTGTCCGGCCTAACAATTATCGTTGAGTTAATTAAGGGCCCTCATTAAGGGTAATTACAAGAGTGCGGTTTTCGTGTGTGTGGGAAATGAAGCGCGAGAGGTAAATTGTTTCTTGGTTTGTTTTATGCAGGACAAGGACGAGTCAACCAGCTGGGTGGAGTTTTCATCAACGGTAGACCCCTACCAAACCACATTCGTTTGAAGATTGTGGAGATGGCCGCGGCAAATGTCAGGCCGTGTGTCATCTCGCGTCAACTGCGAGTATCCCATGGCTGCGTGTCTAAGATCTTGAACAGGTATCAAGAAACTGGATCCATCAGGCCTGGAGTGATCGGCGGCAGTAAACCTCGCGTGGCCACGCCCGAAGTTGAGGCCAGGATTGAGGATCTCAAGCGCCAGAATCCTGGAATTTTTTCCTGGGAGATTCGGGATAAATTAATCAAGGTCTGTTGATAAAACGAGTTGTAATATTCTAGAAATTTTTTGAATTTTCATTTAGAATCTTTAAAATATACTAACTAGTCCAATGTGGTTTTGCTAGCAGGATGGAGTATGTGATAAGACGTCTGCACCCTCAGTTTCCAGCATTTCAAGGCTTTTAAGAGGACCCGTTAATCAGACTAGACCAGGTGATGATCCACGACGTAATCACTCCATCGATGGAATTCTCGGTGAGTTTGTGTGTCCTTTTTGCAACACCTGTCCTATACGGTAATTGATTCTTGTGCGATCTCTGGAGCGATAGATTGTTGACAAAAACACGGCAGATGTCTTAGTCACGTATAAATAAAAAAAACGATTGCTATCATGCTTCGGGCATCAGAGAGGAATTGAAGATAGAAAACAAGTAATTTAAGTATCTTAATATATACGAGCTTCTAGTCTCAGATCTTACTAATCTTGCAGTATGAATCTTATAATTCCAACTTCTAGTCTTCAATTATAAAAGTTCAAAGTCGTGAGTCTTAGTTTCTTCTCATAATCCAATATCTCATATTTATAATCTCAGTTTGAAGCAATAAAAACCTAAACAAGTCGTGATTTGAAGCTTTTTGAGGCTAGAATAAACTTGAATGTAAATTTTTTTTGTTGTTTTTGGAACTGTAAACTAATTGTAGTAAAAATATTATCGTGAAATAACACATTTAACAGTATATTTCATAATTACTTTCTATAAATTTGCGGTTTAGCAATGTGTGATGGTCTTCAAAATGACGCAAGGGGGTTGCTGATTTTTTTGGGGCTTCTATAGACTCTAATATTACTATAAAAAAAAATTTAATCCCAAAGCAAAACATTTAACACTATATTTCATAACTATTTCTCATAAAATTTAGGTTTAAAGGGTGTTTGATGGTCATTGTATTTAATATAATTATTTTTGGATACCTCGTCAATTTAATTTATTTTCCTGGGTTAATTATCTTTAAATCATCGCGTAAAGTGTTAATTAAATGACTGTAATGTGCTTGAACATAGCTATTAAAATGGTTCGCACAGTGTTTCAACGTTGAAGAGAGTGAAAATATCCTAGATCTCAACTATATTCATGCGATCTTATGTATAATCTCGTTGATCATGTGTTTTCCCACCACTTGATCAACCATCTAAGCCGTCCAGGAAGAAGATTAGTTGGATATCTAATGTGCGCATCGTCGATTACATAAAATATATCCATCCAATATAACTCGCGATAGCATATATGGAAGTATATATATGCAGGAAAGCTCTAGCAGAAATATAGGTCCAGTCGGCACTGCTATAAAGAGAATCCTGCCTTATATTTATTAGTTACCTGCCTCTCTTTCTCGTAAAGAAATATATTAGGCGCCCCGTCGTGCGCGCGAATGTGTCTCGAGTTTATTATCTTCGCGCCTGGAAGTTTCACATTTGATTAGAGAAGAAGACTTCGTTCTGCTTGCGCCATGAGAGAGAACGCATACAGACAACTCAACTATATATACATTAACCTTTCTACAAAAATTAGTGTTAAAAAATTTTTTTTCGTGTCGATAAAGTCATCAAGCGGATTTATTTTTACTCATATTTTTTTCTAGCTTCTCGACACTGGGAAATAATTCAAACCGCGTAATGTGTATGAACTCTGGCATCGCGAGAGTGAACAATCATCGCGTGTGGTCCCGAGCTTTGTTCTGCAGCTCCTCATCCTGCCTTGGCTCCTCTAATCTCGAGATGTGCCGCCGAAGGATTTGCGGCTCGTGCGCGCGAGAACAGGATGAGTGTACGTCTTTGTTCCTGACGCTTGTATGATGATAAAATAAGTTGAGCTGGCCGCAAGCACCGCAGTACTATTGATTTAGACATGTTCTCGTTCGAGGCATTCGTTCTGTAAAGTGCCTGCTAACCACGCGTTAAATTTTATCGAAAAAAAAAACAACTGTTTTTTGTAAATGATTTTCTCCGCCATGGGATTGATGGATTTTAGAGAGCAATTTAGTGGATAATCGAGAGATTAATTGCAAGTAGCATTTTGCAGATTTACCGCAACGATAATAATACTAATATTGAAATATGTTGAAAGGCAGGAGGTATGGGGTGTTATTCGACGAGGAATTGGATATAATATGGTTTATGGCGTCGATGGATCGTGGAAATCGTCAGGCATCAGTCAAGAAAAATTCTTCGGTACTTGCACATATATCTATATATGCCCTCGAAGCGTTGTTAAGGATTTACGACTACTGCCGTGGCCTTTAATCTTGCGAACCGCTCGCCAGAGCAAATGCACTCGCTCCAACGCGCTCTTCCTTGCGCTTTTCTCGCAATATTATAAACTTAAACTCTTATTCATCTTCGCACCCTAACGTATTCTATACTCTCTTTACATGCATATTCCTATGATCGCTTCATTTGATAATTAATTTTTTGCCACGTATTGCGCGGCAACGCAATTTTAATAATTGTTCCAACAGATATTTTACTTTCATGCTATTATGTTGAAAAAAATTTCTTTTCTTAATTTTCTCATGCATCAATAATAAAATATAAATATTTTTTACTGCAATATTAAAGATCTAAATAATTTTTCTGTTGATAAAAATCTTTTTTTAATGTCGTAAATAGTTGAAATAATTTTTTAAAAATATTTCTGATGGGGAAAAAATTTTTGTTTTTCACCTATAAAATCTATTTTTTTGCTTTAGCCATGTGGAATTTCCATCAATAAGTGTTGATCGCTGTTGATACCTCCTTATTTATCCATCCTGGCAGTAGTATGAGTGTATACAAACGGCGAGCAAGCTTATATCTACATGTCAAAGAACTTAATTCGTGTTGGTTCGCGGACCCTAATTTCTCCGGTGTTTTAGTTTAGTATAGGTTGGCCAAGCGAACGGCTGTAATCACGAAGGATTTAATGGTGGGTTGCAGACTCGGGCGTGTGAACTGTGGGCGGGAACAACTCGCTTCCTATCTTCGGTATCTGACGTCTAGCACGTGCTGGAACTGAAATTCCACACTCAGCGCCGTCCCTTCTTTTTCTCAATTGCGTGAGCGTGGAATGTCTTATCCGCGCCACCACAAGCCATCATTGTCCAGTGGTCTAACGAACCATGGAATTGGACATTTTACGATTTACTTTTCACTTCCTATGACAGATGTTGCCGAGTAAATCGTTTTTATCGCACCGCCATCACGAGATTTTTCTTTTTCTATCAATTCTTATCGACTTGTGCACTTGAATGAATGAGAGATTTCATGGATTTTCACATTTCCGGTTGCAGGTGGCAGCAGTGGTGATGACTCTGACACAGAGAGTGAGCCCGGAATCGCCTTGAAGAGGAAGCAGCGACGCAGCAGGACGACCTTCACTGGAGAACAGCTGGAACAACTTGAGACTGCATTCCACAGAACGCAGTACCCCGATGTCTACACGAGGGAGGAACTTGCGCAAAAGTATGTCCAATTTTTCCAACCCTTAAAACTCAATTTTCCATCAAAATTGTCGATTATTTAATTTTTTCCTCTTGAAAATTCGATGGAAAAATTTAATTTCAACAATTTTACAATGCTTAACAATTTATTTTATCACTTATTTAGTTTAATTTTGAGGAGAAGAGTATTTTTAAAATTTTAAACTTGAGTTTTTCAGTGAAAAAAAAATTCTTTGGTCGTTTTTCGATGATTGTGAGTGGTTTTATTTGTTGCAGGACCAAGCTAACTGAAGCTCGAGTACAAGTGTGGTTCAGCAACCGACGTGCACGTCTGCGAAAGCAGTTGAATAGTCAACAACTGAATGCCTTCAATACGATGAGCCTGCAGTCCTTCCAAACTCAACACTACCCAAGTGGCGCTGAGAGCTACCAGAGCTACGGTCAGGCCTCGGTAGCCGCGGCCGCTGCGACGACGGGAGGTTACCCCCAGCATTACAATTATGGGGATAACTATTACAGCGCTCAGCAACAGTGGCCCCGAGCGACAACAGAAAATTATGGGTCAGTTCTTTGTTTTGTTTTGAAATATTTAAAATCTTAAATCCGAGATTCCTCCTAATATGAGCGATTAACATTCATCGCAGGATTTCAGTTATTCTACGATGATTAAAAATCATTTTCGTAAAAGTTATATTACGTTACTAATGCCTAGAGAGCTTCTAAAAAGGTTGTGACAGCTATTATCATGGTTTTCGAGTAGTATAACCTACGTTACGTCAGCCAAACCCGAATTTTTTGTTTTTCAGTTAAAATAATTTAAAAAATGCATTTAATGGTGTTTAATAGAGAAAAAAAAAATTTTTTTTATGAAATTTTTAAAGAAGTATAAAACCCCCTGAGAATCTCGCTGTTTTCGCGATTTTTTTTAGTTTTTTGCTGATTACTCATTAAATAAACAAAATAACGAAAAATATTATAGATCATAAAAGATAGGGAATTTTATTTTCTACAAAAAATATAAAATAAAATTTTTTCATATTTTCGTTTGTTTTTGAGATATTTTGAAAAATAAGAATTTTCAAAAATTGGTTATATCTCAAAAACTCGGAGAGTTACAAAAAAATTTATTTAACATTTTTTGTAGGTAATTAAACACTTATTCATTTTACTCTTATGATATTTTTCATTATCTCCGTTATTTAGCGAGTTATCGCTGAAAAACCAAAAAAAATCATGAAAATCGCCAAATTTCCAAGGGGTACCCCTTCTAAAATTTCTCAAAAAAAAAAAATTTTTTTTTTATCTCAACAAAACCTTCTAAAACTTATTGTAGACTCTGTTTTTATTAGTTTTAAGATTTTTTTAATATACGCCCTTTTAGCATCAAAATGTCATGATGGTGATTTTTAACGGAAACTAAAATTTAAATATAATTCGCCTTGTGCATCTAATGAAGTCGTTTCTAATCGAGAAATATTTTCGTGCCACATGTCTGCAACGAAAAAAAAAAATATTAGCAAGCGGGACCCCTTGCAGAGCCAGTACACCATCGATCTTGACGCATACGAAGGCTCGAGCACGTTGTTTCGTCCTCCTCGTGGGATATTTATCCTGAGAATGCGGCGAACACATGTGGGCATCATGGGCCCAAGCTCACAATAACGCCTCGCTCATTCTCGGGCGTTTCCGACAATTAATTCCGCCATTGTGGGCTAATAACACGTTGGTGCATGCCAACAACAGTTGTATTACGTTGCCGAGTTGTGCGATTAGCCTCGTGTGCTTATGTTATACGTCAGGTTGCAGAGAAATCGTTGAAACAAGTGCTCTGCGAGTACAGCGTGTAGACATACATACTATTCTCGTCGATCGACGCACACGGCGGTCCAATCCCTCTCCTTGAGGTCCGTGTGGTCCGCAATTATGTAGCTCTGACCACATAATGAAACGCTACCGGCTAATAATCAACTCGGTCTTTCCGACTTGGGCTCGGGTCTGCCCACCTCGACGCGCCTATCTCTCGCACTTTTCGTGTTACATCAGATTCCTTCTTTTTTTCTCCCTGCTCCTAAAATTATTATTAGCGCAGAAATTTTCGGGAAATTAATTGTCCCTTGTAAAATAAAAAATACAATAAAAAAAAAGATTGAATTATAATATTTTATACTCACAAATATTAAAAATAATTTATGTCATCTGTTTTTTTCAATGATAAATTTTTTTATCACGTGTTTTCCATGAAATATTCTAAAGGGAAAAGAATTTTTTACGATTGAAATTTCCTGACGTTTTTTTTTTCAAATTTAAATTTTTCAGGGAAACTATTGTGTTGCATGGGTATTGCGGGTGGGATAAGAGTAGTGTTGTGACACATAAAAGAGTATAAAAAGGTCGGCACGATTTAAAAGCCTGTAAAAGAATATATATCAAAGTGTACCGCGCGTGTAGAGCGCGGCGCTGAGGAAAGGGCTGCTCGTCGTCACGCTGCCTATAACCAATTCTCAGGGCACCTATCGACTGTATGTATTGAGAGTCACATTTCAAAAACAAACATCACACTCGCTCAATTGTTACGGGTAAATTAAGGAGAAGAAGAATGCATTTAAACAGCGCGACCATTGAAAATTTTTCTTCTCACCTGTGACACACTCGGAATTTCCGGCGATAAATAATAATCCACGTATATTATACCGACAATTATATTTTTTAATTACAGATTGTTTAACAGTACGCATTATGGAAGTGCCAACCTTGCGCCCAGCAACCTGAATCTCAGCGTTAGCCCGACCGGTTCGAACATGAGTGCCTGCATGGTTCAGGGGGCAACTTCCGGCATGAATTCTCCGGTCAGCATGGGTCATCATCACGTCACGCCACACAGTCCCAGTGAAGCTAAAAGTGGATATCCCTACCTGGGACCCATCGACACTCAAGTCTGTGGGAGAGTTCTTTAAAAAACAAAACGAAAAAAACCTTAATTAATACCTAAAAAATTTCGTGATTCACAAAGTAACCCGGTGAACGGGGTTCTTCAATCTGCAGTTGAAATGTTAAACAGACTTCACGACTCATAACTATATTGAAAAAGCAAAGATTTGTTATAATTACACGCATAAAAGCGTCACTTGAAAAAAAAAAAAAAAATTGAGTGATTTAAATTTCGTTATTTTGCCTTAAAACATTTAGCAGTACTGTTTAGAATTAATAATTTAATTAACAAAAATGATTTAGGACATCATATGCCTCACAATTGATGGGCTACTGATGATTAGGTTCATGCAGGGTTATTTTTTATAATTTTTAGTAATAAAATTTAGTTTGTATTTTGCTATAAAATTTTTTTTTCTTCTACTTTTAGGAATGACACTAAAGAAGAGATTCTAAATTGTAGAAATTTTTTTTTATGTACGTGTTTATTTATGTTTTTGATTATTAAAATGGAAAAGAGTGGACCCTGCCACCCCAATCGCCCTGCTATTGCCTTAAGGTTGCCTTTACGATTGTAACTCAATGCTTTTGACATATCACGATATAATTCAAATTCAATGGCCTTTTATATATAATGTTTAACGTATATATATATTTATGTGTACCTTTTAGCAGAGTTTTAACTTAATTAAATGAGAATTTATGGGTAAGAAATGAGTGAGTGTAAATATTTGATATGAAAAATGTACAAAAAAATGTTTTTCGATATGGTTGTAATTTTATTTTTGATGAGTCTTGATGTGATCCCCCACTAATTCGTGTAATATGGGCCAGTTGACGCTTTGTATATGAGACTTGATGTTTTGCAAGATGCACGCTAGATGTTTAATGCTTGTAGAGCCTAATCGTTATGGATTAATAAATGATTAAAAAATTTTTCGATTGAATTTTTTGGTAGAGCTGTGGTGCGGAGATGGGGAAAAATATATGAGTGGTTATATGTTCTATAGATGAAGTAAAAAATCGTGCTTGGAACTACAACGAGCAATCAGCCTGCCGTATATCTGCCGCTCCTGTCGCCACGCATTTGTGACCCATTGTGTATCCGAAGTAGGTGGTCGCGCAGCGCTCATTCTCGCTCCTATTTTCTCTATCTCTCCAGCATCGCATCGTACGCGGCGTCTTTTTAGATACAAAAGTAGTCTCAACTCATGTCGGCGAGTCACGTTTTGTCTTTTATGTTTCGTGGATCGGGCTACCGTTAACCAGAAAACTTGACTACTGATCCATTGATTTTCGATCTTGAAAACATAATGGGCCATAGCTATTATTATGAGCGCCGGACAACTTCAAACACTCTCGTTTTTTTTTCTTTCTTTCCTGGAAAAGTTAAAAAAAGAAAATAAAAATCTACATCATTGTAAATCTATTTTTTTCGACGTTTAGAGACACATGATTGTGTGTGTGTGTGTGTTTGACAGAGAAAAGAAAATATACTGAAGAATTCAAATAAGTTTGTCATTGGAATTTCGAGTTTAGAATTTTCTTTTCTACTTTTTAGGGTTTTAAAATTATTTTGTAATATTAGAACAATGATATTGAGGTTGGAAAAAGTTTTAAAATTATCGTTTTGTTGGTAAAACAACCGGAAAATACGAGTTACCTGTACTACTTGCTTTTACTACTTACTATTACTACTTGATACGCGCCATTTCGTGAAAACTTGTAAAACAAATCTTGCATGTTATTTAAAGGCTTAAAAATGAATAATTTGAAAAAATAAAATTTTTTCAAAACACAATTAATGTTTTTTTAAAAATAATGATATTTTCACATATTTTAACATAATGTTTAAACCCTTGAATATTTTATTATAATAGTTTTAAGGGTTAAAAATTTTTTTTTTCACTCGTTGAAATTTTTATTCGCATTAAAAAGTGATCTTGTATTTTCCCACGCTAATTCCCAATCGATATCATTTAAATCCCTTGATGTACAGTGCCCTTATTACATCCATCATTTGCGGATACTTTTTGCAGGCAGTCGCTCGCGTGGGGCCTCGCTAACCTACCACATTGCAATTGTAGTTTAAGCGAGGAATACACATTGAAGTGAAAGGCTCGTTCGGGCATCAACAGAGATCAGGAGAGCGTTATTGGCGTGGCACGGGGGTGAGAATGTATGCGCGGCGCTATTTCAAAGGAAGCCGCTCGGAAAAGAGAGTCGAGTACTTGGGGATGGGCACAGGGGCGGAGATCAATGAATAGCGAATCTTAAAGAACGAAAAGTCGATATGGGGGGTCTTTCTTCAGTTGCTTCATCAACCTATGGTATAAAATTCATTTTTCCTTCTGAGAGATTCAATTCTTTTATTCTATAAATTAGTCCAATGTTTACTCCTGAAAATTCGTGAGGGCTGATTCAAAAATTCTTTTTTTCCAGTTCATATTCAAGAGGTCGAGGTGAGTCTGGTGTTTCTGATGTGGATATGAGAAGAAATCGCGGCGGCGCGAACTCAACAGATGCATCGGCAACGACACAAAGCTGATAGGCGTGACGGCCTCCCAAGCTCAAGCCGCACCCTCGTGTGTAGGGGACACAAATCTGTAGGGGCGGCGTTTAGATTTCGATCCCCTCGTGTATAAATCTATGTATATATACATGTGACGCGCGCGCGCGCTTCTAATAATACAATACTACCTTATTTACAGCGATCTTGACATCAAGCACATAATGGAAAATTATAGGGATTTTTTGGGTAATTAAAATATATATCGAAAATCTAGCAAATTATAGATGACCGTTCAATTTATTATGGAGGTTTTTCCGATAAATCTTGTTGCATTTGAAAAAAAAAAACGCAACTTCAATTTATTTTTTTCGCAATTATTTATCAAAAGTCGACATATTCAAGTATTGCTAATAGTTTTTTATTTTTTTATATACTTTACTCCCTTGTTTAGGCCAATTATCATATTTAATTTACATCCTCTAAATTTTTTTCTTAAAAAAACAAACTATATACTTAATCGAAAAAAAATATATATATAAATAATCTCTGAATACATTGAGAAACAAATTTTGATTGGGCTCTACCCCCTTGGAAAAATTTAATTTCAATAGAATAAATTTTATCTATTTACTTTTGTCCTTGTAAAAATGATTGATTATACATTGACGTGCTTATATGGGGACAATAATTCTAAGATAGATTGAAATTACCATAGCAAAGACAATGAAAAAGAAATACGAGTGAAGAAATGCACGCAAGGCGGTTATGGCTGCTGAAAAACAACCCTCCTCTCAATAGTACCATTGCAGACGTGTGTGGCGCGGGCACCCCACGTATTAAATGCATCAGCCGGATGGGTTATATAGCAGCCAATGGCTGCGAGAGAAACGCGCGGTAACAATGGAACAAGCGAACAGATTAATCAAACTTAACTGAGCCAATGAAAAGCGTGCAAATGCACCCCTAGGGGGGCACCGTGTAACCGTTCGCTGTCGTCTTTATTCGTATATGTACACGCCAGTGACGCTCGTTGCGATGATAGTTCCTTGTGCGCAGGAAGTACGCGTGCTCGCTGATGCCCGGCTGCTGTTGCGAATTTAATGATAACTCCTAAATGACGAGGTGAATTCACCCTACTCGTTTGATCCTTTTTTTTACTCAACTCTAAAATTATGACTACTCCCATTTATCATTTCAACTGATGACCTTAAAAATTTTTCTCTGATCATTTCTAAACCCTTGGAAAAATTTTAAACGACTTACACAAAAAATCAACAAAAAATTATTCACCCGATTTTTTTGTATTTCACAAATATTCGACAACCATTTATGTCATTTTTTCAAATAGAAAAAAATTCTCCGAAAAAATAAAAAAAATTCATGACATACAAAAATTATCAGGAAAAAAAAAAGAAAAAATTAAATTTTTCGTGCACAGAAAAAAATGTAACATTTTTTTTTATGTTAAAAACTAAAAGTTTTCATAAAAAAAAAAATTCTTTTTTAATGCACCCTTAAATTCCAATTCTATTGCAGGACTTTTTTTCGATAACTAAGGTCAAAAATAAAGTAAAAAATAATTAAATAAATAAAAAACATATTTTTTGGACGGAAAAAAATTTTTTTTTCCACGTGTGTATGATCTCAATTGGGATATCGGGGGGTGGAGAATCCCAAGGGATGTGAGGGAAAAATATAGGATATATATACTTATATATGTCGCACGGGTCACATTTTCAGAGTTATCCACAGTGATATATACACATTTACAATGGAGTAATAGTCAAGAGGAAGCCGGGTGCCAGGGGTTACCGGTTGGCGGGCCCGGGGGCCTCCCTTCCCGATCGTGTACGCGTATCGCCAAGCAAAAGATCAACAAACGCGGCGTGATGCGCGACCAATCGGCGCGGCGAGACCAGCTGCCGCGGCCAACGTCGAGAACAACACCAAGTATACGCGACGGCGTTGGCGGCCGCGTCGTCGTCGCTGCAATATGCAGCTAGGTATATACATGATGGCGGACAACTTCCATCCATCACGCGCTTTTCCATCAAGCTCCCTGACTCTCCCCCTCTTCTGATCTCGTTGGATTTTTCAACCATTTGGTCGTGGACACGGGCAATCTGCGATGTCACCATCAAATATGTCGAATTTCCGGTCTAACGAGACTTTCAAATTCAGGGGTAATTTTTTTTATCCTGCCATTTGGGGAATGACGCGTTTAATTATTGCTTTTTATCACTGAAAAATTTCTTTTCCACAAATTGGCCACATTAAGACCGTTTTTATATATCAAAAACGATTTTTTTCCAAATTATATGAATTTTTGAAGAAAAAAAAAATTTTTTAATACGATAAAAATCGCAATTTATAAGTTTTTTATGTTAAAATATCGTTTTTTTTTTCAAGTTTATAATATTTTTTAGATGTAAAAAATTTTTTGATCTGTGTAATTTGATTTATTTTTATAAAAAATCTAAAAAAGGAGAAATATTTTTGGTTTCAGAGAAGTAGTGTCTTTGGTATTGATTAAAAAAATTGTTTTTTTTTTTTTTTTTTTATGAAAAGCTTGTTTGAGGAATAAAAATGAAGCGTGAATAAAATTATGTTAATAAGTTGCACATAGAAATGTGTAATACTGGTTTTATAATAGAATTGTCATACGAAAGTAACGTGGCAAATCAAAATTTCACGTGAAGGATCCAAGCGCGACCACATAATTGGCCTAATCAAATTCTCCACCGGTCGTGTTTGGTAGAAGGTTACATTAGACCCGAAAAATCCATCTCGGGAGCGTAAAAGCTGTGCCATGCGTGCGTTTACACGGGCGCAGATCGGCGCGGCATATAAGCATGTCATCACGCGAGTTAGGAAGTTTTAGTTCTGCTTAAAAGAGACTTGAACACTCCCCTCGAGTTGATGATACCTCTCA
Organism: Macrocentrus cingulum; assembly: GCA_002156465.1. Taxonomy (NCBI): domain Eukaryota; kingdom Metazoa; phylum Arthropoda; class Insecta; order Hymenoptera; family Braconidae; genus Macrocentrus; species Macrocentrus cingulum. The sequence continues at coordinate 193,351 of MVJL01003878.1, forward strand.
GCTTGTCTACACAACTATACAAGCAAACATGCGATTCATCGTTAATTCTGCCAATAAAATTGGAATAAAAAAATTCCCACTATCTCCAAAAAATAGAGCGATATTAAACTCGGCAAAGAAGTGAGAAAATTGAAGATTTAAAAAAATTCTGTTGAGATTATGATCATCCACGAACAAAAGATCATATATGAATTACCAAGAATCCATGAAAATTCTCGTGAAAATGTATATCGGTGGAAGAAAAGCAATTTAAAACGACGCGCTGAAAAATAAAAACACCGACTGGGCGGTCTGAGAGTTGTAAGCCTTTTAAGTTTGACAGTTTTTTGAATTACATCTCTACCCACATTTATGTTGAGGGTTGAAATAGGATTTTCCGAGTTTTAGTTTCAATAGTGTTTTCAGTATATACACAATTCGTTTGTACTGATCCTCATAACAAGGTGTCAATGTGTCACATCAACTGGAAATTTCCCTAAAAAAAAAATAAATAAAATTTTGAAATTCTGTTTCGACCAAAACATAAAGGTGTCATATCATAACTTTTTTATCGAAAAAAAAAAAAAATATTTCTTCCTTCAAAACCTTAATTTCAGATCCTCAAAAAATTCAAATGCTCATTTAAAATTTTTTTTAGTCAACTTTTAAAGTAAAAAACATGAATTTTTAATAAAAAAAAATTGTTTATTCCTACTATTAATTTTTTTAAGCAAAGAAGTTTAATGAAAAAATGAAAATTAATTTTTTTTTCTTAAAAATTTAAGTGATAGATCATCGAACAAATGATTTTTCGGTCTATAGTTGTAGTCTGGGTAGATCAATCAAATAAATAATGTTGGAAAATGACAGTGCAAAATGTATTTCAAGTATAGTAATTTTGCAGTTGAGCCATAAAATACCCGCGAGCTATTGTGAAGAAGAGCGGAAAAATCGCAGTTGAAGCGACTTTTGGCTGATTCCGAGTGCCATCGATCAGCCCTGTTCTACGAGGGCCCGCGAAGCTCGTCTATAACCTCTGAGTTGGGCCCCCTATGCGAAGAATCGGGGCGTAGGTAACGTAATCAAAGCGTGCACTGACCGTAGCGCGAAGCTGTAAACCTGAGATACATATACAGAGAAGACGTTATATCTTCGGCGATCTTTTTTAAGCATAGACTGTGTGTTATTCGTGCGCCGGGTTTCTATTTCAGCCGAGTCAGCGTCGAAAAGCGTTAACGAAGCCTAACGAAAGCATAGCCCGACCACCCTGCAAGGCGGCCCGCACGAACACCAGGAGCACGTGGGTCCCAACGCGTTCGATTCAATGGGGAATAAATTGTATCGCAGAGAATCTTAGATGAAAGTATCCGTGTGTTTCTATTGATGAATATACTTGCACGCTTACCCTGCATTTAAAACGCTGCGTAGACACGCTTAGCTGTACCTAACACCCCTTGTTTGTTGCTTTAGCTAAGCTAGTTGACGCAGTCGACCTCGGCATTAGTTTCGATCGGTTATGCCGATGATATTCCCTTAGACATGCACATTCGACATTGCTCGTTAGTCTTGGCTATGCGAATTATACTTATGGATATATACATAAATCTCAGGCCAATTTTAAATTTCATCCTACTCTGGATTATGTGATGAAGACACCTTCTTCAAACCTTGTCGAAATTGGGTATAAAATACGAAATAATCATGATGAAAAATTTTCTACCTCTTCGACATTTTTTTAAGCATGTTCAAAATATTTGTATGTTTTTCGGGGCAAAACATTCATCACTATATTTAATAAATAAGTATATTAAATAAATTTGAGGTTTGGGGATGTGCGATGGTCTTTCAAACGACGCTAGAGGGTTGCAAATTTTTTTAGTGGCTCTTGAAACTCTTGAAAAAATAAAGAAATTCGATATTTTTTAAATTAGACTCAACTTAAGAGGTTGGTGTGTTTTTTTTTTTGCTTGACACTTGTATATAGTATAGCTTAGTTCTTAAGTAAGCTACTTTTGTGCATAAATATTTTTTATACACAAGAAACCGTATATAGATTCAAAGCAGGCATATTGTTCAGCCAAAGAGTTGGACGATGGAAGGAAATTCCATTTGATGGTTGAAAAGGCATCTCCACGTGCCGATATCTGGATATATATTCCAGACTTTTCAGTTCACTTCACAGGTTGATGGTAAATAATAACAGCGGTTTATAAAGTCACAGAGGCACAAGGGCGTTTATGGGTTAGTGGAGTTAGTGTCAGATTATCCAAGTGTCTAGATGACAGACTCCAAGTTATTGTAGTAAGACGAAAAAAGGCGACGCTGTGAGTGGAATGGAAGCTTTTTCAGCCATGCCACTGGGGTAGCTGAGTATTATCTGACCAGGGGGCCTTGTCTGCGGAATTATAATCTCAGCCAATAGTGCACTCGACCACCAAAATAGGCTCTTTCAATCGCCAAAGCCAAATACATATCGTCTTGACCAGACTTCCAATGTACCAAAAGCTATATAATCTTGATCTCTTCTTCTATTTTCATCCCTCTGAAATATGTCCGAGAAAATTCACCGGACAACTTGTAGGGATCTCTTCATCTTCGGTCAGAATCTTGATTTTATTATAGGGTTATATCGTGTTATACATCAGGATCAACATTGATCAGTGTCCTAAAAAAAAATCCAACCAAATTTGATCGTAAAAACCTGCAGAAATTTATTAATTGCTTTGATCCAACAAAAGACCTTAAAAAAAATCTTTAAAAAATTTTTTACGCCACTCCCATATTTTAATAAAATTAAAAAATTGTAAAATACACAAATCAACCGGGAAATTTATTTTAAAAATACGTAGATAAATTTTTTTTCGACTCTCAAAATGTTGCTATTTATCGTCAAGTTTTTCAATGTCATGTGAGAGACTCCTGGGACACTTGTAACTGTCGTAGGAGGTGTAAAAATCATATTCTCAAGGCTCTCGACATGAATGACTCTTGCACTCGCCCACAAGTAGAGAGAAAACTGCGTCTGCGCGTCCCCGAGGAATCACAACTGGGGAATTTAGCATTGAAATCTCCCCAGGTCGGGCAGAGAGGATGCAGCAACCAGTGGCTGACACGTATGCGAGTGTATCTATACTTGGAGGTGTCATCCATCGATTCGTAACGGCCCGAAGTCGCGCGACGAGGGAGGATGATACTGAAATCACGAAAAATTCATCGCTCTGCAGTGTGTCTCACACACGGCGATAGAGCGAAAGGACTTTGATGCGCGAGGAAGAAGGCGTCTTTGGTGGGACTTGCCCGATGTTGGGTCGCTCTGCGTTGAAATTCCACAGGGGAGGACACGGCGAATCATCAGTAAATAGGACTGAGTCGCGAGCGCAGGACACCGGGCCGCGTCCAATCCGCGCTAACACTGCTGCCCAAGTGTGACGAAACCGCGCCCGACAATCACGAGGATTTAGAACTGGAAATCCACACACGGCGCCGCAGGATGTGGCATTATTGCATGTTCGCTGGCTCGTGGACATAAAGGATCATCCAGATTAAATGACATTTATGTCACCCATCAACAAAGAGCTCACACATATTTTTTTTTTCTTTCATATACATGCTTTGTAATATTATTTAAGTCCGGTAAGCCTGGGTTTATCTATAATTGCGGGATATCCGACGTGATGTACTAGATATCAGTGAAAAGTCAATATTTATGATTACGTCTCTGATCATCAGTTCTTTCTGGGCTTTCAATGAGTGCATGCAATATTTTACATCGCGATTATATACTTTAGCAAATTATTTGTTAATTGTAGTTTATCATTTAAATAAATTCATCATGCATCGATATGAAAATGCAATAATTTTATTATTAACTTCTTTTATTAATTGTATTTTTTTATATACAGTGTATAATATTTATTTTTTAACAGTATATAAAAGCGCCTGAAATATTTAATTAATATGCTTGTGGCATATATTGTTTAATGGACTTTCATTAAAAACAAAAGCGGACGTCAGTTATTAAATTTTTGTTGAAGAAATACTTTTACTTTTTAAAAATATTTCTTTTTTTTTTTCTTATAGCCGAAAAATAATTTATAAAAAGAGAAAGTTTTTTAAAAGTTTATTTTACCAAATTTCTAGGGCTATTTATTATTTAATAATTTTTTTAATTGATAAATATATCCACGTTCTGACACAAAATTTTATTAAAACAATACAATTTTTTTTTGTTGCAATTTTAAGACATTTCTATTGTTTTTTTTTGTCAATTTTTTATATTAAATGAATTCCAATATTTTAGTATGAATTTAACTTATTAGCTATATCTATAAAGCGAAGAACTCAAGTACACACTTTAGCGAATACGTATAGTAGAAAAAGACTGTGTTTAGCCAGACAGAAATTAAAGATGCTTACTTGAATGTAGATAAAGTGCGAATTTTGATTAATTAATTATTTAAAATTTTTTATACAGTTAGTATGAATATTTATTGTTTCATTTTTATTATTTTAGGTTTATTTTTTGTTGATTTGGATTTTTTTCGGAGTAAGTAGTGCGAGAAAGTGGTGCGGGATTTTTTATTTCGTCTTGACGCTGTGGTCTTTGTGTCTATTCTCATATGAAGACTATCGCAGCATACATACCCGTACATACCTATTGGCGCGATATACAGTATGTACAACACATATATGTCCGTTGGCGTGAAGTTACAGGCGGCGTCCTTTGTTCCTGGGGCGGCCGTCGCCGCTGCCGGATCGCAGAACCAAACGCCGTGTACATACACCACGACGAGTAGAACGCTTTTGCTCCAAGCCGACCATCGATCGACGATTTCGCGGCTCATTTCAATCATTATAATTTAATTGTTACGTCGTTGAAGCGCGGAGGCACACGATATACCCACGTATGCCCGGCAATATAATGAGGATTGTGGCTGTACTACTTAAAACTTAAAACTTATCCACTTTCTCTAGCATATTAAACCATCCTTACTCTAACAATATTCTAAAATTCATTTCTATACGTCAATTTAACGAGTTTATCTAATATTTTACATTTGGAAAAATTTTTTTAACCCTTAAAAACTACTTTAAACCCGAATTTTAGAAGCAAAAAAATTTTTTTATCAATTTTGACTCGATTTAAAAAAAGTATTTTATAACAAAAAAATTTCTTCTGAGTTTTAAATGAAATTTTAAGGAGAAAATAAATTTTTTTATCAAGTTTTGAGTGAATTAAAAAAAAAAACTTGATAAAAAATTTTTTTGCAACATTTTTGCGGGTTGAGTATTGATGGTGGTGATTAGAAAAAAATTTTGAACGACCGCCTTTAGAGTCCTTTTGATTATGAGGATGACCTCTAATTCCGTTAGTTCGCCGTCTGCGAGTGTTTCCTCCTCGAAATACATTAAAGTCAGGGGAATATACATACCTTTCCCCGTGCGGCTAAGTAGGGGGATGCTCTCTGACTCGGCCGGCAAGCAAAAGGCAAAGCAAAGCAAAGACGCGGGAGAAACGGAGCTCTAGCGATGATGGAAACAAAACAAGCGAATGTATCCCAAGAGTTCTCTACTCGCAACCCTGAGGCTTTGCAATTTTTCAGTGGGATTTATTAGAGCATCATTCTAAGGCTTTACGACGCACCTGGTCAGCATTTCCTCCACGTCCTATCTTCGCGCTCGGGTTCTGTATATAACCTTTCCCAACTCTTTCTCGCCATTTCGCGGCCTTTTTTTTTCATTCCCTGACCGACCGGCTCTGCATTTCTCCTGCTCTTTTCATTCTTCTCCAGCGATCCTCTCACTCACCTGCGCCCCCACTGCTTCATGCCGGAATATATTTTTGTTTTTTCTTTTCCTCTGCGCGAGGCACACAGCTAATTATTTTATTCTCACGCCACGCCGTCAGAAAGGACTGCGCGTGCCTTTTATTAGATGCTCTCAGCACTCATTTCTACCTTGGCTATTCTCAACTTAACGACTCTGGCATACATACCGCAATTCTACATCTGTAATATAATGCACATTTTATCAATACATCAAATCAATGATTAGAAAAATATTTAATCAATCTTTTATTGTTCATTACGTTGATTTTTGTAATAAAAAGATTATTACCAACTATAGAAATCATTAGAAAAATTTGTTTTCAAACTTGATGTAAATTTTGACATGAAATGTCAACAAAATAAAATATATTTAAATTCATGGCAAAAATCCTGACATGAAACGATGCGTAATTTTTGGAAAAACTAAAAAAAAAAATCACATGTAAGTATTTCAGATCGGAAAAAAACGTTAATTGCTTCATTTGTGTATATATGATTTTTTTTATTTTAAATGCAACAATTTGACTTAGAGGTAAATAGGTCAGATTCATCGCAGGTAAAGTGAGATTTTGGGACTTGTATATATACAGTATATGCACAACGACTGCTTGGGCAAGTTATTTAAATAAAACCCTTTGTCGGTCGGCAGCAAGAGCCCATTAAGCAAGTACTTTTATAGCCACGTGGATACGCCGATATGCTGCATTACTTTATTTCCCTCTTTCTTATTTTCTCCTTTTATTATAACTGCACACCATACACTCACTGTGGCACTCCCAAAAAAGACCTGGAGGTTGGTGAAAAATTTTACGAAAATTATATCCCAATTACTTCATTTACCTATATATACCTTATAAACTAAATTACTGTATTAGTCATACACAAAAATCACGTGAAAAAATTCGAAATTTCAATTGATCATTAAAAAAAAAAAAACATAAAAAATTCTTTTTTTATACATTTCTGAATTTTTTATGTACAAAAAATTCGAAATTTTTATTATTTATGAAACAAAAACATAATAAAATAAAGTCAAGACGAAAAAAATATTTTTTGAGTCACACACATCAGGATACACAAGCCTAAATTTGTTTGGGAATGTCTGAGGAATTTATTGGACTGCTTGGCTTCGAAGAATGAGAGGAAATATAGCGAGTGAGTATTTATGTGTAATCTTCATCCCGTCGATTGTATACAACATGCAGCGGAATGTTAAGATGAGCCATCGGACAACTAGGAACATTTAGAATATGCCTGATGGCAAAAAGACCGCACGCGTGGCAGCTGTATACAGTATGCATATCGCCAATTTTATATATATATACGAGCGAGAGATTTAATGAGAGAGTGTCAGGGGTCACTTGCCACATCTCACGGAGTAAGTTACGCGCAAAGCCCATTGCGAATCACCGTCAGCCTCCCTCGCTCTCTTTCTCCAACTCTTTATTTATACCTCTTGCTACTATACTCTATGCCGCCGGGATCCGTGCGCCCTCGGGATATAACTTTGCATCGACGAGCGTTACATCGCGACGTCTATGCTCTGTGTGCTGCTCAACAATGACATTTAAATCCGACATGCTGATAAGTGTCTGCGGAAAATTTTTTTTATCACTCAAAAATACTCTCAATTTATGATTTTTCTTGTTGAAAAAAAATTTTAAATCCCTCCTATACAATAAAAAGAAAAAATATTTTTAATTTACGTAAAATAAATTGAAATAAGTAAAGAAATTTTTTGAAATAAGGGTGTATTTTACAAAATATTCTGTAAGTCATGAAATGTTTTGTAAATCCGCAGCGTCACATAATTTACGTGAAATTTTGGCAATGAAGCCTGGCACAGCTCAAGTATGAGCAGAGAACACGGCGAGCCGGCGCGGCGCCTTTGAGGGAATTAGTCTTATTGGGCACAAAATTGGAACAGGGGCCCTCCTGACCCTGCACAGCTGAGTCGTCGTGGCTGGGGCACCCTCTATACCTTTGCATAAGTCCAGTCAGACCGTCAGGCGTCGTCTGCTCGCGTCCATATACACCCATAACGAGGTGAATTATGTGGGGAGGATAGTCGTGCAGACTTCTCAGCATCGGAGATCCCTCAGTTGGGCTTTGTATTAATTTAATTGAAAAATTTAAATGGATTTTAGCCTGAAAACAAGTAACTCTCATCAATTTTCACAAAGAAATTAATCAATTGTCGATAAAAAAAATTATTGGAGTCGTTAAAAACTTGAATTTTAACTAAAAAAAAAATTTTTTATAATCATTTTCTTAATTTAAAACTATAGGGGCTAGTATTTATTGTTGTTGTTCTTCTTTAATAAATTTAGAAAATTTGTATTTTCTTTTGAGAGTGTTAAAAAAAATTTTATAAAATTTATTTTATCCATTTTTTACATTATAAATCCCTAGAGATATGTAAAAATAATTTTTAAAAGGACCTAAAATGATTTTTTTTATTGTTTTGGCGATCAAAAGGGCTAAGGAATGAAAATTCTGATTTTTTAATGATTTGAAAAACTTTCTTATATACTTTTAAGAAAATTTTACTCATGATTTGTTGGTTTAAAATTTTTTTAAAACGAGATATGTGAAATTTATTAGTCGTTTGTTGTATTGGACAATTTTTGAATATGATCAAAAGTATGACCCTGATCGTAATTCTTGGATAAGACGTTGCCCAATCTGAAGAATAGTATTTTGGCCTAGTTTTAAATATATGCAAAAAGGCATTCAACTGGTCAATATACACCAATCAGGAGTATAGTCCAGTTATTTGAGAGTCTAATGAGATCCTTTTCTATATATATTCTTCTGCAACACAGGGGTTTCTCTGCTATTACCGACCCTCGCCTTTATTTGGAGATCTCGAATAAAAGACAAGGAACAATAGTAAAAGTATTTCGTTTTATTTTTTTCTTTATTTCATATTTTTTTATCCCGAAAAATTCCTAAATTCCGCGCCATACTGCACTCGAAATCACGACATGTGGTCTCTGTGGAAAAGATTGAACCACATCAATTTATATATTTTTTTAATAAGATGATGATGATGATGATAATGATGATGATGATGATTTCGAGCTGAAATTCTCGGCATTTGTGGTGCTCTCAGAGAATTTTTTTTTATTTCATCCCACTCGGACACCCACAAAAATTCTATTAAAAGCGGCAATTAGTCTAAGTCCCAATAAATCTTGATGAAGGATACCCGAGCATCAGTCGGTGTCAAAATCGCCCAAAGCGGTTAGAAGCTGTACTTGTGTGGACCTCACACTGCCACGAGTTCGAGTCCTCGGCCCGCGAGCATCGGATTTTGTCAGGGGGAGTTGCGCCTCGGTGTTTTGAGTAATGGCCGATGTCGTTGTTATGTTAAACTAGGTGAGAACCAGGGTGGCACAAGGTCTCATTAGAATTTTTAATATTTTCGACCCATTTACCAACTCATCTCCCTAAGCAATCTCCATTTAATTCCCACCCTGAGCCCTCACAAACCCTTGGAATTCAAAACACTCGAAAAAAAAAAAAAACAACTTATTTCGCTAAAGAATTTACTGGGAAAAATTATATTTTATGGAGAAAAAAATTTTGCCACGATTGAAAAGTTATTCAATTTGAAATTTTAAATTTTAGGAGCAGGATAACTCACTGGAATTTGTTTTTTTCTGCATTACTCGTCAGTTAAAGTGGAGTAATCAACTTGCGTGCCCACTGACCTTATATACAACTGCTTAACGCACTGTGACTACTAATAATAATAATTGTCAACGGTGATTACGAGCACAATGGCACCGCCGGCGGGTTGATTAAGCAAACGAGAGCACAAATCATCTGCGACTCGAACCCGACTCCATATAGCCACTGTGGTCCCTCGATATAAATCATTAAAAGTCTCTCCTTCTATTCCTCGGGCGTGCATTTTTTTTTCATTTTTTTTTTTTTGTCGAGAAATACTTCCCCGAAAATGTTTCATAATATTTTACTGATACGACACTTTTAATCAACAAAATCACGCCGACTAGACGCGCAGTATAGAATTCTGGAGGAAAAAAAAAAAACCTAAAAAAAACAGGCTGACACTGCACATAATTTTTATAAAATATATATACAAGAAATAGTCTAAAATCTCCGTTCGGAGGTTGGCGTTTCAGCCATTCATGATAATTACATGAAATTTGCATCATTCAACGCAACATTTCATGTATAGTTTATCGTTTAGGGTAAATAAATGAATTTATTTAAGATAATTCATCACCGAATGACAACAAAATTAATAATTTAAATAATTGTATTCAGATAATCATAATGTTCGCGGCTTTTTAATTTATTTATACTGGTGTTTTTTAATTCTTTTTTAATAAAGTTGAACATAAGCATTATAGTCCTCGATTTACAAAGACCTAAAAAAAATCAGTAACCCCCTGACGTCGTTGTAAGACCATCAGCTACCCTCTAAACCTGAAATTCATGAGAAACACTCTTATAAATATAAATTTACAAAAATTGAAATATGATATTTTCTAGTTGAAAAAAAAAACCTTTTTTTTCGAGTTATATTATTAAGACATAAAATAAATAATATATAATAATGTAGACAAGTTTTGAGACTGCAAACATAACCAGTCAATTCATCGATTTTTCACAGTAAATTTTCGCCCGTATACGTGAATAATTGGAAAAATCATGGACCATTTGGTGGCGGAAGCAAGAGAAAAAAATTAACAGCTCGACAAAAGAATAGAGACCACACTGCACGAGTCTTCAAGGCACTTGTAAACCCAGGTAATGCGGAATGTCACGGACTTGGGGGCCAAAATAAGTGTCGCGATGAAGCTACTACACAAAACACACTGCTAATCGCGATTTCCTTCACATTAAAGCGTAGTACCGTGCTGCAGAGTGTACATTACATGAATTGTCTGCAAGAGAATATCAGCTTCTAACTTTCACTCTATACTGTATACACTATACTCGCGCGCCAATTTTCGACCTGGACCTGCGTAAACACACGAGCGAGGTCAGTCACGCGCATTTACCTGCTGCCAAACAATGGAAAATGCACGGCACTTTTGCGTTTAGTTTTGAGTGTCGTCAAGGAATGCAGTTGAGGAAAATATACCGTGTGGAATACAAAACGCCAAGATGTATATTCCGGGTGGGATTATGGACTAATGAAGTAACTGTACCACTAATTTGCTACTTACAAAGCAGCAATACAGCGCTAATCTCGTGACGATTCAATTACTCATTGCTTCACATCAATAACAACCGGAGAAAAATTTTTTTCTAAAAGAATTCACTGATGGATTGAGCGTCTGGCCTTGGTGCTGGCGGTAGCTCACTACGTGGCGCGATGCTGCCCAGTTTTAAATCCATCATTCGAAACTCAGGCCCCCCTTGGAGTTAAATTATGGCCTCTCATTTTCGCTTTACGCGAAACTGGACACTGAGAAGCCCCGTCCTCTGGCTTGCAGAGCCAAAAGTCTGCGTGCTCCTAAATCTTGCAGCGATGTCTTCACCTCACCTGGACCAGCACAATATTTGCAGCCGCGTCCCGTCGCTCAGTATTGTCTTCTCGATGGGCCCTACAGGACTCGGAGGCTACCCCCAGCTCCCGTGGGGTCCTTGGAGCCAAAAAATCCAAAAGCCAGTGTCTCCAGCCCTCCTGCAGCCACGACCTCCTGCGGTCACTACCTTATTTTTCGTCTGGCCGAGTGACACGTGGAAAACTCATCGCCGGCGCATCTTCTTTTGCAAATATCTCGACAACCGTTCGACCTATAAAATATTTTGTGGATATCTTTTTTATAGAGAATTTTACGAACTTTAAAAAAGATAGAGTATAAATTTTTCTTAGGATTCGTTGTTTTCGAGATATTTGAACAATAAGTTGATGTTCAGGTTTAGTATGGGCTACCGGTTGCTTCGTTCAAGATTTACAACATGGGACTTTTTATTGACGACTCACTGGACCAAAAAATTCCAACCATCATACATACATCATGGCTTTATTTTTGAGACTAAGGGCTGTGCAGTAAATAATCAAGAGCAGAGTGTATTTTACTTAATTTACCGTGCAACGCAATACAGTCACCTTTCCGACGATTTTTCTTCGACTTTTCACCAATTCATTGTCCCCCAGTGTGCGATCTGCATTATTGATGGTTTCTGAGAAACTTGAAATACTCTGTTGGGCAACCTTAACAGCCAAGGTCAGTACTTCTTTTTTTACTAATTCCCTAAGAGCATTTTGGGGCAAAGGATTGGTTATACCTTTTATGCTACTGCGTAGACCAAAGCTCAAATTTAAAAGTCTTTAAAAGTGTCTCTGTGCTTTTTTTTCCTGTTCTTAGCTATTTTGCAATTGTAATTAATTTTACATTTTACCGGAGGAGTATTATCAATTTTTCGCAGTAAAATAACGTGATTAAATTAACTAAATTATTTTTTGCATGCGTTGTTGATTTCTCTCCACTAGTTTTCCTTGAAAAATTCCTTCCTTGTTCCACTTCTCCGGTGTTTATGATGGTCCATAAAATTTTATCACCACCCATCATAAGTTCATTATGATTTTACTTCCGGACTGATGGGAGAACCATAAATTTTCACCGTCGACGCACCATCACACTGCGCCCTGCCTTCCTCGTTCAGTTTGTTCTTTCCTGTCATTATTCTTCCTTTTGACAGTGTCCACGTCAACGCGCTCATCCTAGATATACTGGCTATAGCTTCCTAGTGCCAATATATACCTAACTCAAGAAATATTGATTAATTATATACACAATTAATTCTCAGTCTCATTACAACTCCCGGAAGAGGAAAATTTACTGAAATCATTCTATTCTCGGTCACAGTATTTATTATTTGCATAATTATACGATTTTATATTTTTTTTCGTATGGGATACATCGTGAATTAATTATTATCGATATTTTTTCAATGTAAAAAATGTATTTTCATGAAGAAAAAATTTTTGGAACGTGTTATTGCGTGTCAGATTTTTGCTAAGGATTTTTATATGTAAAATCAGAGTTAAGGTGATTTCTGTGGCTGGCGTGCACACTGGCCGTTGTCTCTGATGTTGATTCCCGATTGTGATGCAGAAGTGGCGCGTTCTGGGCGGTTCTCCAGGGAACAAACGCCCATCTCGCGGCTCAGAGTTACCAACCACGTGGCAGGGCGTAGTCGATGATCTCACATGAAGAGTTCTTCGAACAGGGGGACCTGGAGAGCACAATCAGCTCCCCTCTTGTGTTGAGAATAGCCCCCTCGACTGCGCCGACGAGAGAACAGGAGAAGTCGTACTCACACTTACATTACCTCGGTACCCCTCGCAACGAAAGCCACGCGGCCTTCGTATTTCCTGCGGCGCGAGCCACCGGTTTTGCCCCGTGTGACTTTCTCGTCTTTTATTGCCTTCGTTTTGTGCTGTGTGACGCGTTGTGAGAGGGCGCGAGTTTCCTGCAATGTTCCCACCTGCGTGCAAAAGTGTCCAAAGTGATTTGTGATAAGAAAAAAAATTTGCAACATTTTTTTTTTTTGGGTGAAAGAATTTTTTTTTTTTTTTATCGAGATGGATGGATCTGGAATGCGACCACTTTTCGCAGGATATCCCTTCCAAGGTTTGCACAATTTACAATTTTATGGCGGCGAAAATTGATGGGGGATGCGAGTTTCCACGTGGTGGTGGTGGTCAGTGTATTATTAGCTAATAGCCGTGTCGATTGGATTAGCTGTGATAAAAGCAAAATTCACGGCCTCGAGCGAAATAATATAATTTTCAACGAGGACGTAAACATCGTCAAGATGTATCATCATCGTGTGTAGCATCGAAATATTATTTTGAGTATATATTTTGTATATGTATGAGGCCCGCGCGTAAGGGGCCTTTTTTCCAAATGTCGCGGATTACAGTAATTATTGCATGCGGATGAAACTCGACCGCAGGCTCGCGCTCACTCTGCCATCAGCCTCAAAACGTATAAACATAGTAATTATGCTGGGCTTACGCGCGCGCAGGGACATGATCGCACGGTGGCAGTGTCACGTAGAAAGGGCGGTTAATTCGACTAACCATCCGACTTTATACTCGTTAACCCTGGAAATGACTGAACACGCCTCTCTTCTCGCTCTCTACCCGTATAAGCATAACTTCACTAATTTTACGCCGCTTAAGATATACTTTTTCTGCTACTCTCTGATGTGCGCAGAGTCCCGTCGTTTTATTGCACTTCCTTCAATATTATACTCGCACGGTATACACATGGACAAATAATTACTAATACAAATTATATTCCAACTAAAATATTATACTTCTCAAATATACATAAAATAGAAATTTTACTCATTAATGCTTGGTTGAGATTTCTCTTTTTATTACAATTAAACGCGCCGATATAATTAATTTTAATAGTTATTAAATTTTAATAATTATAATTCTGTGTATTAAACAGAATTGAAAAACATTTTCTTTTTAATTACCGGCATATTTTGATGAATGAAAATTTATGATGTTGTTATTTTTTTGTCTTTTATTTCATTATTTTTGACAATTTTAATGTTAAGAACCCTTAAAATTTTTTGGATTTAAAATGATTAAATAGAAGGTCAAAGTCTTGACCTGATGCATCAGAGAGCACAGCTGGTCGCGCTGGAAAAAATGTCTTCTGTCAACGGCGCTTTAACTCTCTATCTTATTCTCATCTGTGAAACATGTGACTACTCTGTTCCTCCTCAGTATTCAGTCTCGCTGTATGTATGTACTAATTTCAGACGACGAAGAAAAACACGTTTGATGTCCAAAGTCTAGATCAGTTAGTTATATTTTTCTCGTCAGCCGGTTCAATATAAGGTGAAATAGTGAGGCAGTTGTCCGCAGTATAAGCTTGTCTGATCATATACAAAAAATATCGGCTGTATCTACTGAACGTGCTATTCCCTCTCCACTTGTTTATACACCATATACTGTTTCACCTTATTTCAATACATTTTGATTGAATATCCAACTAATCTAATTTTTATATTTAATTAAACAATTTTTAAAAAACAATTAGTCTTTTTAACAAATTTTTTTAATTAAAAATTTTCAAAAATCTGTCCTTTAAATTTCTAAAAATTTATTCTTTGTAAAAAATTTTCAAGAAAAATTCTTGAATCCATAGATCGAAGGGTTGAAAATTTTTTTTCATGTAGATATTATACATTTTATCGTTGTTTATTAATTTTAATTGAATATTTAAGTGTCGAAATTTATAAAGAATTAATTTTTTTTGCTATATTAGAGCATTTATATTTGTGTAATTTTTTGATGGAATTCACAGGACAGGGACGAATGAATCAGCTGGGAGGTGTATTTATCAACGGACGTCCACTACCAAGTCACATAAGGCGACAAATCATCGAAATGGCCGCGGCCAACATCAGACCGTGCAACATCTCGCGACGTTTGCGAGTGTCTCACGGATGTGTGTCAAAAATCTTGAACCGCTATCAGGAAACTGGGTCAATTAAGCCTGGAGTGATCGGCGGGAGCAAGCCGAGGGTGGCCACGCCCGAGGTGGAGGCACGTATCGAGGAGCTGAAGAGGGACAACCCGGGCATTTTCTCCTGGGAGATCCGAGACAAGTTGATCAAGGTATAATTTATATTTATCGACGAATTAACGGCGCTATATGAATATTTATTCGTGGCGATGAGAGATGTTCGACGAGAGCCGAGAATAAATTTTCAATAAGATCTTCCGGCTATAGCATAGAGAGATTGACCCCTTGTATGCGCACAATCGCCGTTCGTAGGCGCTGATCGTCTGTCTCATCGGCGATAGAGGCGGACTGCGTGCTCGCGCGTGTATATCTCTCGGTGAGATCGCACAGTGAATGGAGCTTTTTAATATTGCGCAAGGCGCGGGTGAGTTGGGCGCCGTGAAACCCTCCGGGCGGCGAGTGTGTCCTCTAATACACGACGGCCGCCTACACCCGTTGCACTCATTGGCGTATGTCGATGTAAAATCCCTCTCCATCCTATATCCTCTATATTTTGATCCAAAGGTTTTCTTCTAAAAAAAATATCCACTTGCCCGTTTCTACAAAAATAATTTAATTTTTTTATTAAAAAAGTATTTATAGGGAAAAAAATATAAAAGAATAATTTTTTTATCCAAGTAGAAAGTTCTTTTTAAGCTTTTATACATGTTTATAAATAGTTTGTTGTATTTATTAAAAATAAAAAATGGTTTCGTGGCGATAAAAGTGTTCGGAGGTGGAGTGCAGCGAGTAGTGCACTCGATCGGCGAGTGATAAAGAGATAAATCGCGGCGGCGAAAAAAAAAACGAACTCGTTTACCGAAAGAGCGGGTACGCGACGCCGATGCACGAGAGCAAGCTGATGTGTGTGTGCTGCAGAGCAGAGAGGAAATAGGCGCGGAGTTTTAACGGGAGAGAGAGAAAAAGAGAGGCTATCCGTGGTCGGCATTAATACGGCATTTAATGCTGGAAGAGGGCGTTCCTGGGCCCGCGTATATATAGCCCCCCGAGGCTCTTTTCTCCATCTCTCTTTCCCTGTCATCGCTCGCGTGTGTATATATACACACTGCTGCAGCTTTCGCGAACTCTCTCGCGCTATATCGTTATTGTTTCTCATGCCATCGCGAGGATCTATTGATGTCAGATAAACCATCGAATCTATACAATCTTGATGCTCTCGCGGGATATATTTCTATTTTTTTTTTGCATATACAGTGCAGCTGCGATCTATTTTGCTGTTATTAGCAACCGATCGCACTTGATCGATAGCCTTATAACGCATTTTACCCTCTGGAAAAAATGTTAACGATTCAATTTATCTCTCATATATAGATTATTTCTCAATCCTACCATTTTTCTCTGAAGAAAATAATTTTAAATAATTAATTATTGCATTAAAAAGTGGTTTTATAATTTTATAATTTTTTTTCTCCATCGAAAATTGATGAGAGAAAAGGTTTTTCAGTATAAAATGAATAATAAAGTTGATGGCGATTGATCAAAGAGTATTTAACGAGCCGTGATGATTTTATTTGTGCAGGAGGGCTTCTCCGATCCGCCAAGTGTCAGTTCCATTAGTCGACTTCTGCGCGGGGGCAGACCAGGCGACGATGGCAAGAAGGATTATACTATCGATGGTATACTGGGTGGTGAGTTGAATGATTTGGATGTAAATCCGTTTTTTAATCACTATAATACACGTACTAATATATCAAATCTATAAATATAATGACGCAAATCAAGTTTTATCACTTGTCGCATTATTAGACAGCGTGGGGTTGTCTGACCATGACGGTTTTTTCTACTGTCAAAAATGCTTTCCTTAAAAAAAAATATTCCACACAATTAAAAAAACCGTGAGTAATTACAATTGTGGATGAAAAAAATCGACAAATTAAATGGTCACATCCAGCATTTAATGTCGGGACCGTGGGTAGCTGTTTTGGGTTGAGGTAGAGCGTGTATATGCACACATAAGACGACTTAAGAAGTAGTATGTAAGCAGTCGGCGTGGGACGCGGTAGAATTTAATCTCCGACAAACGGATTACAAAAGTGTCAATATCTTATGGATCATGTATATTAATCCCTTCTTCAAAGTCAAATTTTCATTTTTCTCCTGAAATCTCTCCCCGAGTTGATTCCTGGAAAAATTACACTTTCAAAAGTATTAAAAAATTTTTTTTCTATTATTTTTACTCATGAGTTTACGACGTTTTTTTATCGATATAACAGTCTAGAAAACTGTTGATATGGTTGTAAGGCTAAAAACTAATCGGATTTGTCGGTTTTGGAGTCATATAAGACCCAAAAATGACAATAAATAATTCAGTAGTAAATTAGATTTCAAGCAGATTGTATAAAACATGCAATATCAACATTGTTAGTAGTTATATAATTATAAAAATAATTATTTCGTTGATTCTAATTGCAAAGCAGACCTTTATCGTATATATATATTCGCTCCAAAAAAAACTGTGTCCAGCATATATGAAAAAAGATTGAAAATAATGATTGATGTCAGGCAGCGTGTGTCCCGAGAGAATAAGAAGCCGCGGACAAGATATGAGAATGTGTTTCTGGAAGTCCGCAGCGAAGGTGTGGCGGAATCTTGTAGGGCCCATATATCGAAGAGGCAAAAGATACACGTGAATCCACGACGTGTAGACACGCGAGTGTGTATAAGCATGTATTGCAGCAGGACAAGAGTCCACGACGATGCGAGCTTGGCCCGAGGGACGATGTGTGTGAGCCTCACACAAGAGTATATAGAGGGCCGTGAGGGGCCCCGCGAGTCCCGCGGAGATCAAACGAACCGCCTGCCACACGTCTGCAGCGGTGCTCATACCTATACCTTGCATTAAAAAAATTCTTCAATCACTGCAGGCCAGATTTTTCTCTCTCTCTATCCCCCTAAAAGCCACGTTGTTGCCGTGTGCATCACCTCAACACGATATAATTTCGCAGGCCATCAGAATAATTTATCGGACAGAAAATAATTTTTTTTTAACCGCTGAAAATCCTACAAATCTACATCACGTAAAAATTTTTTACGAAAATTGTTATTCAGTCTGAAAAATTCCTATGACATGCGCAATATTTTGGCGACGGTGAAGGACGAAAACGCGAGCACCTCTGGCGAATAAAGCAGAGAAGTGTCGGCTATAGGTATATGTGTCGGCGGCCAAACAGGAATGACACGTAGCCTGTGGCTTTCTTATTCCCTTGCTTTGGCCTCGGCCGCCGACGAGGGATTAGCCTAATGGGCCCTGCCCACCCCCCTTGACTTCACCCTCACATATTTCCTCACACGACTCGCGCTCTTTATTATAATATGTATATATCTTGATGCAGATCGCGTGGAGGAGTCGGCAGTGGAAAAAAATAATGATTACCCATCGATCATCGCACGAGTATATGATACATGAAAAAGTATCATGTACGAATGACAATTCATTTTCAATTTCCACGCTCAATCGTTCTGGGCGGACTACCGGTATGGATTCGAATGATCGTTAACGCTTTTATTTATGCCTCTGATTGACTTGATGGAGGGTCGGTGAATCGTGGAAGGCGCGCCGACGACGTCTTTATCATGTAAAGATTCTTGTTGATGTGCCTGAAACGCGTGCATCCATGTCAATTTTAATTGATCGCTTGCGGTTTAATCGTGTGTGCCTATCGCGAGTGTAGTGTGCTAATGCATTCATGGAAAGCGTTTAATCTGCTAAAAGGGCTACCACGAGAAATATGAGGGGTGGAGCAGTGCTCTGGCAATGTGTCGAATGGCTGATAACGATTTAGAACCTACAGGCCGCGAGTAATCAACGCTCGCTGCTTCTCTTTCGTGCTCGTGGCATATTAGATATTAGTCTCTATGCAAAATCAAATTTACAATCAGTTGAATTTCCCCTGACTAATCGCTGGCGGTTATAGAGTGTTTGAATAATTAATTTTCATGATGGATAATTAGCAATTCACGATTTTTTTATTATTTTGAATTATCAAATAATTATACAAGAAAATGAGATAGTATTTTTTTTTTAAACAAACAATTGCCTTTCTATAAAGGATTTTTGAAATAATACCGTTAATCTTGGGGCATGAAAACTACAGTAAATATGGCATCACAAGTTTCTACGATCATTGTGAGTTTCGAGCCAATATATGTTATGTGAATTTTGTTTACAGAGATATTGGCCGGTGATGAATCTAGATCAATCGTTTCTGTCCACAATCGAGGTAGACGTTCGGCCATTAATGCGTCCATAAATTCGGGACAGTCCCACTTGAATATCATGATGCGCGTTTCGTTATCTGGAAAAAATTAAAATAATATGAGTTATTATATTCTTGATATATTATTACTATTATAATATTATTAAGATAATTTCTTTTTACCATCGCTTGTGCCGACAAAAAAATGATTTCCGTGTACGAGTGCTGTATTAAATGTCCATTTGAAAATACTCGAAAAGATCATTGTCAACTCGTCATCGAAAATTATCGTACGGTTGCAAAAATCTTTTCCCATACGACTTGTCGTTTCTGCGGACATGTATAGATCTGCAATACAAATAATGAATAAAATCGTAATGAATACATTGATGAAAAAATCAGGTATAGTAAGATATAGGCTTTTTACAAAAGCTTCGTGATTAATACTTCTTGTATAAACTGAGTCATAACAGATGTTGTTTTCTAAAGCCATTAATACATCTTGTTCAATGTTATGCTCGGTATGTATTGTTTCCCACAAATTCATTTGAGTGAATGACAGCGTTCCATTGGCTTCTCGTGAAATGTGATATCTGTGAGCCCACATGATTTCTGATATATTTCCTTTACGCGTGACAACTTGTAGCTGAAAAAAAAAAAATATTTAAAAATAGTTATGACTGTCTTCTTCTATTTTATGGACCATTTTATTCTCGCTCTATATTTTTGCCATGGGAGCTTACCTCAGAGCCAACTATTTTAATATTGGTAATAATGGAGTAACCCGGAAGTAATGAAAACTCTGCGCTCGTGCGAAAGCAGGTTTGATCAAATATATGATGTTTAACAGTGCATCCAAAAATAGTGAAACACTCATTTGCAACGATTCTAATGTACCAGAGATTAAACAATTGTCGTTACTTCAAATATTAGTTGGATATCGTTCAATAATTGTAAATATACTTACATGTAACGATTTAATGGATCAAGTGGGAACCTGCTGTCCATCAAATTCGATTCACGTATTTCATCATCTACAAGAAACTCAGCTAGGAACACATTTTCGATTTTTTCCGAATCAATGAACACTTCAAAAAGAAGAAATTCCCGATTTTTCGTAGAATAAAAATCAATTCGCTCACAACGATCAATTTGGTATTGGCTAATGCACTGTTGTATATTTGATAATGAATAAATATAAATATCAGTTTCATTTGGCGGGAAATAATCGCTGGATAGCAGAGCTAGATATTTATCTATAAAACCACAAATAAATCAATTAAATACTTGATTAGTAAATAATAAAATTAAACATAGATACCATTAATTGCCCAACTTCGAACATTTATCTGATTGTCGGGAAGTGACAACTTGTTAATCCTTGTGCTATTAGATTGGGGATTCGGATTCTTCCATATTAAATAAATGGTTCGTGGCATTGTGGCTGATTTCGACTCTTTCCAGTAATTTTCCTGCCACGGCCATGCATTCCGGGGAAATTTTGTCCTCACTATTGTGTCTAGAATGTGATGCGGAATGCGTTTGCATGCTTTAAACCGCAGCTGAGGTCTTGAAATATATTCATCAACAATTGCCCGAAAGAATTTAGATACTGTTCGCATTTGAAGTAGCTTTCTGGGACATTCGATGAGTATAGGTTCGAAAATTATCTCCCAAATCTCGTCTGGTATTTTTTCCATTTTTCAACCTTAAAACAAAATTATAAGTATCATTGAGACGGGAATTAATTTTTTTTTTACCATTTTCATGAAAAGAAGTCATTGTATTTTACTAAAAAACTTGATTTGAAGGTTAATTTCACTTAAATTTTGTTATAGTTATTCTAAATGTGATTATTAACGTTTGAGGTATATTTGAAAAATAGTCGTATAGCCAAGGACAGATGTTTATTTACGCCTGAGGAAATATTTTCGATACTCGCAGTACACAACAGCGACAACGTGTAGGGCAATGCTATTGATGTTTTGGTATATGTGGACAATGCCCGATTGATTCAAGTATATTTTTCACTCACACGTTTATCAGAAAAAAATTATATTACTATACAAAATCGATCTACTCGAAAAAAATTGTGAATCTCGTTATTTTATCAGAAAAAAAAATATCTAAAAAGTGAATATTATTTTAATTTCTAAATTTGTTTGCTAACTTACATCTGATCTTATTTTTCCACACGTATATATATTCTTGTAGACACAATCGAAATACTTTGAAAAAAAAAAAAACCATAGGCACACGATGTCAACAGGATTATCTCTGCCTGCGCTGTGGCAATAGAATGAGAGAAGGTCGAGCATTGAACAGCTTTTATAAACTTTTTCAACGAGCCACCAATAGAGTGCTGCCACTACTGGGCTAATCGAAGAAATGAAAATCGAAATTTGACGTTAACTTCTATGAAAAAATGACGTGTAACTAAATTTAAACATGTTTATTGGTAAATAAAAAGCACGTAACTAAAAAATTTCCTAGATAATGTTTGCTCTATTCAAAAAAATATTATTAACAATTTTATGTTGATGTAGGGTAATGTTAATGTATGTTAATAATGCTTTATATAATGCTTTTATCGTGAATAATAGTATAATCAAGTGAGAATACAACCTTTGCTCATGACACAAAGTTTCTTTTCGTTGAGTGAAGGATTTTGTAATAAATAATGGTCATCATCTCGGGGCGTAAAAACTATAGTATATATGGCACACTGAGTTTGTGCTATCAGCCGTAGTTTCGAGCCAATATATGTTAGGTGTATCCAATCGACATTCACAAAAGTCGATGACGAAACTACTTCAATTATTTCTGTCAATAATTGAGGTTGACGTTCGTCCGTTATTGCGTCAATAAATTCCTGAGGATTCCATTTAAATACCATGATGCGCATTCCATGCACTGAAAAATATTAAAACATTAGTAGCTCTATTCTTGATTCATTGTTATTATTTTAGTATTTATTTACTGTTTGTCGTGCCGACAAAAAAATGATTTCCATGGATAACAGCTGTCTTATATACGTAGCCGGAAATTGCTGCAAATTTCATTAAAAACGACCGATTAAATGTTATTTTACGGTTGCAAAAATCTTTTTCCGTTGAATAACTCGCATCTGTGAATTTGTTGACATCTACAGAGCCAAGAATAAATAAAATTCTAGTAAATATATATATAATTAAAAAACAAATTATATATAGTAAAGTATATAAATACCTGCGGAAAAAGAAAATGGACCATAATAATGGATCATATCATTTCTAAAAGCCATATTGCCTAAAGTTTCTTCAATCCCTGCACACCATCCGGTATGAGATATTTTTTTACAAAAATTCATACTGTCTGGTGTGAATGACAGAGTTCCATTGTCTTCCCGTGAAATTTGATATGTGTAGATCCATAAAACTCTTAAATTGTTTCCACGATACGCGACAATTTGAAGCTATAACAAAAAAAAACATTGAAATGTGTTATGACTTAATTTTTTTTTTAGTTTATTCTCCGTTTATATTTATTTTTCATTCAGACGTACCTCATTGCCAACTATTTTGATAATGTTAATAAGATAGTTCGATTGAGGTAATGAAAACTCTGCTCCCGGTTGAAAACCCATTTGATGGAATATTTGATGTTTAAGAGTGCTTCCAAAAATAGTGAAACACTCATTTTCAACAATTCTAGTATATAATAATGAATTAAAAATAAATAGATTAGAATTATTCCATTTCTCAGTTTGATTCTTATTTATACTTACAAGTAACGATTCATTGAACCAATTTGGAACCGGCTGTCCATCAAATTTGATTCATATAATTTCTCATCTACAAGAAACTCATTTAGAAGCACATTGACTATTTGGTCCGGATTGTTTCTCACTTCTTGAATAATAAGAAATTCTCGATTTTTCGCAGTATAAAAATCAATTCGATTACAATACATTCGGTATAGTCTAAGGTGCTGTTGTATATTCGATAATGAGTAAATATAAACATAATGATGCCGATCAAACAGACTTTTTTTAGATATCATAGCCAGATATCTACCTAAAAGTAGTAAAAAAAACTTGAGTAAAAATTCTTTTAAGACGTGAAATTGAACATACCATTTGTGGTGAGATGTCGAATATGCTTGCGATTGCCGATCCGCGGTAATTTGTGAGTATTTATGCTATTAAACTTGGCAGACGAATTTTTCCATATAAAATAGATGATTCGTGGCATTGTAGCTGATTTCGACTCTTTCCAGTAATCTTCCTGCCACGGCCGTGCATTCAAGGGAAACTTCGTTCTCACTATTGCGTCTAGAACGTGATCTGGAATGTTTTTGCATGCTTTTAACCACGTCTGTGGTCTTGAAATGTACTGGTCAATAATTGACCGAAAGAATTTGGATACTGTTCGCATTTGAAGTAGCTTTCTGGGACATTCGATGAGTGTAGGTTGGAAAATTATCTCCCAAATTTCTTCTGGAATTTCTTCCATTTTAAAACCTGAAATTATATTTAATAAAACATAATTATACGTTTTATTCAGAACGTTATTAATTTTTTTTGTACCATTTTCATGAGAAAAACAGTCAGTATATTTTACTCAAAAAATTATTATAAAGGTTAATTCGACTTGAGGTATCTTATAGTTGTTCTCAGTGTAATTATCAACGTTTGAGGCATATTAAAAAAATAATATTATAGCCGCGATAAAGATAAATGTCGATTTACGCCTGAGGGAATACTTTTTATACGTGTGGTATACATCGGTGTTATACAACGTAAGGTATATGTAGATAATGCGACATCGATCAATTTTCACTGCTACACACATTAAAAAAATTTTTTTTCCTACAGAACTGATCTACTAAATGCATTTTTGAGTTACGTAACCGAGTAAAAAATTAACAAATTATCAATACCCTCGTCAGTATGCAGAGAAAAATATTAAATTCAACTCACGACGCACTAGAATCATGTCTGGTAACGATTTCGTTTTAAACAAAATGTCAATCTCATCATTTTATCAGATAAAAAAAATATCTAGACAGTGAATTTTATTTAAATGTGAATATTTGTATTTAAAATTTACCTCCGATTTGATTTTTCAACACATTTATTCTTGTAGATCTAATTAAAACACTTTGAAGAAAAAAAAAAACAGAAGGCACACGATATCAACACGATTACTTCCGCCTACGCCGTAGCAATAGACTGAGATATGATCGAGCATTCGTTTTTATAAACTTTTTTAACAAGCCGCTAATAGAGTGCTGCCACTCTCGGGCTAATTGAGAAAATGAAAATCAGAGTTTGATTTTACCTTCCATGAAAAAACGGTGTGTAAATAAAAAGAGAATCAGTAAAAAAAAAAAGTTAGGAATTTTACAATGTTTTAATAATTTTGAATGATCAAGTGAGAATACAGTTTTTCATATGATAAAAAGTTCTTCCTGAAAATTTTGAAAAAAATACTGCTAATCTTTGGGCGTAAAAACTACGGTAAATATAGAATCCAAAGTCTGCGCTACCATCATTAGCTTCGAGCCAATATATTTTATTCGAATCCACTGAACACTCGAATGGAAGCCTGATGCAGGGATTAAATCAATTTTTTCAGTCCATACTTGAGGATGACGTCTGCGTGTCATTGCTCCAATAAGTTCGTCTGGGTTCCATTTAAACATCATTACACGCTCTGAAAAATATATTTTTTTTTATCCTAATTAATATAGTATTTTTAAATTATTAAGAGAATTTATTTACCGTCACTCGTGCCAACGAATAAATCATTTCCGTGTAAAACTGCTGCCCGATTCTCGCAGTCGTAAATGTCCTTAAACCAATCTGACAAAGTCTGATTGAATAATATCCTTCGATTGCAAAAATTTCTCACTCTCCATTGTCTCGCGTCAATGGATCTTGCATTAACTACAATGTGCAAAATAAATAAAAACGTAATAATAAATATATATGATTTTGAAATAAAAAATTTTTTTAAATGCGTTTTAAGTGCGTTATCAATACCTGGTGTATTTAAAAATGGACCATCACACATGTCATTGTAAAAAGCGATGAAAGCTGGATATTTCGGAATTTCCGGATATATTTTTGTACAAAAATTTTCAGTCTCTGGACTCAATGACAGCTCTCCAGTGTCCGCTCGTGAAATTTTAAATCTGAAGATCGACATGAAGTTTATTCCATCGTCAAGCATAATAACTGCCAGAATTTGGAGCTGAAAGTATATTAAAATATAATAAGACTTTTTTTTTATATGTATACAAGAGATGGCTACTACTTTTAATGCAAAAAAATTGTATTTTTCCATACCTCACTGCCACTTATTCTGATATTGTTCACACGATAGTCCGATCGAGGTAAAGATAACTTCGAGGACGTGTGAAAACCCGTTTTTCCAAGTACTTTATGTCTAACGATAGATTCAGAAATTGTAAAACACTCATTTTCGACGACCCTAATATATAATGAATTAAACGGATTAGAATTGTTTCATTTATAGGTCGAAAATTTAACTTATACTTACATGTAACGATTCATTGGACCAAATCGAAAACTCTTGTCCATCAAATTTGAATCACGTAACTTTTCATTTTTAAGAAATTCAGCTAGATGCACATCTAGAATCTGTTTCTGAGTGTTTGAGTATGTTATTTCTTGAAGTATAAGAAAATCCTGATTTTTCGTAGAATAAAAATCAATTCTATCGCAAGAAATTTCGTAGTGTCTAATACAATCTTCTATATTTGATAATGCATAAACGTAAACATCACTTAGCGACCAAGTACCTCCAGACACCAGAGCTAAATATCGATCTGAAACAATAAATTAATTATTTGAAAGCTTAATTGTGTTTAAAAACCAAAAAGACGTATCGCCAAAAAGTTGAGATTTTCTTACTTGCTAATATCTTGTTAAGAATGCGAATTAGATGAATTTTACTAATGACCTTTTTTATAGTGAATAAAATTTTCTATAAAAAAGGTCTCTTGATAAAAAATTATATTTTAAGTAGTTTTAAAGATATTTTCATTTAAAATAGTATGAGAATTTTTCCGATACGCTTTTTTTGGCTTTTAAACGATATATATTACCATTAATTGCAATTTCTTGAACATATATGCGATTGTCTAACAGTGACAACTTATTAATTTTCCTCTGCTTGGATTTGCATTCAGAATTTTTCCATATCATATAGATGGTGGCCGGCATTTTATGTGATTGGGACTTCTTCCAGTAATCTTCATGCCACGACCATGCATTCAGGGGAAACTTTGTCCTCACTATCGCGTCTAGAACGTTGTGTGGAATGCGTTCGCATGCTTTTAACCATGGCAAAGGGTTTGAAACATACTGGTGAATAACATCTCGAAAGAGTTTTGATACTGTTTGCATTTCAAATAACTTTCTGGGACATTCGATGAGTGTAGGTTCGAAAATCATCTCCCAAATCTCTTCTGGTATTTTTTCCATTGTTAAACCTGAAATTAGATTTAATATTGGAAAAACATAGCATTCAAAATTGAGACGTATAAAAAAATATATGCCTGAGGAAATATTTTTTTGATTCGTGCGCAGTACCGCGGCTATATATAATGTGAGGTGATAAAAAATTATCTATCTACGTTGATATGTGAACACAGTGTGTCAAATAAATTTTTTAACTAATATATATAAGAAAAAAATTATTTTTAAAAAGAATTTATCAACAAAATTGATTTTCGAATTAATCGTGACCAAGTTAAAAATTGAAACATTCTAAGTATAATCCATTTAGATGGCGAAAAATATATTA
Organism: Macrocentrus cingulum; assembly: GCA_002156465.1. Classification (NCBI taxonomy): domain Eukaryota; kingdom Metazoa; phylum Arthropoda; class Insecta; order Hymenoptera; family Braconidae; genus Macrocentrus; species Macrocentrus cingulum. The sequence goes on from MVJL01003878.1 coordinate 220,710, forward strand.
GTTTAAAATAATCACACATTAGAAACATATCAGATAATAATTGCTGGTTAGAAAAAATTTTTAATTGCTTTAATATCATGCTAATTTTATAAAAAAAAAAATCTTTTAGATGATTTTCATCTTAAATTTGTTTATTTATTTGTAAATTTACCTGTGATTTTATTTTCCAATGCGTATATCTTTGTGGGCACAATTAAAACGCATTGAGAAAGAAAAAAAAATCAAAAGACACACACACGATTTCAAAACGATTATGCCTGCCTACGATGTGGCAGTAGAATGAGATATCGTCGAGCATCAAACAGTATTTATAAACTTTTTTAAAGAACTACTAACAGTGCTCCCACTGTCGGGCAAATCAGAGAAATAAAAATCAAAATTAGATATCTCTAAAAGTTGTTGATAATAAATGAATTCAAACAAAATTTTTAGATGTTTAGAATTTTTTTTTTTAATATTCAGATGATAAAATTATACTGCTTGTGATTTTATATATAATAAACATTGTGACACGTTGTTGCGATTATCTGCATTTTTGTCCCGACGAATATTACTTCGATACTTTTTATACCACGATCACCCTGATTTATAACGAGATTTTTAATGACAGTACAAATTGGAAGACTTCCCGTATGAAACATAGCTTGATAAAATTTTTCCAAGTCCCAGTTAAATAATAAAATCGTACCTGAAAATAAAAATTAAATATTAATCAATACTTATATATCTAAATATATATTCATGATTATAAAAATTATATTTAACTAACCCCTCGCTGTACCAATGAATAAACTATTTCCTAAAAAAGTTGCAGAAGTACATTTATGGTTGTATCGAACTTCTAACCATGTTACAAAATTGGAATAATTAATGCTATAATTCATTTCATAGAGCTTATTTTTCATAACTATCAAATTATTTTCTACGACAAAAAATAAATTAATAAAATTAAAATTGAAAAATGGATTATAAGCAAATTTTTCTGTTTAGTACCTGATAATTTGAGCAATTTTTCATCATCATTACGTGGCATAATAAAGTAACAGTCTTTCACTTGCTCGTTTTTACGGTTAAATATCCGGTTGTTGAGAGAGAATCTTTCACAAAAGTTGACCTCATGCGGAATGAATTTTAGTCTTCTATGACACTTATGAGAAATTTTGTACCTATAAATTCGTACAAATTCTCCACCATCAACGAGCCTTGTTAACACCAACAGCTGTGAAATTATTAAATAGATATACTGTATGAGATTTAGATTGTTAATATTAAGATATTGCGTGCCTCAAGCTAAAAGAGGGTATCGCGAAAAAATTCAGACTTTTTTACTTGATGATATCTTGATAAGGATGCGAGTTAGACAAATTTTTGTAAGAACCTATTTTATAGCTAATAAAATTTTCTACAAAAAAGGTCTCTTAAGAAAAATCCTTATCTTCAATAGTCTTGAAGATATTTTTACTTTAAAAAGTCAAAATTTTTTATATCAGCTCTTTTGGTTGAAAAAAGTTTTAAATAATTGAACTGCGAATATCTTAATAAGGATGCAAGTTATACAAATTTTTGTGAAAATCTATTTTGTAGTTAATGAAATTTTCTATAAAAAAGGTCTCATGAGAAAAATTTTTATCTTCAATAGTTTTGAAGATATTATGATTTAAACCAGCAAGAGAATTTTTCTTCGCGACTTATTTAGAAACGTGATATGCTTCACTAAAAGTTTAAGGTTAGATTTTTTTGGGATATTCCCTGCATACCTCTGAGCCAGTTATATTGATATTATTGATGCCATAGTAATGACCTTCCTCTGGAATATTAATCGTTGCATTAGTTATGAAGCCACTTCTTCCGAGGATTCTATGTCGAACGGTCAGTCCGGTGACGGTAAAAAATTCATTTCCAACAATCCTTTAACATACAAACAAATTATAGTATAATTCAAATTTTTCAACGGCTATGTATTTCTTTAACTTACGTGTAAAAGTCACTCCAATATGGTAAATGCAGTCGTGACGAAATTATTTCACCGATAAACTTCAGCGGGAGCAATTGATCATTTTCAAGAAACTCAGCCGAATACATATTTTTATTAGAATCAAAAAACGAACGACGTTGCGATTTAGATGCTGATAAAATAATATATTGCCGATTATTTGCATAATAAAAATCTGCTTGCCAGCAATTAATATCGTATACCCTAATGCAATTTTGATAATTAAGATCCGACAATTTGTAGATACGTACTTGATTCGTTGTTATCACTGCCAGATACTTATCTGAAAATTGTACAAATTAATTAATTTCAAAAACAATTTTATCATTCAATTTTTCAAGCAGAAAATTTGCATTTACCGTTGGTTACAACACGGCCAATCATCGTTGGATTGTTGAACAATTGGCCTTGAGAGAGCATCGCCGTCATGGAACAGATACATGGGTTTTTCCATGTCAAAAAAATTGTTCTCGGTATTTCAAGTGATGTGGACGTCGCCCAGTAGGATTCCTGCCATGGGTGTGTCGACAGGGGAAATCGCTTCTCCAAAATATCATCAAAAAAATTTTTTGAAATTTGTTTACAAGCCTTGAGCCATGGATAAGGCTTAGAAATATACTGATCAATTATCCGTTGCCAATTTTTAGATACTGTTCGCAGTTGGAACAGCTGCTTCGGACAGTCATTGAGAATGTATTCCAAAATTTTTTCTTGTATTTCTAAAGGTATTTTTTCCATTTTATCTAAAATAAAAATTATCGCACACATAATTTCACCTGATAGCCATTAATTTAATATGTTAACAGAGGGAAATAAAATTTTTTTCACGTGATATTTCATGAGAAATTTTTTTTTCAATTCAATAAATCATTTTATTTATATTAATTTGGGAAAAATTGAATTAAAATATCTGTTTTTTTTTTTTTAGTGTATTAAATAATTAGATCTCATGTGCTACATTTTATTTACAGTAATCGAATTTTTTTGTGTATAGATTAATGTCGTTCAAAACAGTGATAACTAAAAATATCCGATAATTAGGCCATTAGCCACGAGCTATTTGTCTTATCAAACGTATAAAAAATATAACAATCACATTCAAGAAAGTAGACTATTAAATAATGTCAAAAAAACACATGAAAAAATTTTTTTGCAAGAGTCATCACTCGATAATTGAAATTTTATTGCTTAAAAATAATTTCAATACTTTTTTTCTTCTTAAAAGTGATTTAATTTTCTACGAAATATATTAAATCTATTTTAGTATATACTAAAACATCACAGATTTATTCAATCTAAATTTTATTTTTCACAAGGAAATTCATAAAATTGATTAACTTACCGGTATATGCGACCACACGATAAAGATAATGAAGAATATATAAGACTTTATACTGCTTCCACTAGAGCTGAACCATTTATTCACAATTCTTTGTCTTCCCTTATTATAATTCTTCAATAACACAAATTTATCGCTTTCCAAAATATTTATAGTTCACAAAAATCAATTTTTATTTCCAACTCTGTGACTCGACCAAAATGTATAACGACCGTAATAAAAGATGCTTTAAACAGTATTAAAAAAAAATTCGTCTATCCAAGTGATACAAGCAGTGCTCACTGTCACGAAGAGGGGGAAAAATTGATTATTGATCATGATTCACGATATATCCATCAGCGCAAGCTCGAACGTGGAAAAAACTGTGATTGGCTGATAAAAATGACACGACTAAAAACTTAAAACAGGCGCATATGCGTATAGACATGAGTGAAAAATCCACTAAAGAATTTAATGGGTTTCTTAATAATCTGTTATCAATTTATCTATCTGAAATAGTCTCTAGATAACTTTTTTATAAAAAAAAAAGTTGTGTAGTCATATAAAGATTGTGTTGTTTTAATATTTAAAGTATTACGAGTATTGTTTAACCCTTTAAAATCCAGGATTAACATCAAAACTGATTTTTTACTAAACTACTTGAAAAGCTTGACCTGATCTTTATAGTCTTTATAGCAGTATAATCTGCTCTATTGACAACTTCATTGATGCAAACAATTTTCCTGTTGGTTGCGGAAAGTATGAGCATCCGTAGACTTGATGGGGCTGGTAGTGTAGACCACCATGATCGTCCAAGTGGCAGGGACGATGGTAGCCCCGCAAATAGAATGGCGATGATGACTTTTATTCGACACTAAGACGAGTACTTTGACATCGTGGCCTCCTCTATATTGCCGGCATTTGAAGCATTGTGACAAAGAGTTCCATTGATCTATGGCAAAGAGCTTAGCGTGCTCATGTGGTGAGAATCAAAACGCAGTGTCCATTGCTTCCCACCGGGCGTTGACAGCGATCCTCGGCGTGGAGCCACACCGACAGAGAGTTTCCATTGTCAAAAGTCGCAGTTTCCCCAGCATTTGTTACCGTTTAAGGGACCTCACACGCTCGCCGGCCCCCTTGTAGACTCATATACACCCAGGATTTATATCGAGCGGCATGAGCATTTCCGAAAGACGCGGGTTGACCTGCTCAAAGGCACGCAATTCGACACGCGGAAAGACGCAAGACGTCCGCTCTCATGTGAGTTTACTCTGCCACCAATGGGCTACTACTCTTAGCTGACAAAATCTAGTTTTTCGTAATTCGGGAGGACCACACGTAGACCTACCCGGTAGCAAAATCAAGATATATACGGCAATACACAAGTCTGACTATATACCAAAACGTGAATCGACTTACAAATTATCATTTTTTTTTCTTCTTTAAAAACGTGTTTCAGAAATTATTTCAACTATTTCAACGTTCACACTCATTTCTAAAGCCAGTCAAGAACACATCATCACGTTCTAGCCTCACAACGAGTTATATTTTACAACTGAAAGTGCTAATTTTTTCGTGTTTTTTGTGTGTTTATGTGTCGTTATTGACAACTACATCGCTTAAATTTATTCCTACTATTATAAATAACGTGATTTTTTCGCTCCGAATTAAAACAACATTCAAAATTGTATTTTTATTTATAGAAATAAATTTTTTAACCACTTTAAAGCAGAAAAATCCTAAGTTAAACCTACTTTTTATTCATAGACGTTGTGTATTTAAAGAATTTCATTGGCTTGGCGTAATTTCTTTATCAAGCTACTTGCGATTTATAATTTTTTTGTGCTTTTTTCCATGACGGCCAGTGTGTACTTGAAGAGTTGACATCATATAGGTGTAATACCATCCAGTTTAATACGATTTTCACTGTTTAAAAGCCTCTATTTCGTGATTCAGCTTCTAAAACCAGGATTGCTTTTTAGTCTGAGCCTTCTTCCAGGACCAGATACTAGAATTCAAACTGTACAGCATGAAAGCCATCGAACGAAGTATTGGATAAAAGCTAGTGTGTTTATATAACGGCCATCACATTGATCAATGGATCAAGATTAGCCTCTGGTGAGAACTCCTACATGACAGGGCAGATTTATCAATGATGTTGATGATGGCGTGACTGTGAGAAAGAGAAAAATATTTGCTTTCTCTGATATGCCATGCATGCGGGGCTCCACGATCTAATTGATTACACACATGGTTTCACGCAATTTATACAAACAATTTAACATGAAGTAGTATTTTCGTGTGACCATGTTGGATATTATCCATTTGAAAATAATACTCTGTCATATATTCATCGCGTGCTAAATGAAGATGTTGTATTATTATTTATCATCACGGAAATAAAACGTACGAATGAATTTGGCGCTGAGGCGAGAAAGATAATCTATAAAGCATTTCATCGAGTGCCGCCCTCGGCCGCGTGAAAGGAGGGCGAGTCACAGGGCTCTCATTACAACTCCAACATATGGCCCTTCTAAATGATCTCATACACCCCACAGCTCGCACTTATTTTCCTCTCGTTTTGCACTCTCTCTCCCTCTGGTCGCCTCTGCGCCATTCGCCATCTCGCGAGGGCAAACCTCTTTCGTCGGTGTCAGAGGGCGTTCAGAGATATACCCAAGGCCCTAACTCTTTCTTCTTTCTCCGCATGTATATAGCCTTGAGAAATTACACCTGGCCCCGGCGCTGGCTCAATGAATTTCAATAACCATTATTAATAATTACTACTGCCATTTTTCAATCTTGATGGATTTTAATCGCTGAATATGACCACTGATGTATTAATAATATTCAATAAATTTCATTTGAAGTTTAAATCTCTAATTATAATGCTGTAAAAAAAAATATTTATCTATATAAAACCATTTTAAACAATAAAATTACATCAATAGTCGATTATTAATCAAATTTCCGGTTAAAAAAAATTTTTTTTTAAAGATTTTTCGTATCACCAAACAACATTTACATTTTTTTTTTATATGTTCATAGTTAATAGGGTTGACAATTAATTGAAATAATAGTAAAAATCGGTTTAAAAAAATTTTTTTAACTTGAATAAATTTTTTCAATTGATAAAAGTAGTAGGGTGTATGAAAAAAAAAATTTAGATGAGAAATATTCAAGAGAAATATCTTAATCCCTTTGAGGATTGTATCAATCGTATATGCCACTACACACTCTCGACATTTCTGACAATGGATTAACATAAATTTTCTGTCCAGAAGAAGCCACAGCACAGTGATCCCCTCTGGTGATGCGATTATTATGATAAACTTCCAGCAGGATCGAGATGACAACGAAGAGTGCACGCGCGTCAAAGTCGACGTAAAACACTTGTAAGGGTTAAAAATTTGTATATGCACACGTACGCATTATTATGAAGCATGTATATATTTCTCGGTGTCTTTTTTTTCTTGTTTTTCGTCGTCATTCTGAAGTCGTCGTCGTCGTCGTCGCGGTGTGGCTTTGGCGGCTTGGTTACACGCTATATGTGCGCGAACGACAATCTGAAGAGAATAGAGAGAAAACGGACCGACGGACAAGTTGCATCTCCAATAATGCCCGGCGGCACCTTTAAATTCTTGTCACCTCTTACAAATGTACGCCTTCTTTTTCTCCCTGCCTCCTCGCGGATAAAAGACGCATATAATACACGCGTACAAGCATCTCATCTCCACCGACGAGATCTGAGGGCCCACACCAAAATCTATGTTTGGCAATATTTCACAACGCACGCCCGACTAACACAATGAAACGCCGCGGGTATATATACACCTGTAGAATTTCACGCAACGTGTCCTGGCTTGCGCAATATATGCCGCTGTCTTTCAACGACCATTTCAAGCCGAGAAGAAGAAGAAAAAAACGCGATTGTTTCAAGACACGTGTGATTCAAGAGACTAATAGTCGCCGGCAGAAATAATAAGATAATTAATTAGCCATTCGAGCATCAGAGCCAGAAGCTAATTGAATAGACATGAGGTTTTTATCATTGGAAAGGTATGATGAGGAAAAATAGATGGTCATTTTTATGTTTTAGAATTGGTCTCGATTTTTTTTTTTCAATTAAATCTTATCGATTTTTTGTTAATCTATTTATTATTTATTTTCCAAGTGAAATCCCTGACATGTTATTGTTAATTTAGCACAAAAACTTTGATATAATTCGCACAAGCGTGTATCTAAGCAGCAGAAAAGTGTGAGACACATGTTACCTTTTTCATCACGACTATAGTGCAGCAATAGAGCGTTTGAATAAGCGTAATTTGTCCTCTCCCACTCGAGGACAAGGCTAGATATGTGACTTTGTGACAAATGTGACGTGTCCCGAAGTAACAGTGAAGCGACTGGTCAAAGGATGCCGCTGGGAATTCGTGTGCACTTCAATTCCGTGTCTCTTTCCCTCCTCGACTTTTCCCATAATACAAATAGTGTCTATTTGCCTTTTTCACAATGATCAAAACCACACACAGGTTCACTTGCATTGTCGAGCGCGTGAAAGAGATGCGTTTCGTTGTATTTTTCTTATATTTATTAGGTGTTTCCTGGTGGTTATAGCTCCACTATACTTCCCGCCCATAGCAGGTCGCACTGTAAGACGTGAAAACATGTGGCTATTTGTCCAACTACCTTCTACAAAATCTAATAACATTAACGGCAATGCTTCTAAAACCATCATAAACCAGTCTACAAATTTTATAGACCACAAAAACAACCAAAAAATATATATAAAATACTTTGAATAGTTTTCCAAGTACAACTAAAGTATAACGTGAGTGATCATTCACTTCACGTATTTCCCAAGAAAACTGACCGAGATTATCAATGAAAAGGGATTACAATGTTTATTTATACACCACAGAATTATTCCACGAGGCTTCACCGAGTCTATAACAGCGGATCGATGTCAGGCCTAGATCTCAAGTGCGATTGACAGACTGGAAGTCTTAAGCGTCGACCTATCTGCGGCAACGTCATAACAAACTATCCAGAATCGTTACAAAATCCCACAAAGCACATATCTATCGTCAATTGACCGCGAGAGAGCAAGCCGTGTGCGATTGTATCACGCGCTATCGAGCGTGAGATTGAATTCCAACGAAAAGCGAGCATCGCACGAGGCCCCGGGGTCTTTCTCTGGATCAAATACAAGGGAAGAATCCTCAATGTTCTGTGGACAATGCCGGAAAGGGGATGAAACTACGAAAAATCGACAATGAGATTCTTAATATATACTACTTCTATATATTGGTCAATGTGAGGCGCATTGAGTGCAGTATTTCCCTCGTAAAATGCGTGTATTTAAAATGGGAAAAAAATTAAATTTCCGTGAAGAAGCATATTCAATTCCCAACTGCTTGATGGGTGAGTAATAAAAAAGCGCCGGTTTCCTCCTGAAAAGACAAATAAACTGGACGTAAAATGGAGTGAAATAATTGTGGACTTGTTATTTCCACTGACAAAATGGCGTGCATTCATATGTACCAGGGGAACGTGTCTTTTACGAGAACATTTATGAATGCCTCGAGGAGCGTGACGCATATACTCAAACCATTTCGTCGTGAATGCACGCGCAGCGCATTAAAACTCTGCTCCAACACTCCGACTCGCGCGATAAAACATTCGAGTATTACCTCTTTGACCAGCTTTAACGAGAAATGGAAATAAAGATTCTTAAGTTGTGGATATATTTACTGATCCACTCATATTCTCAACGTTATTTTTTTCTTTTCAGGTCGATGCGATGATTCAGACGCTGACAGCGAACCTGGTATTCCACTGAAACGCAAGCAACGCAGAAGCAGAACCACGTTTACGGGGTCGCAATTGGAGCAACTCGAGGCTGCTTTTCAGCGCGCTCAGTATCCTGATGTCTATGCACGCGAGGAAATCGCTCAGCGGACAGGACTCACCGAGGCACGGATTCAAGTAAGCTCCACAAATCATTATACTCTGCTCTAGACTTGAAAAAAAAATTTTTTCCACCTAAAAAAATTGCAATAACAACTGGAAAACCGGTAAAAACCTTTAACACAACATTTTTTGAGGATAAAATAATTTTTTTCATCGACAGAAATCACAAGAATTACTGGTAAATCAGTGAAAATAGTTGATTGGACATTTTGTGAGATAGAAAAATAATTTACGTGGATTTTTGGCGCAGGTTTGGTTTAGTAACCGAAGGGCACGACTGAGAAAACACGCCGGAAGCATCGCGCACTCAGTGCCTAACCTGCCGCTGACACCGTGTCAGTACGCGACCGCCCACGAGCTGGGGCAGTTGCCGCAAATGGCCGGAGGCATTTCCCAGGTGCCTACGAGTCTGCAGCAAGCTTCGACGGGTTCAGGACTGCACCACGTGGCAACAAGTCCCCACCAGGCGCCGAGCACACTCGATCAAATGGCCTCGACGATGGCTCAAGTGCCCACAACTATGAGCACGGGTGGAGCCCTTCAGGGACACTCTTCCGCGATTTCCGGCTCGCTGAGCAGCCTCTCGCCTGCAGGTCATTCCATGCAAATCGGCCAGGTGCCTCCGATTCAGCCCCCCACGGCTCACGCTGCCCCCACGGCACTCTCCCACCACTCAGGTAATTTCAACTCGTGCTAGAGTATGATCTGCAGTGGGTGAAATTGATTTTTTCTACTGTAGGAAACAGTGACTGGTCTAGGACGCAGCTTGGTTGGGGACAATTCAACCATTTCCAGGGCAGCGATTACTCGTCCAGTCATCCATCGAGTCATCCGAGCCTTGGAAGTCAAATGCCCGGAGCTACCAACCCCTCTGCCGACTGGGGGTACGATCAGGGCTACGATTATCAGCATCATCATCATGCGCAACTGAATTACCATCGAGTTGGTGGGATATTTTAGTCGTTAGTCATAGGAAAATTCATGTTTGTAGATTATATTGTATATAGTATGTTATATGCTATTAAATTCGTGTAGTAAAATTAATTAATTCAAATTATTAATTAATTATTAATGATCTCATGTCGCCATTTAAGAATAAATCGAAGGGGTAAAACAGTAAGAACGTAGAGGTGACTTATTTTTTTAAATAACTTGAAAATTATTTGTTTTAGAGATTTTTTTATAGAAATCTTTTTTTAAGCTGAGAAAATTTTCTACAAAAAACGTCTTAAAGAATAATTCAGTAAATGTAATAGTTTAGAAGATATTTATGAAGAAAGACGAGTATTCTTAGTTGTGTAAAAATAGAGATAAAAAACGAGTCGTTTTATTTTGAAAATATCTGGATAACGACAGGATTTACAGTATTTTTACACTTAATCTTTTTTGTAGCCCTTGAAATTATGTGTGAAAAATATTCTATGATATTTTTTTATACGTCTCATAGTTGAGCAGATAACGAGTGAAATTTTTTTTATTATTTATATTAACATATATGCAGATAAAAAATGTAATTTATCTATATATCAAACTAAAATTTGTTGAATTAATTTGGTTTATAGTAAAAAAAAAGTTTTCATTCTTATCAGAAGAGATGACGTGATCCATCAGTGTTTTTCAAGTGCTCTTTTTTAAAACCATTTGAGCCTGCTACTTGCAATGGCATTCTCTAGTGCAATTACAGGAATTAACTTCAACAAATATACAAAACAAAAGCCCCAAGTCACTCTCAAACGAGGTAGACATTGAAAAATCAAAATTCTCTATCACGTCTGACGTATTTTTAATCCCTTCTATCGATAAAAACTGGGTGAGAGTTGTCATACTCAGCAAGAGAGTAATGAATTTATCATTTATACTATCATAGATCAAACAACTTTAAAATTATGACATTTGCACAGAGATAAAATCCGTATATTAAACGAGTTCATATAAAATGATCCATCGCCACAGAGAAATAATTGCACTTGCAACCATGAAGTTTATTTTCCTGGTAGCACTCACCGTAAGTAAACCGCAACTCATTTTCTCTTTAAAAACCATCAAAAAAAAAAATCCTAGACCTGTTCCAGTTGCTGGGTGTTGGGCAACAGACTGAGGATCATCAACAACTCCGGAAACGACAACCGCGACAACGACGTAAAAAATGGCAATGACGAGGTGTCAGGAAATCTGGTAAATGGCAATGAAAACGGGAACAACACTGGATCGGGAAACGTGGGACTATTACGTCCGTTGATCATCAATAACTCTGGAAATAACAACAGCAAAAATCATGTTTCGAATGAGAATGACCAAGTCAGTGGAAATTTGGTGAATGGAAATGGGAACGGGGACAATACGCAGTCTGGAAACATCCAGAATTTTATTATCAACAATTCGGGTAATGGAAACAGTAACAACAGTGTTGGTAATGGCAACGACAACGTCGATGGGAATTTGGTGAATGGAAACTCAAATGGAGGCAACAGCAACAGTGGAAATGTGGGAAAACCATCAACGGCCACTGAAAGTTCGGACCAGGACTCGCGAGAGCTGCTGCAACGGATCAATGCACTGTTAAATTTGATTAAGGGGCAGTTAAAGGTGATTAATAAAATTCCAAATGACGTGACGAGCAATGGAGGCCTGCTCTCGGCCCTCGCGGAGGTCAGAGGCATCTTGCAAAATTTGTTGAGGAGTTTGAATAATACTCCAGAGGTGTTTATCGATTCTGTAGTTACTTCTCGTATCTCCAATTTGATTAGCGATGTTAATTATATTATTAGCATGGTTTTGAGTAAATTGCCAAATCCACTGGCGGGAATTATTCCGTCGCTTGGTGCAATTTTAAACCATAATAATGGCTTGGATGTTGATCGTATCCCGGCGCTGCTTCAACGAGTCATTGGACAACTTCAAAGTCTCTTGTAAATTTCTGTGAAATAAAAATAACAGTTGATTTTAGATCATATAAACAATGTGTTGAAAAAAGTTTGTGCAAAAAAATTAAAGAAAGATATATGTACCTATTTCATTTGTAAATATCTCGAAAACTATTAACGCTACCGAATTTTTGGAAATAACCTTTTTTATAGAAAATTTTAAATTGTACAAAAAAGGTTTCAAGTAATTTTTTTGTAAACCTCGTTATTCTCTTGATATTTTAAAAAAAGTAAAAATAGATTTTAACCAAATATGGAGTAAATTCGATATTGTAGAGTTAGTTTTTTAGAAATATCTCAATATCTATTAGAGTTATCGAATTTTTTTATATCAACATTTTTGTAGGTAATTTTAAGAACTACAAAAAACTTTCTGACATAAATTTAATCCCACCAATGGTTATCGAGATATTTGAGAAAAAAGGATACATCATCTGCCATACTCAGTGATTATATGGTTGAAGTGTTAAAAAATTTTTCCTAGAGTTTATAAAATAGTTTAAACATAATAGCAGAAATATACATAATGAATTACAATTAAAAATTATACATCACTTATAAGTGAAAAACATTAAGTCAAATGATGTAAAAGTCGAAACAGTGTTTTTAAATTGCTTGCTTTAGACTATTTAGTCTATTAAATAACTATATATTTATTGTTATTATTATTATTATTAAATTCATACACAATGAAATATCAATATAAATTATGCAGTCAAAAACACGATATGCTCGCAGGATATGAGCAGGACAAACTGGTAAATACAGATTAAATAATTTTTGCGTTTTTTTTCGATTTTTTTTTTTGCCCCAACATTATTATTATCATTTTTATTGTCATGGAGATTAATCGTATTATTGTCTAGCCATCTAACAATCTGTCAAATTTAATATTTGACATAAAATGATATCTATTTTTGCATTTATATGTCACCCACAGCAAATATAATTTTTTCGGTTTGATTGAGACTACAATTCAGCCACTAAAAATTGCAGTCAAAATACAAAACTCATCTGTACAATATTTCCAAATTTTTTTTTGTTTTCCTCCACCGTTGGCTTTATCTTCAAAAACAAGTGGGTACAATAATAGCATCAGTAAATAATAACAATATATTATCCTTTTAAAATTTGATAATAATTTTTTTTACGACCAATATACATTTAGAAAAAAAAAAAAAAACCAGAAAAATTATTAGAAACGACATATATTCTAGAACATTTTCTAACATTTACTATGAACCATGAAAGACCCGTGAAATCTACACCTACAGCACAAGAAATTATTATTTATCTTCAATAGTATAATTTTTTTTTTGTGATTATTTTATTTTAATATTTTTTTTTTCCTCTTTAATATTTTTGTAGTATTTTTTTTGTTTTGTTTTTTAGCAATGCTTAAAATCAATCAGACGCATAATTCACGCTCATTGAATATATTATTATAATATAGTTAAATTTTATAATTTGATTTTTATCGAACTGAAAGCGTCCATACGTTTCCCAATCGCATATTTCACGATTTGATACAAGTATAATAGACATAAGTAAATTTAGATTTATGACACAAATTTTTTTTAGGACATTGTTTACAATAGTACATCGACAATCGTACATTAAGAGTAGTAAAAATTTTTATGAGAGAAAAATTTCTAGCCTGGAACCCGCGTGCTGCCTCTCTATTGCAATAGTCAAACAATATAGTCGTGATTGTGAGCTGTGAGATATGCATAAGCAATTAAATAAACAATTCTCTTATTTAGCATTGATATCGCCTTAAAATAGGCTTTGATAAACGAAAATCTAATGTTTACATTATTTACAGTTGCTCTTGCTATCTCATCACAATTGTTTGAGAAGAAATTTACGAAAATTTACAGTTTTAACCACTTGAACAATTTTTTTTAACAAATCATAGATGAAAACTCACTTCTGGAAGAATTTAAAAAACTATATTTTTCATCATACCTGCTAAGAAAATGAATAATTCGTCATTCAGAAAAAAAGAAAAATTTCTATTTCCATCTTTTCTTTATAAAAATAATTTTTTTTTATTCTAAAAAAGTATTTAAAATCATCTTGCGATAATTTTTCGATATAAAACGCGATTATTTTACGGATTATGATTAAAACAGTAAAATTTCCAATTTCAGCGAGAGATCCTTCAGGCTTATTGATTAAAATCAACAGAAAAGCAATTAATTATAATAAAAAACAATCAGTCGAACCTGACAAGGACATTGAATTTAAACATTGCTGGAAGCGCGATGAAGCTTGAAACCGAGATTATTGTCATCCGTGGGTAAGAGTCTGTATCTTTTGAAGCCGTGTCGACAGTCGCCTTGCGTTTGCATAAAGCGAATCCTTGGTCGTTTCCTGTACGATCCTAACGACCAAGGCGACGAGTCGGGGGTGTCGTCGGGCGCGGTCCCATCTGCGGAATCCTCCCTGTAATAATAATTCCTCCAATTAATCTCTTGCACAAACAAAAACACCAAGATCCACCAAAACAAAAAATCTAAACAAGAGTAACATAGAATCTTACAAACAACACAATAATCCCATCTGCTAAAAACTTCTCAATGCTAAAATACTAAAAACAAAATTTTGTTCTTCACGAAAAAAAACGATTTGAATAATTTTTAAAATTCAGATATTCAAAAGAAGATCACTATAAATGTTTCTTCTCAAATGTCCAAGGGGTATCCTGAACCTGTCTTACCCACAGTGTTCTGACTTACCTCGGACAGATACTGAAACGTAGCAGATGGCATTATCGACAGGCATTCTTAAACTATAGACTAACTATCACAATTTTGACAATGGATATCTAAACTAAAACAAAAAATATGATTACGTCGAAAATAGAGTATAGTCTACAAGTAAAAAAGAGTCCCAAACTGTATTTGCCTGGAACAACAACGAGTTATCGATTTCAGCGAAGAAGAGGTTGCCGCGCAACCAAGAGAGGAAAAGGAAGACAGCGATATGAATACACAGCGATAGGACATCTACTTGTAAATGAAATTACATTTGAGTGAAACAGCATGACTTGTATAGCAGTGATAGCATTGTAAATTTGTAATGCATCAGTTTATATCAAACATCGAATGTAGGTCTACGTCGAGTGTGTCTAGACAGTGAAAATGGACAAACAGTCAACACCTAAAACGCCTTAGACCGACTGCAGATACGTTTCATGATTTGGGCCTTATTGGCTACTACTTATTGTTAGAGAGACGACAAGGGTTATTTTTATGTCACTATGTGTTGCGATGAGCGATGGAAAGCCTACTAGTCTGACCTGCCGACCAGATACCGCGGAGAGCGCGAAAAGCGCGCTGCCCTGAAGGATGGTAGCCACCCGAGGCGTGCCAGGGCCCCGATATGTCTCTTACTTGGCCGGGACATGTTGTCAAAACCCTCAACCTGGGCTGTGTCATCGTCCGCATCGTTATCGTGCTCGTTCTCCCCCTCCGATGACGTACCTGTTCCTAACATTTCATTTACCGTCGGCAAAGTCACTCGGAATAATTTTTTTTGGGTCTTATACACTGTAAAAAATCTAAACTCGCTCAGTTGCGTTAATAATCTCGACCACTGCATCAAAATGGACGTTAACAACGATTTTTTAATTTTTTACTATCAAAATTTGAGTCTATCTTATAAGGCCCATTTTATGGGCCCTGATTCAAGTAAGGCCCTTAATTCATTTGATTTTCATTTAAAAAAACATTTCATATCAAGATCATGTCAATTAAATCCACCATGCGGAAGTTTTTGATTTTTTTTTTTTTTTCAAACTAGTGCGTAAAACTTTTTTTTCGTTCAAAAAATTAATTCAATTTTCTTAAACTAGATTTTTATAATTTTAATATACAAGTTTTATAATGGTCACTTTTCACACTAGAGTATAAAATAAGCGTGTGGAAAAAATTTTCCGCACGCTAATTCGGTCGGTAAAGTCGCATTTTTAAAATAAACACGAAAAAAATTCTCGATATTGAAGGGGGATAATTTTGTGATAAAACTCACCCATAAATCTCTTCTCCGCGTTGGGGTAGGCTCCAGCAAGTGCCTCGATGATGTCATCATAATCAAAAACATTGGAATTTTGCATTACCGGTAGAGGATACTCCTCGGAATAATCAACGTGTCGTTTTGCCCTGGATTTATTTTTTGCATCGACTAATTCAGCCTCAAAACCACTTTTTTCCACTTCCCGTGGACTTTCCTGTTCTAGGATCTGCAAATTCTCGGCAATGTGAGCGTCATCCAAGTCGAGTTGGTTCAGCGAGCGTCCCTGTCGAGTTTGCGGCAGATTCCAATCTCTCGCAAGAGTGCCAACATTTCGTTTGACGTTGCCGTACGTGAGCATTCCATTTCGCGCCAAGGACGATATTGATCTCTTCTGATCGATAAAAGGCAAGCCGCCGGATCTGGCGAGGGAACCGAGGTAACGTTTTCCCTGGGGTGGAAGAGCAGAGTCTCGCGCCAAAGCGCCAATGTTCCGCTTGCCCCAGTGTTTCAACGACGGAAGAATGTAGATGCGACCCAGTGACGCAACGCTCCGTTTTGACGTCCACGGCAGCATTCTGTCCCGTGCCAGGGCGCCAATGTTGCGTTTTCCATTCGACGGGGAGTCTTCTCGTGCCAGAGAACCCATCCGGCGCCCTGAGGGCAGTGCGTAATCCCGGGCGAGAGCTGCGACATTTCTCTTTGCACTGTGAAATTGATGCGCGAGCCCTTCGACGTCCAACTCGCCATTTGGCAGGGTGTACTCACTAATTATGTCCTCGGCGCTCTTGCCCAAGTCCCCTTGAGTGTTCCCAATGTACATCTTCAACAGTTCCTCCGCTGTCATACTGCTAAAAAAATTTTTCATGTCAGTAACTGTCATTTCAGGAAGATTTAGGTAGATTGGGACGAAGAGGGTCTGATATTTTCGGTAATATTTCCGAAACAATTTGAGATACGCATTTTTTGCATATGACCTTTTTTGTAGGTCATTTTATAAGCTACAAAAAAGTTTCTTTACAAAAATTTCGTAAAGTTAATATTTTTTGAATTATTTGTAAAAGAACAAAATATAACTGTTACCACTGATGGAAAAAAAATTTTTTTTTTTCGTTTTTTTTTTTGAGAATATTTCGGAAACTAAACGAGTTGGAAGATTTTTTCAAGAGACCATTTTTGTAGAGAATTTTGTTGGCTATGAAAATAATAATTTTAATTTTTTTTTTACGTTAAACTGTGTGAGATGTTTATAAAAAAAGAAAGTCGATATAATCTGAGTATAATCCACCTGAGCTGGCTGCGCTTTTCTTCATCCTCCTCTTCTCTCCTACGCTCTTGAATTGAACTCGGAAGATCATCATTTTTGGCGAGAGTGGCAATGCTGCGCTTTTCCGCCTCAAGTGCCGCAAAGTCCACTGGTTCAGGATCCTCGACCATCCTCTGAGCCCGCTCGATGGCGCCCAGGTGCGCTCGCATCGCCGGATCACTGAATATCTCAAGGTACACAACCGCAGGCAGGCAAATCTTGGCGTCGTCGCTGTTGTCATCGGTACTTAGGGCTTTTAGGTGTGCAAAATCGTTCCTCGCATCCTGAATTATGCGCGCAGTCCTCGAGTAGGCCGCCAGGTTGGAACTGACCTCTGGTAGACGCAGGAAGGCGAAGAATGTCTTTCGTGGCAAACACTGGGTATCGTCTCCCTCCTGACACGTCACCTGGACACGTCAAAAAATTTTTTTAACCCCCTTAATCCATAAAAATTATTTTAACAGTCCAAAATCGAACTGTATTATAGTTTTCTTCAACAATTTCGTGATTTTAAGCAACGAAAAAAAATTTTTTTTCACAGTTTAAACCTTAAAAAAAATTATTTTCTTATTAGAAAATATTCCTAACTAATTTTATGTGTCAGATTATTTTTTTATCAATCATTTTTTTCCATATAATTCATAAAGAAAAATATAAAAACGTCAGATTATGGGGTTTTGACAATCAAAAGTGGGAAAAAATGTTTTTCAAGTTGAAAAATAAAATTTAAAATCTCATTAAACGAGTTTAATTGATTTTTAGACGAGGGTTGATTGTCTATCATGTGAAAACAACACGTGGGCGCTGATATGTTTCTTGAAAACCAGTAATTAATTCATGCGACCGCGGGAAAATTGAAATTTCCACGAAACACAAACACAATTCGATGAGAAAAAAATTATCTGGTTGATTTACGAGGCAGGAGTTGGTGCAAGAATAGGCCCACGCGCTTGTTTGCGATCCTTTCATTGATGATGTACTGATCCAGCAGATGTTGGTGACGCAAACCGCGCTAATTACCGCCGTCCTAAACTTTCTTCCTAGAGCGAGTAAACTCCGCCTCCCGTAGTATTAGGTGGCAGCATTTATACGCGTATAGATCTCGTGTACTCGGCGTCTGCACTCGTGCGCGGGCAATAAATAGCCTGACGCAAATGACAGAAATGTGTGGTTTCAAGTCGCGTATAATGCTATAAAAGTGATGTACGCCCCCATGCATTAAATATGTTTCATATTATGACTTCCTAGCGGTTCGCACTATGAATTTTCCGATAATTCCGGAATTCAGCGAGTGATAAGGCCACGCCGTGCATCAGTGCTGCTGGTGCCTCTCTCTCTATTATTGACAGTGATTCTGTTAGAACTTTTCAATCAAAAATTTGGCGTGGACATGAATTGAATTATGAGCGCTATTTACAGCTCAATTTCATTCATCAACCCCACATCTGCCGCTTGTTAATATACATTTTATGTTTTTAACGTAATACATATACATGTTGATGAAAAAAATTTTCAATTTATCGGTAATTCTAAAAACGATTAAATATATGTTTAAAATATGAGGCATAAATTGGTCGATAAAATTCGTATCATTAATGAGGCTGTAATTAATACAGAATTTAACACCCTCTGCTGCTGGTTGACAAGTCCTTGAATTTCCTCTCACTTCCGGTCACAATATAATAGCATCACCATTATCCAAAAAGGTCATTCATATCCAATTACAGTGATAATGAAGAGCATGTCTCACCAACACCAGTTGACCACGTTATCTATCGATTTTCACGAAATCTTCCACCGCCCGTTGAGAAAATAAAATTTTCCTCCACTCGGCAAAATAAAATCCCCAGAATATCTATACCGCCGCCTCATTCGTGTCAAATGTGACTCTAAGAAGAGAAAAAAGCAGGAGAAGTGATGTTTGACATTTTCCCCTAAACTGGCTTTCCAGCATAGACGGAATTCCGAGAATGTCAAAGTCTCGGCAAGGATGTGGCGTATATAGGATAGAGGGTGTGCTGAAAAGAGAGAATGTATTTTATATTAGCCACCCACAGCAACCTGCCGCTATTCTTCGCACACGACCCCTTGATACCTCGCGCGATTTCCTATATACTTTTCGAGATAGTCCATTCGTGACTGTGAAGAATATAAGAGGTTTTGTATAATCCGCAATGGCTTATACGTTGCTGCGTGGGGAATTGACGTGACACTAGACATCTCAATTGATGAATAAATTGCGGTCAGAAATTTTTCCCATCTTCAATTTTATCACTTGAATATATATCAAAGCCGTCAGGATTGAAAAAAAATTTTTACTAAATTAAAATCAAGTCTTTTCAACCCCCAAAAGTTTTCAAATGCCGTATATTGAGAATTGACGTAGATATAGACATCTTTCTTGTGAAAAAATCGCATTTACAATTTTTTTCTACATTCAATTTTAGTACATTAATGTCTACTAAAAGCGTCAGGATTAAAAACAATTTTTTACTTAATAAAAATTAAATTTTATGCCAAAATTTAAGTAAAAATTTTTTTGACCTTTGGTTTTGGCACCTTAATGTTAATTATAAATTTTTACAACCCTCAACGTGGCATACGTCAATGCGTGGGATGTTGATGTAGCTCTAAACATTCGGTTTAATAGGAAAATTGCAGTAAAAAAATTTTTTTATCCTGAATTTTAGTACGAATTTTATATTTACCAGAGGTCTGCTTTAAAAAAAATTTATTTAATAAAAAGCAGAAAAATTTTAGATTTATTATATAAGTATAAGTAGTCGTTTGATGAAGATGTAATTCTGGAGATGACTTGAACCCGGGTTATTTAATAAGAGCGAGAATGCAGGAAATATGTGAACCCAGGAGAGAATGTAATTTCAGCAAATGTACACAGGCTGTCTACACATGTACAAATCGTCCGAATTTGCGATGCTAGGACTATCCGCGATGTAAACTAACTCGTATGCGTGCCGGTGAAGGGATTGTGATTTATATGGGTCCTTATACATATACGGAAACTGTGAATAAACAAGATTTTCCCAAATTCCCTCTCGCACTTGAGCAATTAAACTTTTCGTAATAATAATAATATTCAATAAAAGAGATTTTATATTTTAAATTAATATCAGGGATTTTTAGACAGTTCATGAAGACTTGAGGCTTTTAGCTCACGTCTATTTATCCTCGGAAGAAAAATTAGTCTTTAGACATGCACGTAAGAGTTTTCTACATAGACAAAGCGTGTATATATTCCGTGAATACGTGCCGAAACTATCGATTATACCTTTAAACTAAAAAAAAAATTTTTAATAAAAAAAAGTCAGACTCATAATTTATTTATTTCAAAAAATTATAAAAATATCTATTGAAAGTACATTTATTAATTTTTTATTTTTATTTATGATAAATAAATTATTTTACTACCATATTGTCAATCTATTAATTTTAGAAAAAATTTTCAAACAAAAAAATCATGTTTTTTGCAAAAAAAAAAAAAAAATTAATTATGTCTAAAAATATTGTAAAAAATGAAATTATTTATGGTTGAAATATTTTTGTATTGTTTGACTTGATAAATTAAATATTTGATAGGATAATTAATTAAATGGACGATTAGAGTATGAGGATTTCTATTTTGATAGACAGAGCAACAGTTTTAGTATAATCTCTATATTTAATATATCAAGTAGTAGCATAATAAACTCTTTATAAGATTATACTGAGGTATTTGAGATCGTCCTGACGCGATCTCCTGTAAACTAATCCATCAAACACATGAGAGACGAGATAAACATAGCTTTGAAAATGAAGCATTTAGCATGCACTACTCGCAAGCATATAATCGTTAGGGGCAAGCTCAAAGGAAATTACACTGATAATGATCGATGCGAAATGTGAGTCATCTGATCGTTTGACGAGTTTGCGATGAAAAGAATCGATTTTCTTTTACTTTGTGGTGCGCCAAAGTGCTGATATTACTTATCGAGCTTATTTACTCATTACTGGCAGAGGCAATAACGTAAAAGCACCCTCAATATACCCCATGTCTACGTCAAGTATTGTGTGCTGACATCAACGCATTCTCCGCGAGCAAGCGAGTCTTGCAAACTACTCTTATATACCTTCATTACATTGTTTGATTCACGGATCAGACGAGATACAGGAGAACTTCTGGAGAAACTGTTGCTTGCATAAACTTACCTACAAACTTCCAATACTATTAATAGCAAAATTAAACCAACTGAAATTTGTATTAATTCTATAAACCTCCAAATTTATGGATCTTATCGTATTCAAATTATTTTTCCAACGCGTAAATACTATTTTCAAATCGAAAACAATTTTTTTTTTCATTCAAAATCAATGTAATTTTATATTTTATCTTAAAAAAAGTCTATTTCTATGATTGAACCATGTTTAAATTATTTTTTAAACGTATAAATAATATTGTCAAGTCTACAAAAAATTTTATTTTATCCTAAATCAAATAAGTAATAGCATATTTAATTTCAACCTAAATGATATAATTGTTTAAATTAATTTCCCGAACGAAAATAAAAGGTGAAATTTTATTAACAGTGACTTGTGGCCAACTGTGGTGCTCAAAATCACGCGGAAATAAAATTGAAGGTCGTAAAGGAGGGTCATGAAAACACTTTCAGCTTCAGTCGATCATAAAAAAAATCTCTGATGTGGTCTTTAGGGATCATATTGCGGGACAGAGGTCGAACGACGAGAGCTGACTGCTATAGGTCAATTCTGAATGAGAGAAATAAAAAAGGGATGAAAAGAAGGCAGCATTAATTACCATCATGGTAAAAGTAAGTAATCGGATTATATCATTGCCTATAGATATTGACTTTAATCCCGTTTTATGGGTCCTTATGGGGCCCCCTATTCAGGGGCACACTTGATGATATTAAAAGCAGGAATGAGAGTACACAAGATGGCAATTGTGAAAACTTTATGAAAGGGAAAGTAGGGTAATCAAGTAACTTAATAAACTTGCTTGACAATGTCTCAATTTATCCCTCATCGGTCAAGTGTGGGGGTTTATTTTAAGTTGGAGTAATTGCAAAATGATGGATCGATGCTTTAAAAAACCTGCAACAGGTCTGACGATTTATTTTCTATTACAATTATTTTTTTATTCTGTAATTTTAGATTTTATTCAAAGTCAGAATATGTTTTTATCTGAAAAATTGCCAACAGCTGCAAAGGTTTTTTACCTTCGTTTTCTTTTATAAGGACATTGATGAAAGCGTCAGATAAAATGGTGCGGTGACCTTTCACCAGAATATTCCCCATTTTTCGAGGTGATATCATCAGCTTTATACCGATGACAAAACCCGCCCCCCTATCAACATTGTAAAATAAAATTTTACTCACGAAATATATTGCACGTCATCAGTTGTGTGTTAAATCACCTGATTTTCTCCAAGTATATTTTTTTTTATTTTTATTTCTCCAATCATTGAAATATGTAAAAAAAAAATAAATAAATAAAAATAATTTGAGTCAAATAAATCACAGTATAAAATTTGGAATTTTATTTCAGAGGAAAAAATCAATCATGTAAAGCTGGGAAAAAAATGGAAAAAATTTTTTTAGTGATAAGTTAAATGGAAAAATTCGAATTTTAGATGAAATTGAGGAACGATTAAATATCTGATATCGACAACGAATTTCGGATAAATTCGCCGAGGGATTTATTTGACATGTGGACATGTGATAAACTCAATTCAAGCCTGGAAAAATTCTTTTCTTTGAAAAAGTAAAAAATTTCATTAAAAAAAAATAATTTATTTACTTTTCAACTCATTCTTCGTTTATATCTTATTTAATCAAATAAATAAAAGAATTATTAGAATCTTTAAAATAAATTAGAGTAAAAAAAATCAAATTAAAATTTAACTTTTTTTTTGTTTTGTTGTTTTGAATGAAAAAATTATTTTTAATTTAACGGGACAAATAAAATACAGTGTGGTGTCTGACCGAATAAATTAATAAAAAGGAAATTGCAAGTAATAAATAATAATAATCATGGGATTTTTAATATGGCGCATAAATAATATTTTCTACAAATAAATGCCAAGGATTTTAATTTATTTTGTTTTTTAATTACAAACCAAGTGTCGTTGGACACGATGAAACCCATTGAAAAATATGGAACTGTCTGTTGCAGACGATGCATAACGCCCCCAACACCGCGTTACACGTCGATTCTTCATCCGACGGGATTTTAATTACGTGGTGAGAGAAACTTTTGTAAAACAAGATTAAAATCACTTAAGACACCATTAAAACTATCGCGACCAATAATTAACCATTGGATTAATAAAGCAATTTGTCATTTTGCCACTCGAGCTAAAATACAACCGCACTAGTATAAGTTATAATCACCGGGTAAAAAAAAGTTTAGGAAAAAACTGAAAAACTTACCATCGGAATCCGCAGGTGGTCAACGGCGATGGCGAAAAGCATGAAGAGTAAGCCGGCAAAGTGCCTTCGAGCGTGGGCCATCGTTGTATAATTTTACTTTTCACACTGGTCAACTGTTCGAACACCCTCGGGCCGCCGGTCGTGAGTAACTCTGGGGCGCGTATAGCGCGCTTATATAGCGCGCTTTTGGCGGTCGCGCAGGCGTTGCTCGAGGCAGTACGACGACAGTAAAAGTAGAAAAAAAATTTATAAAATTATCAAAAAACAATCTTCAATCAAAAAAAAAAATCTTTCCAAACAATTGAATACGAAAAAAAAATTTTTAAAGCTTCTCTCTGGGACTCTTATTAAATTTTGCTTTTTAAATTGATTTGTATAGCCTGGAATAATGATTTTTCGATGATGAAAAAATTCTCTCAAGTCAATACAACCTTTTTAATTTTTAGTATAAAATAATATTTTGTCGATTTTTCCAGTAAAACAATATTTTAATTAAATTTAAGAAATAGCACTTATGTTTTTTATTTTTTATTTTTTGCTTCTGCACGTTATACTGAAGCACTCGACTCTTTGGGACGTTCATTACTGGTGAAAAAAATGAATAATAAATTTATTTATTCTATAAAATGATGAAAAAAAAAATCAGTAGTACCTACTGCGTGATTTTTGTGTTTTATTCAAGGTGCAGAGAAAATCGTTGGCGAAAGTGGAAGAACGTAAAATCACCGAGGCTTTATTGCAATCGAGTTTTTTTTTTTCTCAAAACGCCGCTACTATTTTCAGAGTGCGATATTAACCCTTTCCCATATGCGAGAGTAGACCGTGCGTGTAATTGCATTTTCTATGGGGCTACGTGTAGGTGTCTAAAACCTTTTTGCCATGTTTAAAAAGTTGCAGAAGCCCAGTATAAAATACGAATTTTCATTTATTTATCTATTTTTTTTCGAGATGAAGGGAAAAAAAATTTATGAATCGAGGTTTTGCGTTGCAAAGGTTTATAAATAGCCGCAAGGCAATTTACAATTTTTCTTGCAAGCCTCCGGAGAATACTGCGAGCATAATAAGTCGGCACTCGGAGGCTCTGCGCAACGTCGCGCGATCGGTCTCGTATTACGATGCACCTGCCGTCTTTCGGGAATATGAAATGTCGCGAATAATTGACTGTATATCACCCCGAACGAGGGGTATAATATCGGGTCTTCTAGCCATGTTAAAAATAGCCAGCGTGGAATATCCACGTCATCAGTCCAGTGAAGTTTGAGATTCGTAACATTTATTCTGGCCATATCCTGTCCATTTTTTCATACTCAATATCCTTAGTTAGTCTGATATATCGTCAAAAGCGCTCGGGGTAGTTTCATCAATCATTTCCATTCACTTTGAATATCCTCGTCAGGAATGATTATTCGTGTATATCAGAAATACCACGAAAAATAATCAAATAAATATCGTAATGATTATTTTTCTGATATATTAACTTAGAAAAAATATATGTCATCTAAAAATTATATTTCAAATGACTTTAAAATTTGTAAATACATAGCTTATACCGAGAAAAAAATTGATTTTTAGGCTTTAATAACATGAAAAAAATTTTTTATACTTTTTATTCAACTTGGAAGCTATACGAAATTTTTTATTTTTACAGTGAATTTTTTCATACTAGAAAAAAATATGAATGTATGAAGCTTTAAGCAGCTTATTACCAAGTAAAACATGTGCTGTGAGCTTTCAGAGTGATGGAAAAAATTTATTCAACTGAAAAACACAAATCTCGAAGAGTTTATGAGAATAGTTACTTTGACGTCACTGCATCGATAATTATTAATTAATTATTAAAGAAGATATATAAATTTTGTATACTTCGTGAAACTTTGCGCTTGATGCGACATCTTTCTGCGAGTACTATTAAGCACCATTGAGTGTATATAATTCGTAGCATATGAAGATATATGATATGATGTGAGTGTATTTTCATGCACACATTCTTGACGCCGTCACCCGACGGCGTCAGGTGTGCTCGGAAACGCTCAAGAGTGCTTAGTTGAGCAGTCAGCGGTTCTTAGAATTATTATTATCTTATATGTAACGAATGAAACGTGTTCTTTATATATAAGTAATATTTTATAAACTATGGATCTGTTTAATAGCCTACGGGATAGAGTGTTCACCCTTGCAGACTATAGTCGTGGGATCAAATCCGGGTGACGATAGTTTTTTTTTTTTTTAATTAGCATTGCTTACTTTATACATCATTTTTTATGCAATATAACAATTAATCTACTTTATTTAAGCATTTACTTAACGCTTGAATGATGAAAAAAAATTTTTTTCGTTAAATGTAGTTTTTTAGGAATTGTGGCTGCAGATCGATAGTTACAGAAAATTTTTTCAGACGTTTTTTATAACAAATTGAATTCCCTATAATTTATGTGGAATACATTTACGTGATATCTTGCGTATTTACAGAGTTATCACAAAAAAACTGAAATTAATTTAGGTTTTTCAAAGATAACTTCATAAATAAAGGAGATATCGACAAATATTACTCTTCATAAATTGTTGGGCATCAAATTTTCTACAAATAACGTTCAACAAAATTTTCTGTAGCTATCGAATTTTAGCCAGAAATTGCTAAAAACAGAATTGAAAAATGAGAAGGGGGGACCCTTCTCATTTTTTCGAAAATTAATTTCACACTAGAGCATTGGGGAGTTGCTTAAAAAATAGCTAATTAATTCCAATACAAGATCCAGTGTAAAAAACTGCATAAAAATGCATCCTTCCAGTGTTTTTTGAGGAAAAACGAAAATTTTAGGACATGTGGCGCCATCTAGCGGTCGGCGCTTCGAACTAATTTAGCAAATATTGTGTTTTGCACACCCCGTATATGCGCAGCATAGGTGTGCTCTGCTCTCGCCACGCGTCGATTCAGTGACTGTGATGCGGAATATGGCATCATACGTCGCGAATAGTTGTAAAAAAATTCTAATTAATAGGTCATTCGAAAGAGGAGATTCGACGCGTCATTTTCACCATTTATACTTAATTAATATGTTGTCTTAGTCATTAGATATTTACCGTTGAAATTTCCAATAGGCGTCTGTCCGTAAAAAAGTGCCGTATGTAAACACGATACAGGTCGCAATCGTTTATTAATATACTTGAAACTAGTACCAATCTCTTCGTAATTTATCGAAGATGGTTGGTATTGAAAACCAGATCCTATGTATGATTAGTTTCCGAGTTATTATTAAAAAAGTGAAGCCGTGTCGCGTAGTTTTTTTTAGTAATCGTCGCCGTATATATTTTCATGGTAAAGAAATTTTTCGATCGGTAACTTGACTATCCGCGCGTTCTATTACCATGCGATTTTACCAGCGCTCTACGGGGTGTGCTCTCTATGGTGCTTGGCCGTAGTTTTTTCGTTTTTTCTCGATATCTCACGAAATAAGAGAGCTATCGAAAAATGTTACTCTATATAAATTGTCGGGCATTAAATTTTCTACAAATGATGAGTTTTTTCGTTTTTTCTCGATATCTCACGAAATAAGAGAGCTATCGAAAAATGTTACTCTATATAAATTGTCGGGCATTAAATTTTCTACAAATGATGTTCAGTAAAATTTTCTGTAGCTCTCAATCTGTAGCCAGAAAATGCAAAAAACTGAATTAAAAAAAAAATTTTTTTTTTCGTGTTTAACGGCAGTTAATTAGTTTAATTATTAATTATATATGATAAAAAGTAGTTTGAACCGAGAAATTCGCATTATTTTCGTTTTTTTTCGATGTTGAAAAAATTGGATTTTTCGCGAGAAATTTTTTTTTTTTCCGGATAATTAAGTAATTTTATGATGTATTATTAATTAGATTTATTGACATGATTTTATCCGCTTTACAGAGCAGAAAAATGCGGTTTTTTAAACAAAATTTCATTTTTTGCGACCGCAGTGCCATCTAGCGGTGAGTAGAAGAACCAAATTTTCATGAAAAATTGAGAAATCTGTCTAAAAAATTAGTTCCGCAATTTACCGCGAGGTAGCGCTGCGGTCGCAAATCATGATTTTTCGTTTTTCCTCGATATCTCACGAAATAAGAGAGATATGCAAAAATGTTACTCTTTATAAATTATTGGGAATTTAATTTTCTACAAGTTATGTTATATAAAATTTTCTGTAACTCTTCATCCGTAGCCGGAAAATGGAAAAAACTGAATTCAAGAAAATATTTTTTTTCTCGTGATTGAAGGCAGTTAATTACTCTAATTATTAATTATATACGATGAAAAGTAGTTTAATCTATGAAATCAGCCTTATTTTAGTGTTTTTTCGACGCCAAGAAAATTCAGATTGTTTAAAACACTAAAATAACGTGAATCCCGTGGCTTAAACAACTTTTTATCGCATATAATTATCAATTAGACTAATTAACTATCTTTACTGATGAGAAAAAAAATATTTTCCGAAATTCAGTTTTTTAGATTTTCCGGCTACGGATGAACAGTTACAGAAAATTTTATGTAACATAACTTGTAGAAAATTAAATTTCCAATAATTTATAAAGAGTAACATTTTTGCATATCTCCCTTATTTCGCGAGATATCAACGGAAAACAAAAAATCATGATTTGCGACCGCAGCGCCACCTCGTGGTAAATTGCGGAACTAATTTTTTAGACAAATTTCTCAATTTTTCATGGAAATTTAGTTCTGCTACTCACCGCTAGATGGCACTGCGGTCGCAAAAAATGAAATTTTGTTTAAAAAACCGCATTTTTCTGCTCTGTAAAGCGGATAAAATCATGTCAATAAATCTAATTAATAATTCATCATAAAATTACTTAATTATCCGAAAAAAAAAAAATTTCTCGCGAAAAATCCAATTTTTTCAACATCGAAAAAAAACGAAAATAATGCGAATTTCTCGGTTTAAACTACTTTTCATCATATATAATTAATAATTAAACTAATTAACTACCGTTAAACACGAAAAAAAATTTTTTTTTTTAAATTCAGTTTTTTGCATTTTCTGGCTACAGATTGAGAGCTACAGAAAATTTTACTGAACATCATTTGTAGAAAATTTAATGCCCGACAATTTATATAGAGTAACATTTTTCGATAGCTCTCTTATTTCGTGAGATATCGAGAAAAAACGAAAAAACACAATATTTGCTAAATTAGTTCGAAGCGCCGACCGCTAGATGGCGCCACATGTCCTAAAATTTTCGTTTTTCCTCAAAAAACACTGGAAGGATGCATTTTTATGCAGTTTTTTACACTGGATCTTGTATTGGAATTAATTAGCTATTTTTTAAGCAACTCCCCAATGCTCTAGTGTGAAATTAATTTTCGAAAAAATGAGAAGGGTCCCCCCTTCTCATTTTTCAATTCTGTTTTTAGCAATTTCTGGCTAAAATTCGATAGCTACAGAAAATTTTGTTGAACGTTATTTGTAGAAAATTTGATGCCCAACAATTTATGAAGAGTAATATTTGTCGATATCTCCTTTATTTATGAAGTTATCTTTGAAAAACCTAAATTAATTTCAGTTTTTTTGTGATAACTCTGTAAATACGCAAGATATCGCGTAAATGTATTCCACATAAGTTATAGGGAATTCAATTTGCTATAAAAAACGTTTGAAAAAATTTTCTGTAAATAGCGATCCGCAGCCACAATTCTTAAAAAACTACATTTAAAGAAAAAAAAAAATTTTTCATTATTCAAGCGTTAAGTAAATGCTTAAATAAAATAGATCAATTGTTATATTGCAAAAAAAATGATGTATAAAGTAAGCAATGCTAATTAAAAAAAAAACCGTCGTCATCCGGATTTGATCCCACAATCATGGTCTGTGAGGGTGAACACTCTATCCCATAGGCTATTAAACAATCACATAGCTGATAAAATATTACTTACAACACCCTAAACTGTAAAAAAATAAATTTTAAAATACATCAAAAATAGTATCATCTAAAATACTAAAAAAAGGAAAGAAAAAAAAACATTTCTTCTCCGAATTTCCATCATTCATTCCAAAATCTTGATTATAAAAATTTTTTCTACCCAAAAAACGAATAAAAAAACAAATAATCATATCCATCAATTGTTTAAATACAAGTTATTTATGTTTTAAAAATAAAAAACATATATATTTTATCGGAAACATTTTTTTTTGTCAATGTAAACATCAACTAAAAGTGCATTGATAGTTTTATTTCAGTACAAGGCCATATTAAGTCTTGTGGCAAGGTCAAATAGAAAATAAATTCCTTCATCGTGCCGTGGGCCATCTCTTCACTTTTTTCCCCGTCATTTAAATGCCGACAAATATACCAATCCGAATAACATTCATAAGCTGTTACACTACATACTGCGAATTGTTATGTAAATCGAACGATGAGGCATATACCGCTATCTAGCTTTCTGTGCCGAATAGCTGTAATGCAATCTGGCTTCCATGACTACTTAAGGCCTCCTGAACATCCTTCTGCATCACGAATTTCAGCAAGGACATATCTGCGACCTCAGATACGAAAAATAAGAAAATCCCATGCTACAAGCAGAGAACTTCCCGTTCTATTCACACGCTTTTATCACAACTCGTTGATGCAATAAATCTCAGCTGATCTTTTTCAGCGCACTTGTACCAACAACCAATCACTCACGCAACCTTCTCCTGATGGAGCTCTCATTTTCCTCTACAACGCGTACTACCATATAAAACCTGCTATTCGTCCGGTATTGTCAGCATGGATAACCGCCAGTACGACTTTTCACAATCATATCCAACCGCAGCTATCACGGTCACAATGCACCCAGGATCAACATATCATTCAGTCTTTTTTTCTAATATTTCCGTTATCCGATCATAGATTTTCTTCCGATCAATAAAGAATGCTTTGGTTACAGCAGGAGAAATAATACGTTTTAATTTAAATCCTACTGATATTAGTGTTTAGTGTCAAAAAGAGGTGAGTGTTCGACCATGATTAGATAGATCGTGCTAATAAGAAGAGCATATATACTCGCATCCCGCTAGATGAAACAGTTATGATGAATCCTGTTTTTTCTATGTTGACACACCCAACGAGGAAGTTTATTTATTAAAAATCAAAGGAAGTAATAATAGTCACATAAGTATATTTCATAAACAAAAAATATTTCAGCACTAAAGCTTCTAAAAAAAGATTGCACAAAATTGATTGGAAAAAAATTTAAAGATCGTTTAATTAGGTAATTTTCAACAGTAGAAAGAAGAAAAAAATTGAAATAAATATATTAAATCAAAGGAATGCTAAAAATAACTATGATAAAAAATTCAAGTTGAGGGTAAAAACCATCCCGTTAATTCACATTGAGTCTGCCAACGTAACAAGCAGTATAGATATTAAATGTAAAGCCAGAGGCTATGAAAAAAGAAGAAACAAACGATGTTTTGTGTTGCATTCAAGGTAGATTTACAGTAAGAGTATAAATTTTATGTGCAACAATCGCGCACGATGCAACAAATAATTAGCGTGTCTTCCGGATAGTAAAAAAAAAAATAACAGGATGATGTGAGTTTTGAATCGTGATGGTTTTGGGTCACATCATGTACAATATATTATATATTATTCTAATGATGGAAGATGAGTTTTCTCTTTTCGCTACCAAAAACCTTCTGGAATCATCATGAAAGTTTGAAATGGAGAACGTCGTGTACAGTCACGCGTTATTGTTTACAGTTGGTGAGAGAAAAGAAAGTATTAAGTCAAAGTAAAAGATGATGTGAGTCTTGGAAATAATCTTCGTAGAATTGTCCATCAGAGCAGTCCGGGGAAATATCGGAGGATAAAGTAAAGAAGAAGACACTATGATGGCGGTGAATTCGCAACAGTCATCGAAGAAAGATCTAATTTCCATGAGAAAATAATAGAGTGAAAGAATGTAGGTCAGTGGTCTGTGCGAACATATAGCCAGCCACTGGCTTATTTTATTGTCTTCTTTCTTCTCACTCTCATAAAAAGCGGATACGCCAAATAACGATGTGGCACGAACTGCAATTTGTGTGGTTCCATGCCATCATTAAAATTGAGTAAAGTAACTAAGCAGTTGGACAAGTTATAACGGTCACATACCTGGGCACGCGACATTAACCCTTAGCCTATTTATTATTCACACATTTCAATTATTTCAAGCAAATACTTTCCCAAATCACGTCTCTCGCAGATTCTGTAACTTCCTGCAACATTTTTATCGGCAAAACAAACAAATAATAATTGAACTATTGCAAAATATTAAAGAGCAAAATCTCAGTGGGTATAAACCTTCGGAACTTGAAGTTAGGTCGGCCAGGTGATTGGCCACTTCCATTGAAAATAGTAGCAAAGCCAAGGCAGCATTGGACGTACGGTTTACCCCCACATAGCAATGCAGGCTATAAAGAAGACCTCGCGCGGAATTTCATCTTCAGAACTGAGAAACAGTGTCACGCAACTCTACACCTATATAAGTAAGTACTTAAAAACTCTTTGTCACAAATATTTATAACAATCCTGATTGAAAAAAAAAATGATTTCTCAAGTCTAACAACCTCATAACCAACTTTTTCTTCCTTCACATAAATTAAAAATATTTCCAAAGTGCTGAAAAAACGTAATTTTAAAAATTTTAAGTGATTTTTCAAATTTAAGTGTTCAATATTCATTGTTGATAATTTTCCTAAAAGGTATAATGGATTTTTTTTAATATCTTGCACCTTACACTATTTAAAATTAATCGAAAAACAATTTTTTAAAACAATAAATATTCAAAGAAATCAATTCTCTAATAATGAGTGTAAGTAATGATGATAAAGTTGAATTATTTAACAATAAAATAAATAAGTGAGCCCAGTAGGTCGCGACCCGGTTTGGGAATAACGGTATGCAGTGAGTTCAACGTACGCCGCTCGATCGGAAGTGGGCTAACGAGTGATCGCGGTAGATTTACCTGTCTGTGGCCTTCGCCATGATGGCCTACTTTCATGGTCAAGTCCACGATAATCGTGCCTTGACGTCACTCGGCTAAAAAATATCTCACTGCATAAATGCCTACACATTTTCGACCGCTGAACCGTTATACAAATCTAACAATCAAACGTTTTCTGCTTGCAGAAAATGGAGTACAAGAAGTCACTTGCGCTGTGCCTCATCGCCCTCACCTTAGGCCAAGCAGCCTCACTGCCACAGCACCCGGTTTACCAGCCTGAACAGTACCCGCAGCAGGTGAGAGATGAGAGAAAATTCCCGGAGAAACCCAACACCGTTAAAAAAGTTGCACATCTCGACGATATCGATGACGTGGGATCAAACCAGCTCACAGTGTGTATTTTATCCCGCTTTTACGTTTTTTACAAAAGGAATTTTACATATTATTATTTTTTTTATGGCTTTTAGGACACCACTGAAGGCGGTTTCTCGTGGTCCAGTATGTTGTCGATGATTATGCGGATGCTGCTCGGACAAAACGGCGGAATTACAGGACCGAGTAAGAACGACGTTGATGGAGGAGCACCAGCCAGTCCCTGGGCCAATATTCTTCACGTTGGTCTTCGTGTATTGAGTGTTATTCTGGGTGGAAACCAACAGCCGGTTGATGGCATCGATAAAGTCGACAACAACAGCAATACCAGTCCCTTGCCGGTAAATTTTTTGTTTCATTTAAATTCTCCATGAAAGCTACTGTCTCTTTATGTTCTTTTCTTCTTTATAAATGAGCTTTTAGTCCTGTAGATAAGTATTCAATTGTACAAAGACAGCTTTCACATAGTCTGCACTTAATAGAGACACTTTTTAACAAATCTCTTTTATTATTATTTTTTTTTTTCGTTACATTTGTCACGCTCACGTGTCACATGACTTTCTCTCAATTGACCACGTTGATATCTTTCTTTATACCTGGCTGACCAAAACGAAATATATTGTTCTAAGATTACAGTGTTTAATTGATGAAGATATGTAGGCAAGATTGAAAAAGAAGCGTCTCTATTAACTCACTGTAAATAAATATCTTGGTAATCACATAGAAAAACATGGCTGGTGTCGGTTGTTTAGGGAATATTGACTGCGGTGCTGGGTGCATTTCTTGGCCAGGGAAGAAATCCTGATCAGTATGCTCTGATGGCTAAGCACGCCACTGAGGTTAGTATAATATTTTTCATTGTTGAAAAACAAGAAAATGTAAAAGAAAAAAAAAAAAAGACAATCGGTGATTTTACTTCTCGACAATGACACGCTATATGTCCTACGATAAAAATCAACATCCGGAAATATTTCAACACTGTGGTGCAATTTAAAATCACGCGTATGTCAAGCATTACTCCTAAAACTAGATGCTCACATTGATTATGTAAAAAGTGCACTTTCTTTTTTTGTGTAAAATAATCATCCACCCAAGAATTTTCTACTTTCTGATGGCTTTAAACAATAGTTAATATGTCTAATAACTTTTAATTATTTTAAATAGTTTGTAAACATCGTGATTGATTTACTGGACGCCCTGAAGACCTCGTTCTCGCACCGCTCCTTCTCTGCACGATCTCTCGGCAAGCGAGACTCCATCTCCGAAGCTGCAGTTGCCTCTATTTCCATGTTTAAGGTAAAAATCATAATTAAATTAAATTTTTCAAGGTGTTAAATGAGATATTTCCGCGGTTTTCTTAGGGATACGTACGCTCCATGAAGTCTTTCAGTCACATTGGAAAAATGGACGACGACGAGAGCCAGACTGGATGTGCTCAGCGAGCTCTCTGCGAAGCCAGTGCCGAGTGTGTAGCAGATACTCACGGCACATCAACTATTTTCTGTCAACTTGGCTCCTATGCAACGAGCTATTTACTCCAGGGATCTAGCGGAGTAGGTTTTGAAGCTCTGTACGAGGCCGGACGACGTGGACGGTCTGGAGAAGATTGCAGAACGCTCTTTATGCACTGCAATGCCGTTTGAACTCGCTGATATTTACTGTCAGTTGTGGTTCTGGTAGTTAATACACTGTTACTAAATTAATCTGGGTGACTATCCAACTAATCGGGGCTGGTTCAGTTGGATATGTCATTATTACGAGCGAGGATGAATATTATCGTCGTTGACGTCTAAGGATAAACAAAAAAATAATCACCTCGCAGACTGAATGTACTTGGAAACTTAGCTAAACCCATATATACACAGTGTATATTGTATATGAGTTTAACTAAGCTTCAATGGGCTCATTAATATATTTATTAATATATTTATTATGATTATCTTGAGCACACGAGAAAATGACTATGCATATAAGTTTTACAAAACTTATTTCACGTGGTATTATTTAATAAATAGCTAGGCTTGTTATATAATGTTCAGAAAGATAAAATTCATAACTGCAAATAGTTTAGGGTTAATATATCCTGAAATAATAGAACAAATTAAATCATTCTAATCGGTGCCTTCACACAATCATTCGACAATTTATCTCAGGCGACACTGTAATTTGTTTTTTCAGCAAAAAAAAAAATTATTTTGTACATATATTGAATCTTTGCGCAAAAATACAGTGATCAGCATTTGTTTATTATATATTTTTAGCGTAAATAGGAATTTCATATGTACATCTCTAGTATGATATTGTGGATTTATTAAAATAAATTATGCTCTGATAAGAGCCATGCTTATGAAATTATTAATTTGAAGATTTTTAGAAATTTTTTTTTTTTACAAATTAATCAGTCCTGTGCGTGACTGTTGTGATTTGTTATGAAGACAATGGTTCCTGGAGCAAGTGACTGGAAAAATTCACGGTGTCTTGAATACTCAACAACCGTTTGTCCGACAACACGTCATGTCCAACACAGTAAGTGACATTGTGCTTTTTGTGATGCAACTCCAGTCCATCCCCAAATCTCCAAGTGTTCAGATCATAATTGTATAAGAGACGTTGTGAATTTTGTTATATTTTTTATTTTTAAAAAATGACTTTCAAATCCCTGTTGAATTGGGGAGGCACGAGTCACCACTCGGAAATGCCCATTGATCGATACCACGACTGGAGTCATAAACACCATGGACACGGTCACAGGTAAAATTGGTGGAATAGTTTTCAACTGATTTTTATCGCGATAATTATTGAAAATTGTAGCCATTCCAAGGGTGGAAGCAAAGGGGGAAGTGCTGCCCTCAGTGCGTTGGGTCTATTGGCTTTTTTGTTTCTTCTCAATGTCATGCAGGTAAGTTATTCTGTTGATTTATTGAGATTTGTGTTATTTATAGTGTTTCTCCTCTAGCAATCACTCAATGACAATAATTCCACGGCCATCGTGCCTCCATCGACTGCTGTGCTCCTTCGAGATAATGACCCTGTGGTTTTATCGGCAAGAGATGGTATCAAAAGCGTGTCGCTTGAAGAATTGGGCAGAGCAAATTATCGTAATGACGATGATGATAGTGAGAAAGTTGTAAATCTTGGAAAAGGTGACACTTTTCGTCACGATTGAGAATAATGTATGCTGTACCGTAATAATTTATAACCCACAAGATTATTTATTCAATCAAACATTTCTATATCGATATTTATTATTTCGAGTTTTAGTAAAGAATTAAAATGTTTCGTTTTTAAATTAATTTAAATTAAAAAAAAAATTTTCCAATGCGCGAAATGAAAATGTTTACGAAGCATAGCACGCGTTTATTACTGTAGGGTATTTAAGTAATTTTTTATGGTTTTTAAGGTAATCTACACATCTAAAAACAATGTAGACTATATGCACTACTGCCTGGATAAAGCAAAAAAATCGTTTAATTCCAGATGGACACTAAGAAGTTGGGAAATGATTAATGACACATTTATGTAACAAATCAACAGCATAGAGACTACTCCAGCGTGTGGTCTAGTCTGGTGTTGTCTAAATTTTATTTATATTTATAATATCTACAATTGAAAATCATCATTTTTTCCGCATGACTTGGATTTACAGGAGATGTCGATTATAACTTAATAAAATTAGTTTGAAATTAGTTTGACTAGTACTTATCTTGCAAGTTTCGATAAGCTGCTATAAGAAATATAACAATAATACCATTTCATGGTACAATTGATTTTCTTCATAATTGACTAGAACTTCCCTTATATACAAATTATACATTCAAAAATTTTAAGCTAAGGTCGGTGGTGAATTTTTCCCAATAATATGACTGTTACATCCTGAAAATTATTTTTTTTTTATCGAGTAAAGAAAGTGTTTAAATGAGGAAAAATAAATAATTGCCAAATAGAAATTTGTGTGTACAATTGTGTATGTGTGTGTGTTTGTGTGTGTTTATACAAAAGGCACCCGCATATGTCAAAGTGGCGCACAATATTTCCCACTGATCATCATGAAAACCTCGCGGAAATATATGTTAACATTTCCCCCCGCATGACAATTACATATTTTCAACTTTATTTAATATCCTGAGATATTTCTTCATCTAGAGGAAAAAAGCACTGATGCTGACACACGTTTTCCTGTCAATATCCTTTTTCAAAAGGATCAAATACTTATCCCTACGGTCTGATGAGATTTGTTCAGACAGGAGCACTCGGTCGTCGAAATAAACCCGACAGTACCGAACGAAGGTCACTTTCTCGACTCTGACGCCCTTCGAAGCAAGACGTCGCAATTGAACGTCAATCTTCCTCATAGTCCTCTGAAGATTCGGTTGATGACGAAATAAGGGCTGTCGATAGACTCGGTGCATTTACCGTTGAGCAGGGAAATGTTGTTTGTAGGCGTAGTCTCTGCGAATTCCAATATTCCGGCAAACTATGTGACCCGTTGTTGATCTTTTCTTTGTGTACTGACTCGGCTGAACTGAGCTCCATCATAGATCCGAGTCTTTTAACACTTTGTAACTTGTCTGCAAGACAAAACTTTTCATTATAATACGCGCGCAAACTCATGGAACAATGAATATTTCATGATTTTTACTCGAGAGGAACTTTTATAAAATATTTCAACAGCCATGGAATCTCTAATGGATTTTCAAAATCATATGTATTAAATTTTGTATAAATTCTCGAAATATACGTTTAATCTTTAAAACTAATTTTACCAACGTTGGAAAACTAGATTTATTGATTTCTCGAGTTTTCAATTAATTATTAAGATATAAATTCGGATTAAAATTTAATTTATTTAATAAACTAAAAGGTAAATCTAGTTATTTTCAAGTTTAGATATTAATAATTAAATAATATTCATTCGAATTATTTATACCCACCAGATTTTGCTGTGGATGATGGTCCACTAGTGAATCCCATGGCCGTAAACTCGTCGTTTTCATCAAGATCACGGTATCCAGCCAATTCAGGAGTACCTATACTGTCCTTGCGAAAAAGACCAATCACAGATTGTACTTTAGGTTGCTCAATGCCACCAAGAAATGTTGCCGAGGGCGAGCTGTACGCCAGATACTCTTTATTCGAGCACCAAGCAGGAAATTCATTTTGCTTCACCGGTCTCGCGCTATCATAGTCATCTTCACGTTTCCAAGGAAGCATTGTTTCCGTTGCCGTAGGGGTAGTCACCCTGTATGACTCGCCTATTCAACAAATTTCATGTGATTCTACTGAAATTTACTCGTGGAAACAAGAAATTACCCTCGGATTCTCCACGATGCCTTCGAATTATTCCCAATTCCGTGTCGTCATCTTCATCCGTATCCTCGCCGCAATTTTTAAACTGAGAGCCTTCACCAAATTGATTTAAATCTAGAAAATAACGTAAATGAAACCGGAATATTTTTTAAAAATTGATGAGTGTACCTGATGTTCGTGCGGTAAAAGTAATCGCCGAATCCCAATCAGCATCTTTCACAGTTGGTTTTCCATCTTCCCCATTTTCCGACTCGTACAAAACCCCATCAATGTAATCTAAAATATCAATAAGAGTTCTAATAATTCATATAAATAATTTAAATATATTTTCTAGACCTTGTGAGAAGAGTTTTGTCGATCCATTTTGCTGCTGAAACTCTGGAAAACTTACGTGGTTCTGTTTACTACCATCCTGCATGAATAAAAATAAAAATCACAAAGTTTACAATGAAATAATTGAATGAATATTCATAAAAGATAGTCCATAAGTTGTTGCAGCTTGTGGTAAGTGAGGCAGAGAGGGTGTACGCCTCGGAACAGACTTACCTTGAGAATTTTCTTGCTGCGTTTGTGTCGATGTTTGTGCTCACCCATCATACGCCGAATATTCATGTGCATTTTATAATTAACCTGTGTTGACAAATCGCGATCATTTACGGCGTGACGACTGTAGCTCAATCGACGATGCTGAAACACGTAAGTCTAGCCGAATGCGTTCAGGAAATATAATATAAAAGCAAAAATACCACATCGACCACCACGTCATTAGGATGATTGGCAATTTTTTGAGAAATACACCCGCAGGTGTAGCTTACCCTTTTATATGGTTTGCACAATTCTTCAGCAAGTAAATGATGAATTTTAGCATCCGTCAAATCTTTTTTTGACGGATAGTACTCGAGTTCTTGCAGATCAATGTTCCATCCTGCTTCAAGTTGGCTGCAACTCGGACTTGAATAAATAAAAGGAAAGTTACTGGAACATTGACTTCCCTTCATTAACGGTGTTACTCGATGACGACTAATTTTCAATCCACTCTTCCCTGCCCACCTGGAATTGAATTGTCCCGCGTTGCTGTAATTACGGAATAATGCTGACATGCTCTCAGTTCCGCTAATATTTCCAATCGTCGATGCATTCCTTCGAATGTAATCAATGGCATCCTTCATCGCAAGCTTCGAATAGGTCTCGAGGATTTTTGGTTCAGCTCCACAGTGATTTCGCACGAGGTAAGGCCGTATAAATTTGTTGTCAAATCTCTTGAATCTAAAATAATTTATGTGATTATATTTATTTTTCATCACGCCTCGGCTTTATTGAAGGTGTAAAACCTTTTTACTTGTACATACTTATCTCGCAAATGATAATTGCCGTGTTTTCCAAGAATGTCCTCGATTCCACCAACGATATGATCCATTATCTAAATAAAACAACAATCCATGCTATTAATTATGCAACAGAAAAAATCCAATTGACACGCACGTAATATTAAAAAAATTAAAACAACAAACCCTCTCATGTATTCGTTCGTTCATCGTTGGTTTTCTTCTTTCGGCCCTCTTGACATTGAGTATCTTCACGAGCGGTTTAATGGTGATTCCCTAAAAACAAAAAATAACGACTTTCATTATGAGGATAGGAAGAAAAAAGATATAGTATTTATAATCACCTGGATGAATACTGTAAAATAAATAACGGCAATGGTTGTAGTGACGAACATTGGCTGAAGTGGCACGTGTTTGGGGTCGATGAGGAGAACCAAGGCGAATGCCACGGCCCCACGCAAGCCACCGTACGACATTACGAACTTTTCCACCTTGTCGAGCTTGTGCAAACGAAATCGATTAGCCACCGCTGTGAGTACCATTACGCCTATATGGAAAAAAGTAATTAAAAAAATTTTAACAGTATAAAAAACGAATAGAACACGAAGATGATTCTGAAAGATCCTTACCCACAATTCTATAGATTGAGCAAAAAACAATAGTCATGAGGACAAACCAGGTGTTCCACTCGTGGCGATTGTTCACCGTGGCAACTCCGAGGAACATAAAAATGATGGTCTCGGAACTACTGGACAGCATTTTCATAGTATACTTGACGGTAGTGTGAGATTTGTGAGAGATATTTGCCTCCACATAGTTCTTCATAGTTATGCCGCAAAAGGTGATGCTGCAAGCATATTGAGGTTGAAGCTAACCAGTTGCCCGCGCGATCAATGGGCTTTTATATATGTAGATTCAACTCAATAACTGGTATATATACTCACGCGAGAATCCCAGACATGTGAAATATCTCAGCATTGAGGTAGGCCAAATAGGCCATGACAAAAATAAATATGGGTTCGATCACGCGTACCTCGTGAGTAAAGCGCGTGACAAAGCCTGTGGCAAAACCCCATATGACGCCAATGACAGTTCCACCAAGAGCCACGACTACGAACGATGCCAGGCCAGAAAGAATGTCGGTATAGGTGATTCTTGATGGGCCCATTTCGCTGTATGTTTCAAACATGTGGTACAATACCTACAATAGATATCTCATTAATGTTCTGCATCGTGTATAACCAAGTATCCATTAAATTTCAAGCACGTTCAGCGAGAGATTGCGCGCACACACACATACATACGGATATTACTCAAATAAAATAGATATATTCAGAGCATCTCGTGTGTTGGAAGATTGTCCCGAGAGTATAATAAATATACTTACGACAGTAACAGCATCGTTTAGCAAACTTTCGCCAAATACAACAATATACAGGATCTCGTTGACATGAATCTCTTCAAAAACAGCCAAAACTGCGACAGGATCGACTGCACTTATAAGAGCAGAGAAGAGGAACATGTCGAGAAGTGGTGTGGAAAATCCAAATAGGCCACTTTTCCCGAGAACCCACAGTGAAGCACCTGTATACATTAATTTTTGCATTTTTAAAAGTAGTCATATTTTATACTTTTTTTCAATATACTCAAACCTACCTATAGACAGAGTATTAAATATAGTTCCAAGGACAGCAAATAGCAAGATTGTGCCAAGATGATCAA
Source organism: Macrocentrus cingulum (assembly GCA_002156465.1). Lineage (NCBI taxonomy): Eukaryota > Metazoa > Arthropoda > Insecta > Hymenoptera > Braconidae > Macrocentrus > Macrocentrus cingulum. The sequence goes on from MVJL01003878.1 coordinate 262,367, forward strand.
AAAATAGTCGATTGGGCATGAAGTATCCAGCGTCAAGTATGATGGGTGGAAGCATGTAGAGGAAGAACGTGTCCGGTGTGAGTGGAGATACGTGAACGCTGCTGGCCTGGAATAGTAGGACTCCAATGACAACTCCAACGACAATCAGAAGACACGATTCGGGAAACATTTTGCTGAGTTTTGGCGCCATGTGAAAACCTGTTGGAAAATAATAAGTGTATAATAATGTCAGCTAAATGTCAAGTATATAAAACAGTTAATCGACTTTTCAAGGCTGGAATTTTTTTATTTAACTGTTATTATAATTTTTTTTTAAATAAAACATTTTATGAAGCCTGGTAATTCACTGTTGACATATATAAAAGGCCTCTGTGTGTGTGTGTGTGTGTGGAACACATTAAAATATAAAATCCACATTATGAAGGCTACACAAACTAATCTCATTTTGCTAGAACGCTTCTGATAATAATCACACTGTGCGAGTTTGATTACACTTGGAGAGCTTCAAAAGCTCATGAATGCTAGTTTGCAATGATTTACGAGGATCTCGTGAGAGTTTCATATGGCCCCCAAGATACTCACCAATCTTAGCGATACTGGCGAAGAAGATCCAGATGCCAATGACGAACGGTGTCTCCACTCGATGAAACTCCACAGTAAAAACCTGGTACTCACGCAATTTCGTCTCAATTACTCCAGCATCATCATTGGCCATTTTCGCAGCAACAGCACTGTCAGAGTCTCTGCCATTCTCGAGATTTCTCAGTGAAACATCAGGAAAACTACGATCAATAGGTCCCATTGGCCCGAAATTCTTGCCGGGATAGGGTTTATTCAGATCCTGAGGTAGTGCCTGATTATCCACGCTGGGTCCGTGCATCGGGAGCTCCTCAATCACGGAATTACCATCCCTAGATGAGTGTCTGGCTTCGTGCGACCTCGCTGTACATTGGAGACACATTGTGCACAGTGAGAGCAAGAAGATAACGTTTCCGTGAGCTGCCATTTTTTACATGCGTTCGTCGTGCCTATTCGTTGATCGCCATTATTGTGGCTATATCCCTGAGGATAATTTCCACTGGTAAACTAGCCTCTCGTCCTGTCAGCAACGGCTCAAATACCCGAAAAGTCGTGGGCGGGACGCGTCGTCGTCGTCGTCCCTGAAGCGTCGTCGTTTTCGTCCTCAGCGAAGGATAAGGTTGTACAGCCGGATTGCTGAGTGGGACGACGAGACTGCCTGCTCGATATTTGTCTCTTTGGTCTCATCGTTCACCCGGAAAATGCATAAGGCCCTCAGTCACACATCCACACGTTTCCCAGGCTGTATAATTATGCAGCCTGCACCGATATAGGGTTGAAATAGCGAGTAAATATTCGTGCTGACGAGTTGTACGGCGCCACTAAAGTTGCCTTCCTCACAACTTGGCCAGCTGATCGTTGGCAGTGGCCGCGCAGGCGTCTCGAAAAGCACCACATTATTGTGAAATACACCCCCTCGGGTGGTGTGCATCGTCAGTTGCTCGAGTTAGGGGCGCATGTGTGGAAATCCAATCGCTCCTTTCCTATGCGTGACTCGCAACCAAGCTCGCAGCTCCTACCTACCGATCGTCGTAGGACATTGAAAGTGCCATATTAGTATTTTTTTTTTTTTTTCGTTGACCCTAATTTTTCACTATGATATATATGACTTTATCAGATTTATTTGACTCCTGCCTCGTTGATGTATAATCACGTTATTTGATTAATTATGTTGAGAAAAGTACTCGATGGATAAAAATTATATAAAATATTTGAGTATTATTCAAACATGACCTGAAAAACCATCACAACATTTTGCCATAATTTTTTTTTTGTGTAATGAATTTTATATACACACCGCGCTAATATATTTCACGTATTTTTTAAACAATTTATTAATAAGAAATTATTTCTAAAAAAAAATCAGTTAAGATAGAATTATATTAATAATAATAGACTTGAGAAATAACTGTTGAAATACCTATTAAATTCAATATACATCCAAGTTTTTTTTTTCGCCTTTTTTATACTTTTATCGTAAATACAAAAATTTATATGCAAGAAACTATAAAGAGAAGAAATAATAAAAAAAAGTCTGACAGTTGAAACTCACGCGCAACTGAGTACGCACAATTTTTATTTGAAAATCGATGAGAGAAAGAGGATTATCAGCATCACCCCTGTGCGCCTTTCATCCAGAAGTGACGCCTTATTACTGGCAAGAAAGTATAAGAAGGCATTTGTTGGTTGGTAAAAGATGATGAATCTGGAGCGAGTAGAGTATAAGTTGACTGGATCATTCATATTTAATCAGATGCGGGAGTCTTTTTCAGTCTGGAAAATTCATTCGTCACAAAGACAGCGCGAGCAGGAAGAAAGATCTGATGAAAGTGGATCTTACTCGCACTCGTTAATCCATATATCTGTGTAAAGTAAGAGCTCACGAGGCAACAGACGCTTGATCAGGGCAGTTTTGACGTTATTTTGATGTTGCTTCTACATCCCACGACGACGGGGGTGGCGCAGGCGCTCGCCAACCGGAGGAATTGATTCTGCGCGAGGGCCGGGAGACTGGATTCATCGAACGACACCGACAAGCACCACGACGACGCCGACTACGAGGAGTAGCTGAGGGTACTCGTTGCTATTACGTAAGGGATGTTGCCGTGCGATGGTTCGTAGAGGAGCACTCGGCGACGGAAAGTCATGCGAGACCAACCAGTGAGATACATTGACCTAGACGCGTGCTGCTGTCCGTGGCGAGACAACAGCTAGACCACAGTGCAAAATATATTTGCTAAATTTTTGACTATTTACGTGGCAATATATTCGACACCTGCGAGCAAAAACACCCATGGAACTGAGGCTCATCCTGCTTGCTCACATTGTCGGTGAGTTCATCTCAATAAACACATCTTAAAACCACTACATACACGTATATATACAATTTTTTTTTCTACACTAAGATCTATCCGAAATCACTTGACTGAAATATCTCATTGTTTAAACGACTTGGCAGGCGATAAGATGCCAGATTGTCGTCGGACCCTGATGTGCGTGCCGGCAATATTTTCGTGACTCGCGCTCGTCTCTGTTATTGCTTTTCCCTCCCTGTATGCTTATTATATTTGAAATAGCCTAAACCACGCGCATTGGTTATTATCAATCCGTCAAATTATGAAATTTACACTCACCCTGAGTAATCAGAAATTTAGAAGCACATGAGACTTATGGAGGATCATTTCTCTTTGACAACTACTCCAACATTCAAATTCATTAAACTTGCCAAAACTTCTTGTGAAACCATTGTGTAAGTGTGTGTGTGTGTTTTGTTTCTTTCAAGTACGAGAGCAACACTTGAATGAGAACAATTTTACTTGAGCTTGCAGCTTGACTTAAAAACCATTTAAAACTAGATTAGCGATTTGCCGACTCAGCCGAGGCATTTATAGCTCATGTGTAAAGACTGATGACTGTATTCATCAACGTGAAATCTGGCAGGTGCACTGTAGATATGGCGAATTATGTATATCTATATTCTCTTGCCCTTCTATTCAGCCGGTCTATTCATTTTTTTGTTGTTGCTGCTGCTGCTGCTGCTGTTTTTTTTCCTATTTTGAGATGTGATATCAATCCGTGATTGAATACACCCCATCCAAATAAGCTGCTAGATTATTCAAAGCCCGATGATTAGTCTGCGTGCATTGGTACTACTGTGTGTATATGAATAGCTGAGAGAATTGCAGAAACGCGCTTGGACAGAAAAAAAGCGCATGCTTTAATTGACTTTGATTGTCAAATGCAATTATGAAAGTTTGAATACAATTACTTCTGACAAGTTCGCTCTCTCTAGCAACAACTCTGCAATTTCTGCAATGAGCGATTTCCTTTATTTTACACACACACACACACACACACAATTCCCAGCAGATCGTTCCTGCAATGAATAATAATCTAATGCTCAAATTTTATCCCAGAGCAAAGCCATGAATCTCGAATAACTTCATGTATAATAATTTGACACGCCTGACGATGATGATGATTATGATGAAATATATATTATCCAATATATACATCTAACTCTATTATTGAATAATTTCACGAAAGGACGTCGTATATATTCACAAAATCAGCATTAACACAATCATTCTAATTAATTAATAGTACAAATAATACATACAATATACATTGTGAAATATATATCATCAACGGATTTGATTACACTGCTTTAATTGTACATGAGCCCTATTATATATATGTATAGGACTGAAAAGATGAATTGTAACTAATTCCATAAGTAAATATCAATGCGTATAATCACAGCAGTGTATTGTATCAACTGGATTTGTTATTTTAAAAATAGGAAATATTGTTGTTTTTTTTTCTTTCCTCTATACGTGTCGTAATTCCTACAATAATGTGCATTCTACAAACAAAAGATTTTTTTTTCTTCTTCTCCTCTGCTCCGAGTATAATTCCAGAAGCAAATCACAGAGTGGATGCTTCCTGTACATTACCTGTACAGTGCAATCTGACGCCACGTGAGAAGAAGAAAAAAAAAAGGGCAATAAAGGAAAAGCGTTTTCATTTAATACTAAAGTAAGATGTGTTATTCACGAGCATTTTGCCTTCTTTCAGGAATGTGCTCGGGGCTGCGCGAGGTGCACATGCAGACACCGATGGCAGTGGAAAAGGGTAACTCGGCGGTGCTAAATTGCTGGTATGACTTAGAAGGAGCTACGCTATACACGGTCAAGTGGTACAAGGGTGGCAGGGAGTTTTATCGTTTCACGCCCAACGAAACTCCGCCTTCGAAGACTTTCCCCATAGGCAACCTCAAAGTCAACGTAAGTCCATGTAATCTTATTATTCTCCCATTCCAAAGCACCTCTAAAATTACTTTCCTACCTCGCGCTACAACACTCTGAGAAGTATCAAACGACGACTAATTTGCTTGCGCCCGTGTCTACAGAAAACTAAGAGTAATGCTACACAAGTTACTTTGGAGGAGCTGGATCTGGATGCCGCTGGTGAATACAGATGTGAAGTCACAGCTGATGCTCCGTCTTTTCATACAGCCATTGAAAACGCCATTATAAATGTTGTCGGTGAGTATTATCCACCTGGGAAAAAAAAAAACAAAACACATTAATCAGAACCGCGTAAAAAAATTGGAACAATGATCAGTAAAGAATTTTGCTTTCAAACTCTGATGCGGATATAGATACACACGGGGTCGGCTTAAGTGCTTGTCAAATAAAAAAATACCAGTTTAATTAATGAAGCAAATGCATCTAGGTATACTAGCTAATTAATGGAGGCTTTTATGCGTCGGCCTGTAAAGTTGTAATTAATGAACGAGAAAACGTTATTATGCGGGGGATTTTCTATGAGCAAAATGTGTGTACAGCGCTGCCGACCATTCACCGCGTTTGGTTTGGTAATGCAGCAAAACGGAGATTGATGAGTGTGGGGATGTGATTAGCTTTGTGGCAAGTTTATCGTCGCTCACTCGTTGATAATTGGTCTACAGAGGGCATCAGCTTGTCACGATGATGGGCATGACATGATTTCACCACAGTCATTGCATTATTGTTTGCAGAATTGCCGAGCCAGGGACCAACGATACACGGCCTAGAGAGGAAGTACCGAGTCGACGACACGCTGCAAGTCAATTGCTCATCGGGCGCAAGTAAACCGGCTGCCAACCTCACGTGGTTCGTCAACGACCGAAAGGTGAGTCTATGTTTCAACTGATCGTCAGCACACATTAGGCACTTGTTAACTCCATGATGGATTGACTTTACAGCCGCTGCAAGCACACGTGCGCACGCACAGTCCACTTGACTCTAACCAGTCTGACGGCCAGATCGCACAGATTGGACTACAATTTCTCGTAAAGCCAGATCATTTTACGTCTGGCAAGCTCAAGATTCGCTGTAGCGCCTCGATATACAATATTTATTGGCAAAGTACTGAATCCAGCGCAGAAGAGGATAGACCCAGAGTCATACAATTGGAACCAGCCGCTACTATCGTCGGTATCAATTATCTCCAACCACCGCCGAACTTTCAGACTGGCCAGCGCAAGCCCGACGGCCATCTAGACGTCAAAGGTACATGACCCTAACTATTTCCTCTTTTCCACTTATTTCTCCCCCCATTCTCGCTTTCACACAGCAAACAATATACGATTTCTTTTTCTTCTTTTATTTTTTTTTTCAGATATTGGATCACCCTCGTCATCGTTTGGATTGAGGCCGTGCCGCTGGCTGCAAAACCTTTTGGGATTATTTGTGTTTCTATCATTAGCTATGCATTAATCTCAAAAAAAAAAAACAAAAACAAAAACAAAAAAAAAGACAAAAACAAACAAATCTTCTGTATATTACGCGTGCTTGGAGCTCTTTATATAAATCAACGTGCTTGTAAGAAAATTTTCAATAAGACTAGCGTATTAGTTATATATCACAACAAAATCCTCATTCCAATTCGGGTGGGGGAAAAAATGGGAGTTTCATTTTGAAACAGACACCGTGATGTGGATGATGTTTTTTTTTTATCGGTGAAAATGTTGGAAGTCTATCAGTTAACGTCTACAATGCTCTTTCGAGAATGAACTCACTTGACGTTTATCAGTCGCAGATGAGTTGGTTCATGCATACATCAAGCGTAAATGCATTGCTGCGAGTATTTGATGTAAATCCGATATTCCAATGAAAAATAGAAGAAGAAAAAGGTTTGATGCATATTCCTCGCTTTGTTCATCGATGGAGCTTTAACGCCGAACTTTCCGAGGGTTGGCAACTGTCGGCCAGAGATGAGTCAACGGCGGAGGGTGGACCGTAGTGTCGCGGGTCCAAGCGCAGAAGCTGATAGCTAATCGATGTTGACTGCGATATATGTTTCGATGTGGGGGATTTCCGTGTGCGTAACCGCAAGAATCCAGTTGACATCAGAGGGAAGGGAATTTTTACGTTAAAAGGGTGATGGATGACGCAGAAATCAAAGTAGGGAGAGAAGAAAAGTCTCTCTCTCTCGTCCCTTACTCAGCTTCTTTTCCTTCAAACAATTTGTCCGCTGTGTGACGAAGCTCTGAGTAAATCATCCCCCTTCACTCGCCAGAGATTATCTAATAGAGCCATGCGCATCGATATCCGGGTCGAGGGAGAAGACAAAGCGATACAGACCAACTTCTAGACTCGCAACTCGCATTTTTCATACGCAGTCGCACGGATCGATTCAGTTCACTTCAACTTGCCCCACTGTAATTCATTGAAAAACTTTTGTTATGCCAATCAAGTGATATACTTTCAGTCAATTCACAAAACTGGGTAAATATTGGTACAATAGAGTATACATTTATCATTTAATTTTCTTCCTGAATTACGACTAATAAAAAGACACTAGCAGAACTAAGTGAAATTCGAATAATTTAAAAGAATTACAATTTAATAAATTTTCTTGAAAAAAAAAAAAATTTTATCCCACTTGCTTATATGTTATGAAATAATTTTTTATGTTGAATGCAGAGAAGAAAAAATATCTCGTCTGAATATACTTTAGCAAGATGCAACGAGTGGAAAAAAATACGAGCTTGGATTATGCAGCCACTCAAAAGTTTCATAAATCCTACCGTAAAGTGTTGACACGAGGACGGAAAGGATCCCCAGAGTCAAATCAACATCTCTACTTTATTGCGGTCCTTCTCGTTGAGGATGAGGGTGTGAATCATCATCCCCCTATACGCTTCGCGAAAATAAACGATTCGCCTACTGCGATTCCAGTTGATATGGTTCGATAGAGGGGCGAGATGAGATGCGTATATACAGAGGCATGAGGGAGAATATTTGTAGGCCATCAGAATTGTAGGAAAATTTTCTTGATGCATCTTCCAAATCTGCTTCTGGCCCCCTTTTCTACCCATTCTCATATATGAAGCGGCTGTGCAGGGGAATAATATAACGTGAGGTACATCATCTTAAAGTTTAAATGTATTTATTTTTTTTTCTGTAGCTTTAAAATAAATTTTTTTAAAGTAGTAGATTTACCACATAATTTGGTTATTAAATTATTGTCATTCAAATATTAATAAATATTGAGTATAGGAAAACGTTATAACATTCAAAAATGGTATTAATCAGTTGGATATTCAGATAAACGTTTTGAGCATAATTTAATTACAATATTAATGCATTTCCTTTATAATACAATTACATATGTTATTTTAATTATTATCAACATGAGGAAAATCATTTTTCTTTCATGGAAAATTATTAATTTTTAAACAGGACAATTTTTATATGGAAATGGATTTTTTACTTTTTTTTATTCAACAGAAGATAGAGACGGTAATTTTTTTAAATAAAAATTTAATCACGCTAAAAATCGTTAATTCAAGGATTAATGAAATATTGAAGTGTCAGTAATTATTAAAATCAATTATAAATACGAGTTTTTCAATGAACTGAATTATGTGCAATTACATCGATAATATATGTAAGTATATAATGGAAGGGATAAAGTAATACCGTCACTTCTTGAAGCGATATGTTTAATCAATTATAAGGGTTGGTATGCGTTGTTTGAATGAGCGTGGTTTATTATACCTACATGTATATGAAAAGCGCTGCATCACAATTTATCGATCGGCGTGTGCGAGGCATACGATGACTGGACAGAGATGTCACATCAAACAGATACATGTATATATGTAACTAGTGGAAAAGTTGGGGAAATTAATTCGTGAGAAATTGAATCAATTAAATATTGATGGGCATAGACACAAAAAGGTACGTTTATTAGTAGTAAAAAAATTTGATTCATTTAGTATTTAATTTATTCGCGGATTTTTGAATTTTAATAAAATTTTACTGTCTCATGAAAATGAACTCTATAGAACTGACTTTTTAACATGTATTATTACGTATAGAAATGTTTTTATACAGTTCAATATATATGCGATAGTACTCTAATCCTCTCTATCGATTTTTCTCTTTTATCTCTTTAAATTCAATCAAGTATTCGGTTAAAATAATGAAAAATTCACATCGTTCTAAATTTTTTTTAATTTCCACTATCCATTCACATTGATGTAATAGTCGATAATTCAATTATTTTTTAAACAGTAGGATTTTTCCTGAGCTATTAAATATATAAAATTAATTTATATAAGTATCACATACTATATTTATAACGCCAGAAAAAAAAATATTTCACCGACATTCAATACAATATTTGGCAATTTTGGCACAATTTTGGCAACAGGCGCCACATTTTTATATTTATGCAATATCCATTTACACACTTTACAATCCTAGAAAATAAAAAAATAATAAATTATACGAAAAAAATAGTAAACTTATTAATATATGTTTATCCGTAAATGGAAAAACAAATTCTTGGCTTTTTTAACTAATTTTTTTGCAACACACGCTTATAAAACTCGTTTTTTTTCACTCTCCGATGTTGCACAGTTGACATCCGTGTCTAAAAAGCGTCTTTTTTTACTAGTGCGTAAAGCGTTTTATTTTTTCACGAATCCTTCGAACTCCTTAGACACTAATGTCAAGTGTTAAAAAATTAAGCCACTTAATGGCAGCATTAGAGTGAAAAAAATCGAGCATTATTGACATTTGTTGCAAAAAATATGGTGTGTCGCACGCTGTCAAAGAATTACCGCCTTTGCGCACTTGCCACATAATATACTATTTTATTCTAATACTTCATTCACAAGATGTACTTGTCTCTTCAATTATTAACGCCATACAAATTTGAAGAAAGCCATTTTCTACCTCTAAGAATTTCTAAAATTAAAAAAATTTCTATTTTCACTTTTTACTTCCAATCTCATAAAAGCCTTCAAATTTTCCTCTCTATAAATAAAAATAATATTAGAAAATTTTAAATATCTACATACAGAAATAAATGGTTTTAAATAGTAAAGTCACTGACCGTGACGTAAAAAAAAATGGGAAATACCTAAAAAAGTCCATTCTGCTCTGTTCACTATACAATATGTCATCACCGAAATAAAACAGATAATTATTGAGGCCGACCTATCCAAATGACTTTTTTTCCGAAACGCCAGATCCGTTTGAATGTCAAAGAGAAAATGAAAAGGGGAATTCGTTTGGCTTTTAAATTCACCTCTTTTAATAGAACACCCTCTATATACCTATACACAAAACCGTCAGCATCACACACAAAATGTACATTAAAATAATTTTTTCTTCACTATAATCCCGAGTAATTTACCTAAATAAAAAAATGCATTAAATATCAAAAGCAAAACAAAACATCATCATCTATATTTTCAGTATAAATGATTGACTAGCTCTAACAAACTGATGTATCTTGGTCTTTCCCATTGCATATTCATGCTGTTAAACTGAGCGTAATTTCAACATCGCCAATCATCCCCTTGGACACTAGCCATTCCAGTGTAATTTACTCACACGTATACGCGCGAACGTGGTAATGACTACAAATTGATGCAAAAGAATATTTTAACTCTCTTAAAAAACGTGATAATAAATCAAAACGTGTCAATAGACTCTCTCTATTGAGGTCAGACAATGTCGCAAAATAAACTCATATTTACATACAAACAACGAGTGACCTTCGCAGTCGCTGAGGTGTGTACTCTTTGAAGCACGATGGTAGTCTGGCGAACAACTCCGAGCAGAAATAATGTTGCTCAACCAACGCGACTCTAGCGTGCTCGTAATACACTCAACTTATCCTCTTTGTCAGTCGAGCGTGATGCAGAGACCAGTGAGCATGATCGCAGCGAGTTTCTGACTCAGTGGTAGCAAGATTAAAAATTGGGTGTTAATGGTCCGGCATTTCAACTCGAAAAAAAAAAACACACTGGATTATACTTGGATACCATTGCTGAAACAGTGAGTATGACTCAGCGGATTAAAACTACGCTATTTTTCCAACAAAAAGCGCATTTATAATTTATTCCGCGCGCACAAGTTACTGACCTCGAAGATGCCAGTTGAGAATTATTCCTTGCAGCCATCTTATACATTAAATAAAGTCAATTCGTTTTTTTTTTAAGCTCTATAACAAAGCTATCTTTCCAATTAAACACATATCTTGGAGTTTTTATTGAGAAACAGAGGAAGAGACGCATCAACTGAGAAAGGGAAGAAAAGATCAGAGATATATATAATATAAATTGAATGTAGTTACGCGTACAGATGCCGACGTGTCTGGAGAACAGCAATATCTTTTTCCGTCGCTGACAACATGCACATACGCATCTGACTGCCACAGTATAAGCGCACTATGAATCAGAGAAGAATAAAACAGGTCGACGAAGCAAATGCGCGACTTTCTTCCGTACTCCTCGGTATCATCGACCTCTCCCGGCCACTTCTTTATTGTGTTGTATACATACACAGACACGTACACTATCACGCCTTTAAGATAGAGTCAGCTGTCAGAGTCCGATGGCCTTGTACAAAACACACATTACACGGTGGACATAGAGATAGAAAATCCCGTGAGTCATATATGAGTACATGACATCTTGGAATAAAATGCCCAGTATACATATACCTATACTCTCTTGACAGTTGAAAATTAAATAAACACACATTTATAAAAATGTGTGTTGAATTAAACTAGCAAGTTTTGATAAGAAACAATCGCGCTATATACAGTTGAATTTATATTTTTAAGTATCTAAAAAATCAATAATTCAATCACTATAAATGTTATACTTTTGCGGTCCAAGTTCTCAAATATCTGCCAACTTGCAAATTCGATTAGATACACGGATGCATACCTATAGTCGATTCGATTCAAGTTGTCGAAGAAGCGGTAATTAAGAAAGTTTGTGAAATCTTAAAACTCCAAGCAGAATTATACGAGTTCTACCATTATCCACAGACCATTTTACTGCATGCACTGCCCCATGCTGAATTCGCTTCATCCATTCACGTACTGCAGGTTATTTCATAAGTTGAAGACAAGCAATATTCATAAAAATAATGCACTCGACTATATATAGCGGGGGAAAAAAAATTCCATGGGGGACCAAGGTGTGTGCTGGACAGCGGCTCCCTCTCGGCAGAAATTTCTACACCAAGGTGGTTCTATGGGGGCCCAAAGTGCAGTTTGTGTTTGTTTGTGTAGCAACGGTCTGAACAGTGTATTGACGCTTCGTTTGATTTTTTCCGAGTAAAATTCACTGTGAATACTTTGTGTATCATGTGGATTTAATTAATTAAATAGTGACGATCGAATTGAGGAAGAAAAGGATTCAACAGAGTGACAGATATAATCACTTTACGTGATTTTCATGACAATGGCGTCTGGTAAGGATGAAGCTGGCAGATGAATCATTCATTTTTTCAATTCGGTAGAACACTCTAATATTTCAAGGCGTATTTAAGCATTACGACATGCAACCTCCTGACTTTTTTTTGGAAGTACGCGTCGCGCGCGGACTTGCTTTCGCTACGTGGACAGAATTTTGAAGCTTGATAAAGCCCAAGGTCTTTTAGTATATTTTTATAATGAAAAAAATTTTTTTCATTCATTCTTTTCAACTAGTGCAGAGCAATTTCCCCATGGAACACACATACGCGTACCTATACCTTCTTCCTGTATTCGTACAACGCCCCGTTGCGTGTGTGTTACTGTCATTAGAAAATTATTACCAAGTCGACACATATATACTGTACCTATTTATTCGACATATTACTGTATATATGCGACGCAGTCACGATATACACACTCGCTGGTGCACACTGCTTTTTTATTATACTTCTGCAGCAATAATAAAATTGCTGGTTTCTCGACGCGGCCAACATTTTTACCCCTCATTTTTTTTCTAGTTCAGTTTAGCCTTCTGGTCTGAGAGGACAGTATAATAATACTTATACCTGTTTATGTGTCTACAAAAAAATCTGCTTTATAATTATATTATGCGACTGTTTGTTATCAATTATAATCTCCCAAACAAACATGTGATTATCTACATGCCGCGACGAGTCTACTCTGCTCCTTTATAGGTATTACGTGATATCGTGTCCGACGCACCTCTGAAACACAAGAAAAATTATATATATATATTTCTGATAAGAATATTTTTAATGAAATTTTTATATTAGCAAAAAAGGTCAGCTAGTTTTTGTGCATAACCATATATACTGTTTTAATATTCAGTACTAGTATTTGTTTGTTCACAATTTTCATCTCGGAGGTAATGAAATCGTGTGGTAAACCACAAATGTACGGGATAAAAATTTTGGAAACTTCTCCAAAAATATTTACTTTATGCTTTCCGTGTTTACGACGCTTTTACTGCTGTGAAAAGTTAAAAATATAAACTTCAAACGTATATATATTTTATTATTTTCTTGTTTTTTTTTTTTTTTATTGACCGTCAAAAACAGGGAGTGCCTAATTTTGACGAGTCCACCTGAGATAATAATATGCCCATGATAGCTTAAAGCAATATCAATCATAAGCTGACAAGACAATACACCGATACGATAACATATAACAATTCGACAAGATATCCGCGATTATTATGTCCCTTTATAATACAGTTTCCCACCGAAAAAAAAAAATATTTATAAATTCAACAATTAAATTGTGGTTGCAATATAGGAAGAAAATAATTTTAAATATATATACACCAGCAGGAAATGTAGTTTGCATGCTTGTTTTATAATTCAGATCAAAGTCATGGATGTCGTGACAGAGATAACTTGTATACTGAGAATTCGATACGTGTGTACAGTCTGACATGAAAAAAGCATCGCTGATATATATTCGAAAAAAGCTTTGGGCTATGAATTGTGTAAAATTTGTTAAACCCAGCTAGGCAATATATTTTTAACTCGATTAAAAAAAAGGCAGAGATACGAACAATAGCGAGGATGGACCATATGTATATTAAACATAAGAATATCTATAGATATGTACTACTAGATGCGGAGTTTATTCGATGCTCTATCGATCGTACTCTCGTGGACATGAACGGTCCAATGCGCGCATACTCGCGAAATTTAATGTATACCGAGGGCAATCGCGAGACAAATGGATTGGATCGTCAAGGGGAATCTAGAATCGATTAAATCGAGAGTCATTACCGTTGAATTAACCGATCTCGAGAATGAGAGAACGCTCGTCATGGGACTTAAGTAGAGTGAGTTATAATCAAAGGACAAATTGGATTCGGCGTTATAGATGTTTGCTTTGATGGATTGCAGAGAGTACCATCACTGGATCCGACGTTCCTCTGGAGAAGATCAAAACAGCCAATTGCCTTCGAGGATCTAACATACGAAGCCGATTACTCATATCTAGGATGGCTTGCTGTGGAAAAGTTGAACCAGGGGTAAAGTTGTAACATCAATCATCTCTAACTTATATTTCAAATCTCGCCAAATTCCAAATAATATTCAATTGTTTTCTCATACGTGAGACAGACAAAATTATAACCATGTGACTGTCGCTGTTAATAAATAAAGACTGTCTACATGGTTAGTTTTTCTATTCCAAAAATAACTTTGTAAAATATAAGAAAAAAATTTTTCGAGCTTTATAAATGTATATAATTAATTTATTTCTAGACATCAGAGCAAGAAGAGCCAGCTCTTGGAGAAACTGAAAAAGTTTTCAGCCATGACAGATCCTGTACAGACATTCCTGCTCTAATACTTGTCATCATCCTCATAGGAGGCTTTGTAAATATTATTTACTCAATTCGCCAATGCGATTGCTTACTCTTAAAATTAATAATTGGAAAAAAAATCTGAATTTCAGGCATTTTTTCTAACGAGCGCTGTGAAAAAAGGTGATCCTTACCGTCTGATCAGTGGCTACGATGACCATGCCAATGTCTGCGGTCGTGTCACTACTGCCGAAACTAATCCAGAGTTTGCTGGCAAAGGTGCGGATAAACGTAACGAGCCTTATTTACTCGTAACCATTGACACAACAGGACTAAAGAGTCGACAATGTGTTCGCAATTGTACGGCATCTGCGGACATGTAAGTATTTTTTTAAAATAAAAAACAGCTAATAAAAGAAATCTAAATTATTATAAATATCTTTAGGGTCCAGTTTTTGAATCGCTGCATTCCAAAAAAGGTGTCTGACAGTGCCAACTCTGTTCTAAAATCACTTGGACTTCAAAGTTTTGTTCATGTGAGTATTTTAATCTTACTGATGAAATATCCAACTAAAAAAAGAAAAATTTATACAGGAAGTGTCGAGTGATTTAAACGTCGTTTGGAAAGAATTAATTTATCTATTTTTAATTGCTCTAGGTGAGTAAAATAACTGATAGACTATGATTTCATGGAGTGATTTTACTCATTTATTCTTGCAGCCATTTCGTTAGGAATTTTGATTACTTTCCGATACGTAGTTTCATATGTAATCTACATTGTTCTCAGCGGAGCTGTAGTAGCATCTATCGGGGGGACAATATACCTCTGGTAAGTCTTATTTTCTCTTCTATTCTGTCAGTTTTAATATACTCATTGCTTTCAGGGTGCTCTGGTATCAAGAAAAAACCTTGGTACAGTCTGGAGCAGTTCACGAAGACGATTCTCACACAACTCCGTATTTAATTTATGCTATTATCATGTCAATCGTCGCGATTATGGTAATCCTCATTGTGTTCATTATGCGAAAACGCATTGCACTGGTTGTTCAGTTGTTCAAAGAAGCTGGAAAGGCAGTGTACGCCATGCCTGCCTTATTACTTCAACCCATTTACGTGAGGATGTTCTAAATTAATCATAAATGTTAATCAAAATTCTCATTCTATCATTGTAACAATTTATCCACTCAATTTTCAGACATACGTTCTTATAGGCCTATCTTTTATCGCCTGGGGTTATTGCGTACTTTGGATTGAAAGTGCGGGTGATTTATACAAAAACCGGAAAAATCATTTACACTACAAAAAGGATACTATTCTCTTGGTATAGATTTTTTTGTTTTTTCATTTTATCCGGATTTAATAAAATTATAAATTTAATAAAAAAAAATGTATTTAAATTAAAATTTCTAGATTGCACGATGGTACAATTTATTATTGTATTTCGTGATGGTAGAATTCTATCTTGGATGCCAACACATGGTTGTAGCAGGTGCTGTAGCTCGATGGTTTTTCACGAGGTAAATCAATAATTTCTCTGCTACATATTCATAAACCATCGCATCAATCTTGATATTAAATAATTTTCTATTTTTTAGGGATAAAAAACGATTGTCGCTTGCTGTTACACGCAGCACGTGTTGCCTATTACGCTTTCATTTAGGCACTGTAGCATTTGGTGCATTAGTGATTGGATTTGTTCGGCTGGTTCGAGCTATGATTGCATTTATTCAGAAACGACTGAAAGGCTATGATAACGCGTGTGTTAATGGAATTCTCTGGTGTTGTCAATGTTGTATGTGGTGTTTTGAGTGTGCTCTGAGATTTTTAACGAGAAATGCTTATATAGAAACAGGTGAGAAATTATTTAGATATATTTTATGATATTACTGATGAATTAATACTAATCCTCGATAAATCTGTCTGTATTTAGCCATTTATGGATGCAGTTTTTGTGCCGGTGGAAGAAAAGCATTTAGAGTGCTGTCCGATAATATTTTACGTGTTGCTGCTATTAATAGTGTAGGAGACTTTGTGTTATTCCTGGGTAAAGTCCTGGTTGTTGCTCTTACGGTCGTGGCTGGGGTTCACTTAATACAGGTCAGAAAATTACTAAATTTATGGAGTACAATTTTGTTGGTAACTTGTCTGATAAAATTAGTTAATTCAGGAAAAAGAGGGACTAAACCATCCCTGGGTGCCAATTGCGATTGCAAGTTTATTCGCCTTCCTCGTTGCACACTGCTTTATATCAATTTATGAGGTAAAATATTGACTGGTAAATTTTAAATAGAATTTAATATCATCAATAATTTATAATTATTTTTCCGCCAGATGGTGATTGATACAATTTTCATTTGCTTCTGTGAAGATTGCTCGAAAAACGATGGAATGAGTCGACCCTATTACATGAGTCGTGGTCTAATGGTATATTATTTTTAAATTTTCCACCGAGTAATATTGATTTAATGTTTATTTTCAGCAGTCAACTAATTTTGTTTGCTTGATATTTTTCCAGGAATTTGTGGAAAACAGCAAAAAAGCTTTAAAGCAATTAGATAGTAGTCCATCATCTCCAACGTAAAAAAAAACTAATTTAAATATATTAAATCTAAATAAAAGCAAAGACTGGAATTGATAAGAGAGATGAACAAATTTTTTGTTTTCTCTAGCACTTGATTTAGTGAGATTTGTGATGTTACCGCAATTAAAATGAGAGCATCAACTCGTATTTAATTCAATCGCGCTACAAAAAAATATATAATTCTAAGTTATTTCATTAAAATGTTCGTATAAGTATTATACTCTTCCAATGACGGTCATTTTATTATAATATTATCATGACAGTAAATTAATTATAAAATCAAATTTACATTTTTAATTTAATTAAAATTATTAGGCAAATTGAAATAAGTAAATTAAATGTTTTTATACTCACTACACTTGCTATTTACTAGATTATATTGATTTTAATAGTATGCGATGATATAAGTAGATATAAGAAGAAGAAGAAAAAAAAAGTCTGTGGCACAAATCTTGTATTAACTAAAGAGAAATTAAATATATTGATATATCTTGATTAAATGAGGATTTATGGAAAGGTATGAATTTAAATAATTTATATGCCAGTTGTTATAATAAATAAATGTTATATTACGCTAGAGTAATAATTGTCGGACTCAATATATCCATACACATCAATTTTCATACATTCAATCATCGATACAACATTCTTAATTCGTGCAATATCGTTTGGAAATATGTATATATATAAAAGAAGGTGAAAAATCATGATATTTTCATTTATCAAAGCGAAAATAAAGAAAAATATTAGTGTGAAAAGTGTTGCCGTCCTCATACGAATATATTTGGACATTAGAAATGCAATATTTTTCGTAAAAAATTGATACACATCATTCATAAAATTACTAACATATTCATTTGAACATTCAATTCATGTATAACAACATGCAATATTTGATAATAAATTCTATAAAGAAATGACAGCTGTAAATAAAGATTTTCCTGTTTGTTTTCTACTATTTGTCTCGCAAAGATTAAAATTTTCCTAACAATCTTCATTAATGTTTATTTATTAATTTCAATATAATAGAAGTAGATAATTATTAAATTCTCAGATACGGCAAGGTGAAAATATAAGCACCTATTTTTTATTAATACAATTACTTTTTGTAAGATATATATTCTTTTTATTTTACGAAAAGTAATTTTATATATATTTTTTTAAACAGATGCAAATAAGGAAGATAATTTAAGGAAGCACCAAGGGACGGAAAGAGAACTACATTACATTAAAAAAAAAAAAAAAAATCCGATCCAAGCAGTGGTTCGTTTATTTATAGACTAGAAAATGTATGCGATTTTATCGCAGCAACTTCATTTTTTTTTGTTTTGTTTTATTGAATTTTTTCACTGCTCACGTCCATTTATTAATCTTTAAAATTCACCAAGTTAAATTAAAAATTTCTCGTAGCTCACTTCAATAAATGTCCAACTATATTTTCGTCAAGGATAATAATATCGTAATCGTTGTTTAATTGATTTTTCTTTCAGCATGGTAATTAATACACAAATAAAATAACTAATCTCACTAAATTTATCGCACAGTTATTGCACTCCACCCTGTAGAATACCGATGTCATCAAGATCCTATAAATCATATCAACAGAGACTGCAACACTTGGAAGGGTCACCAAGATGAATATGACAGATAGCAGGTAAACCAACACAGCCGTTTCCAACAACGCTGTCTTGTACAATTTGGGCGAGACCGAGATTTTGATTAATATCACCGTCGCTACTACGATGTTGATCTTTGATATCATACCAGTGACGATGTTCTCGCCATTTTTCGTCTGACATTGCACACATAAAAACCGACTTTGGTGACGATGGCGAGACACGTTCTCGCGAAATATTTCCACATGATCGTGCTTTATAAAGTTTACCTTTGCCAAGAAAACCCGGTAGGGGTACGCATAATCTTTTATGCACTGCTAAATAACGTGTGAGTAATCGAATTTTTTTACTTTTACATTGATCATTACGATTGATCGATTCACGACTATTATCTAATTCACTGGAACTCAAAACTCCACCACCACAACCATTTTGCTCAGGTTTACGATCTTCCATAACAATTTGTATTATTTTTTTCTCACCTGGCAAATCTTTTAAATTGTCCTTAGATGAATCAACTTTTGCCTTTGAGTTTGAATTTTTCCCACCGATATTCCAACTATGCAACAATCGTACACCAAATCCCTTGGCTCGCTGAACCGTACTCGACACTTGTGAAGTTATTTGACTTGTACCGTTTGTTGGAGCGTTTGAAGTGACGACAGGCGTTGTTGGAGATGTAACACTTTGTGTAACAACAGGCACGCGAGCAATCGTCTGACAAACAATGGGAGCTTCAGCTTCTTGAACCTCTGTAATACGATTGAGTGACTGGCTTTCACGCAATCTCGTCTCGCCAGCTCTTCGTCGACCCGTGCGATGTCTTCGGCCAAAAGTCATCGCCTGAGCATCCGGACATGTATGAACTTTTCCGCCCGTGCTCGTATTTGTCGTTGTTGATGTTCCACTCTCATTGCTATTACTTCTCCTGCTCGTAGACCCAGTTTTTTGCACACTCTCGCCATTACCCAATCCTCGAACGGCTCCACCACTGCCGCCGGGATCCTGTGAGTCGCTGGAATCGTCGTGACTATCGCGCCGCGATGGCAGAGGCTTTTCCGTGCCTGGATTAAATTTATGAGCTCGCTTTTTACGGCCCTCACTGTCGTCATCGCTCGCATCCGAACTCGAGCACGATGTCGTTCGTGTTTTTTGAAATTTACCACGTCTCTGCTCATACCCCGATCGTCGAACTATCCGACTCTTTACCGTGCTCGTATCCCGATCAATAGTAGCTTCTCCATCCTCTAAAATTTCATTCAAGATTAATTTATCCGTAGTTTGCGATTCATTGCCGGCACTACCTGGCGACGGCATGGTTTTGTACTTTAGCGGGAGTGTACTGTCGTCAATATTTTTTTGCGGTCGCAACGGCGACGGTGCTGTTGATGATTCCGTCAAAATTGTCGTGACTGTTTGTGACTTATTTGTATCATCATTCAACGACATTTTTATCGGTTTTTGGTCGCAAGTCTTACTCTCACCTAAAGATGTCACATGTTGTGAACCCATTCGCCATTTATTACTCCCCACTGGTCCCAAAGATGTTAAACATTGTGCCACAGACTTTGACCGTGCCTCAGCCTGAATGGGTCGTTGTATCCACTCACGCAGTGGCTTTGTAGTTTCACTAGATGAATATTTATTCCTTAAATTCTCTTTGGTTGTTGCTGTGGCTGTAATATCTTGATCAACTTTGACTACAGTGAATGTATGACTTGGCGATACTTTAGCTTTTGGTTCTTCAGCCTTTATGCTTCGCATGGGAGGCATCAAAACAGCGTGTTTTTCAGGCAGATGAGTCAGACGCTCTTGCAGAACGTGTGACAATTTACCCTCTGAGCGCGAACCTCGACGATTTAACGAGCTCAATGCCGAGTTACTTCCATGCTCGTCTCTCCCGGAACACGAGGACACGTCGTCCTCGTCCTCTTCCTCCTGAACAATGCTGCATTTGCGCGTTCGTATGTTCTGCAACCGAATATAGAAGTCTTTTTCTAGTGCAATGCACTCTACGAATATATATTAAATCATCATAGTGGGAATGAAAACTATAAAAACGTTTAAATAAACACGAGTTACAGGTAATAAAATGAAAATAACGATCAAAATTTGTCAGGACAAAGGCCAAAAAGGATTGACATTCAATTTAAACAGTGATTTAATTAATATTCTATTTTTTTTTTACAATATATGAAACTAGTGTGACATTATTGCACTTTGAGGGTCGAGGAGGAGAAAAACTTCAAGTACGAATAATTGACTAGAACGGATAGTTGGGTGTACTTTATAATAATCGTACAATAATTATATTTATAAGGCACATATTTCATTTACATCATAGCTTGAGCAAAACTCATAAGCAAAATGTCAGAATAATATAGGATTTTTCCGTTTTTTTTTTTTCCAACTCAATTAATACCGCTTGAAGCTATCTATAGTTGCAATAAAGTTGCGTATCGCTACGTACCTGAGGTACGTCTCCAGGAGTTCTTGGAACTGTCAGTAGTGATTGATTCACACTTCCAAGTGAACTTTGGTCCATTCGAAGATCATTCACATTCAAATCATTCTGCCGACTAGACACAAAATCAACATTAGTAACAGTACAACCAATGAAGCATACAATTATTTGATTAATTAATTACCGTGTGGTAACATTGATCAACTCTGGTCGATTTTGCATTTGTTCTTGTCTCTGGGCTCGTAACTTACGCTCCGCCAGTAAGAAATACGTCGCTGTGATATGATTGTATTCATTCTTGTCAAGAGCTCTGTTAATGTAGAATAAAAATCATGAATAACGACTGGACAATGTATATTTTTAGACGAATTAATGGCACTATAATAAAGACCATTTTATTAATTTAATCGTGTGTGTCTACTTACTCTTGAATCTCTTCTTTTGTTGCAATACTTCCATTAACCATTTTTGTTATGATAAGATTATGATGTTCGTCCGAGACTTGTTGTCGAGAGACCAGAGGCAGTACCTCAACCGGATCAGCATCTGTGTCTATTTCCAGCCACGCATCATTGGCTATTTCTTCCAGTGTTGCCCGACCCTCTGGTTCACGCACAAGCATCCGGGCTATTAGCCTTTTACAGTCGTCAGATACGTGCGCGGGTATGGAATATTTACAATCCATAATCATAGTTAATGTTTCACTGTCATTCGCCTCTTGAAATGGAGCCTGTCCGCACACAAGCATGTACAGAATAACGCCAAGTGACCAAACATCAACAGCGGGAGCATCATAACTGTCCCCCAAAAGGATTTCCGGTGCGGAGTAGGCCAATGATCCACATGAAGTTTCAAGCTTTTGTCCCGGGCAAAATCTATTGCTAAAACCAAAGTCCGTGAGCTTGACTGTGCCGAGTTTCTCGAAGAAAACCACATTTTCAGGCTTCAGATCTCTGTGAACGACATGGAGACGATGACAGTACGAAATGGCCCTGACTATCTGTCGGAAATATGTTCTAGCCACCTGTAGAATATCGTGAACAGTAGTAAAAAATTTTTTTGGCAAAGATTTATAGCCACTGTACCTCTTCACTCAATCCACTATCATGTCGCATAATATAGTCGTAAAGATCCCCGCCATCGCCCAGCTCCAAGATGAGATAGAGTTTTGTTTGGGTGTCAATTACTTCATAAAGCCGCACGACGTTCGGATGCTGTACTAGTTTCATACATCTCACCTAGTAAAACGACAGTATGTGTCTTATAAATGGCCGGAATTTTTGATGTATTGATTTATTACCTCTTGAAAGAGATGGGATCGTGAGACCTCATCTAATTTACTCTTGTCAATGACCTTAACAGCCACCTTTTCTCCAGTAAACACATGACGGGCAAGTTTGACTACAGCAAAGTGACCTCGGCCAAGAGTCTCCTCTAAGTCATAGAGTCCAGCTATTTTGCCATCATAGTTACTGTGACCCAACTTTCGATGCATCGCGTTACTAAAACAACACAATTTCATAATATTAAATCATAACCTTGAGAATAAAATTGAGTGGCCATCACTTGTCAACCTCAAAAAAAAAAATCTCAACTTTATATTAGTTACCATCTATTATGAATGACCGCAAATTCTGCAAGTGCATAAATATTTTAAATATCCATTTTTCTACGTTAATAGAGATAAATACATAAAATACTGAGCTAAGAAAAAAAAAAAAAGAGAAATCCAATAAAAGTTCTAAAATAAATTTTTAAACGCAATGTCACGAAAAAAAAAAAACTATTCAACAGTTATAAATGAATACAGTTACATATATTGAAGCCGGGGATAGCATTAAAAATCTTCTCATGTAATAATAGAGAAGATATAAAAGTATAAAAAATTATAAACATGCGGATGCAAAGGAAAACAGACTAGTGATTGATAATAAAATTCCCAACAAACAAGGGCAACAAAATAGTTAGATGGTTGCAGTCAGGAAATGAACGATTAAAGCTCCACCAGGTTTTTTTTTTCTAAATGTCCAGTACAACATAAAAACGGACGTAGAATGAGTAGGTCAACTACAATCAGTATATTGACTTGCTCTCGGTGTCGTGCATTTTTATCCCGGCATCAATTCACGAATCATGGCAGATTCATTATGTAAACAAATTTAGAACCAATTGTCGCGTTTACAACAATTACAGCTGTGAATCAGCGATAATAGAAGTGGACTTGCACCTCGTCCTTGCCTGTCTATCCATCGCATAACTCAATGATTATGTAGAAATGATGCATAAAGAAATCTTAGACATGCTTTCTACACTGAAACTCTACATGTGGCTAGTAAAGAAAGGAGTTTTATTTTATCAACACATCAATATAATGCTTTATATTTTCTCCTTGAATAAAAAAAAAATCTATTAAAATGTCTAGAAAATAAAATAATAGAGTTTTCTGCCGTGACCATTCTAGATGAATAAGAGGCTTTTTAAACAGTAAAAAAATAACGCAAGATTAAAAAAATATCTTATACCTTTGGGCTAGGTCAGCCTTCGAAATTCCTGCTTCCACTGACGTCTCAAGGCATTCGTCAGACGCGTCATTTGTGGTTTACATGCAATTGCTCGTTTTTCATCGAATAGTCTTGTTATTTTACAAAAGAATTAACGTAAAAAAAATTGAGGAGTTCATTCACATGTAAATGCAGATACACTTGGTTACACTGGTGAAGGATTCAGCAATTGCTTGTCATGTAATCACGCGAAACTCAAAGCTGCAACTGTCGGTGAGTTGTTTTCAAATACAAAATATATTGTATAGCTCAAATAGGCTCTGATGTTCAAGCTAAAAAACAAATCACATTGATTTATGACCATAATTAACCACAATAGTGCATCAGTATACATACTAAAACACGACTCTATACAGTTGCTTTTTTTCTCTATCACCCGGAAAAGCTCAGTTTCTATTTCCTCAGGTACTCTTCATCTCAGAAGTACCGTTCACTTCCTTGCCCCGCCCAGACCCTTCGATCGCTCTCTGCAAATTATTCTGCCAATGATTGAATTCGTCATGGAGATATAAGTAGTTGTAATTTTTTTTTTACTGAATTTTCTATGAAGATTCTGCCTCTTGAACGGTGTCAGTTGTGATGTATTTTTCACTCGTTTCTCCCTTTCGTTGCGCTGCTCCAAATGGGCTTTCTTACACACTGCGAGGTATTTGTTGATTTTCGATGATGGTTACACCACAGCGCCGTTGAGACGCGGCACCCTTTTTGGTTCTTGCACCACACAGCTCAGCCACACTGTCCACACACACGAATAATATCGCACTGGGAATTAGTTAGTACTAATTAATGGGAATACTGTAAAAATTGAGACACTGCACGAGTAACAAAACGTCTCTCTCAGTCTTTCTCGATTTCTCAACCAAACGATCAAAACGGTGACACGAGAAAGCTGAAAAATGTATTTAGTACTAGACAGGAAGCGGTATCGCAATTTCGTCTAGACGCACATCACAACGCGGACCCCCGGCGCACCTTCTGTTCTACTTTACCAACAAAGAGCCACTGAATCAGAGGCGCGCAAATTTTGAATTTATATTCAACTAAATGTGACGAATGTACCTGTCGAAAATTCTGCTTGACCGGACAATTAATTTTTTTAACAATGAACTGTTTATAGTTTTGTTTTGTTTCATCTAATAGAAAATATGAATTTTATTATTCCCTTTTTGCCATTTATTCTGTCGTCAGGTATTGAATTGCGCGCGTTTACCTAATCAGCATTTGTGCCTCTCTCTCTTTGCCTCCTCCTCCGCCAACTTTTTGAATCATGCGCAGTACACATCGCATACGAGCATCAGCTTGAAAGTGCCCCTATGACAGTGTATAATATTGAATCAGTGGAGCGAGTTGAGGAGTTCAAGTGCGTTAATCTAGTGCGGAATAAAACGTAACAACAGCCGCAGGTGTTTCATATGCCGTTCATCTCGAAAGATTGGCGTAGTCCGGGTGAAGAATGGGTTAAAACTGTTGAAGGATGGGAAAAAAAGAAAATCCTGGAGTGTGCAAACAATAAAACATTGTCCTTGATTATTCGGTGAGTACATTTTCGACACAGAAAATTATTTTACTCACTGCTACTGGCAATTGTTGACTGTCCTTGTTTATCCTTTATCCAGCACTCGATGTATGTACGTTTTTTAAATTGAGCGTTTTGCACAGCTGTTCGGACGACATCTTTGTTTACTAGCTTGTGTTTATATACTAGCTCTGTGTTTACTTGTGCAGCAGTAATTCTGCATAGCAATGAACAAAGAAAATACTCGGAAAATGGTTTTTTTCGTGTTGATTATCAAAATTTGTGGTTAGACGCATTGACTCACTGTCACGAACAGAAAGGTAAGAAAAAATCTCTTTGTTTCCAATTGAACACCATATCAATATACAACATCGCCAAAGTCATTGAATTCTATTTCTGGCCAGTGTCATCGTTCGGAAAGTCAATTTTTTAAAACTAAGTCTTTATTTAAGTACTTTATAATATCTTTTTTTATACACTTTTGTTGATTTGAATTGACAGTACGCCAAACTAGGTGTACATCAATCAATATCGCTTTCCTCAAGCTTTGTTTTTGCTGAAAAATCGAGAGAAACTAGTGTAATTATAGATAAAACACATGTAAATCTGTATTTGATGGATATATTAACATTAATCATATTTTGTTACGCTTTCACGCCAACAACAGTTTCTAGAATTCATTAGTTTCCATAGCAGAAAAAGTATAAAAGTCCAAACAACAATAGTCACATTGAATTCCGTGAAATTACTATCATTCCTCAAGCCTATTATTCTCATTCTTTGCGTCAATAGCCGTGAAATATGCCCCAACAAGGTCAGTAATGTATAAATTTACTGTGTAATAAAAATAAGCAAGTAAATATCAGATATATTCAAGAAGACATATAGAGAGTGTGGGCAGACGAACATCGATTGCTCTTGAATCAAGAGGGAAGAAAACTATCGGTTTGACCTGGACTGAAAAACTGGGTCAAAGCTTTGGAGCCAGGATATACTTTACCGCATATTTCCTTTTATCTTTTAATCACTTGCCTTCACCCCACGCATTTATTATTAAAGCAATTTTTTATTAGATTTTCTTATACACTCTAATCATGAAAAATTACGACAGAATGAATTTCCGGCAAAACAAATTATTGAACCTCTCAGTCATCTGCGACAGTTGCGCAATCCTGGCGCACACAAATTACTCACTGTGAGCACAAAGTTTATACCCAAGTAACGAGGGAGCCCATCAAGGTTTTAGGAGCCTTTTAGCATGCCAAGTTTTTTTTTAATATACTTAAACACTTCAAAACTAAGCATGTTTCAGTCAGGTATAACACACACGTTCTCCGTTAGCTATATAGCTCCAGACAATCTTGAATCATATATTCCTGATACATTCTCTATACTCATAATTGATTATTTCTTGCGTAGGCCACGTAGGTGTATATACGAATCGATAAATTGTTCCAGGGCTTACGTCATTTTTTATTTTAATCGACAGCTGTTCCCGATTTCAATTGAGAATTTTCGATACAAACTAAAAAAACTACAATGTGATTCTTGGTTTTAGAAATGAAAAAGATGGGGATAAAACGCGTGAGAGGGAAAAGGAGAAGGAAAAAAAACGAGGTAAAAATATTTAAGTAATTATACAACTATCACTATCTATGATATTTTTAATAGTAGAATTTTTTTCTTTCAATATTTTTACAGATAATGCTGTTCAACCTCACTGTCACATAACGTTGAAATGTACACGTGAGGTGAGTGACTCTTTCCAACGTCAGTTCTATTTTTAGATTGCTTGCATACAAATTGTCAGGATATTAGGATTAAAACTGAGCAGGGAAATATAAAAATAGATGAAAACGTTGACCCGCAATCGATGAAAATAATTTACGTTAAATTTAAACTTTCAACTAAAAAGTAACGTATATATTTGTAGTTAAAAAAAAAAAAAACAATCCTACTTGATGTTCCCGAAGGATTAGCAATAAATTGTAAGAATTGAAAATAAATTTTTTAGATTGCTGGATTTAACGGACTGAGTGATGCACTCAAGAGACTCGACTTTTTATCCGCCGTTCACGATTGTCGTCGTTTTAATTACATCGTGCGTCTGCTGGATTTGTTGGTCAGCCACACAATGGGTGGTCTGAGCGGTTGCGCACAACGTGTTTTATTTAACATGCTGGAGGAGGTGGCCCTGGAGGTTTCTTCGTCTCAACAACAAACAGGAAGACTTCGAAGATTGATAGAAGCGAGCGTACGAGCGTTCAGCTCTGGGTGCTGTTGGGGCGGACGGCCTCTTGGCTCGGTGATCCTTTGGGAAAAGCACCGAGCAGCTCTCGATAGAATTCTGCAGATTGCATCGTCAATCACCATCACTCAGGTAATTTTATTCGCTGCTAGGTCTCGTCGTAAATGATTTTTTACAAATAAATATTGCAGCCCGATGAGGAACAACGTCCGCAGTGGTCTGACCTGCCGCCCGAATGCCGTCGTGAAGTTCTTTTACGCCTAAGTGACCCGCGAGACATCGAAGCGTCCTCAGAGGCGTGTGAACATCTTGCTATTCTCGCCCAAGGCGAAGATATCTGGCGAGAATTGGCGCAGTATCACTTTACGTCCCAGCAGATTGCCACGACGATGCAGAATAATCCGGGAAAAGAGTGGAAAACACTGTTCACCATAGCTCGACGGTATTTAAATTGAATTCTAGTGATAAAATAGAGAATTAATTTGATTTATTCTTTTGATTAGGTCGTATGGATTACGAGAAGAGTATGCTGAAATGATTCAACTCTGTCGAAATTGCCGATGTCTATTCTGGAGATCACTTGGCCATCCCTGTATTGCCGATCAAGATCCTGCCTTTCAAGAAAAATTGGCTGATGTCGATCAAGCCTCCCTCCATATTCCAATTCCACCGCAAACGTTCCTCAAATTTTTCTCGCTGTAAAAATTCGAGCATATTAATTATTTGGAATGTACCAAGTACTAAGGTTTGAGAAAAAATAATTTTAGTAGCGCATTTATTGTCTTGCGATATAGAAATACTTACTTGCACTTTTTAAAGGTAAATTTGTAAGTATGCAGAGTCAAAATCGTGATATAATTAGTTGATAGTACGAAATAGTATATGTAACGCGGGCAAGTTACGTACGGTTTTATCGATTATCGTATTTTTTTTTATTTTCAAATTGAACGACAATCTCACGTGAATATTCAAAATGTACGGAAGATAGAAAATCTGCAAAACATTTTCACGGCAAAAAAACTGAAATTTCTTCATCATGTTATCACGAGAAAACATTAATCTTGATTATTAAACAGTTTTTTTTTTATTATACATATACTGAAGAAACTTCAGGATGTATGGAAATTTTTAGCAATCACTGAAGGACCTCTCATACATTTTTGAATATTTACATCTTTCCCTCGTATTAAATTAATCTGAGCAGCTTTTATACGCGATAAACGATATTTTTTCTTGTCGTGTATAAGTTATTGGTATTCAACACATTGTGATGATTTCATGCTTTTGCTAGCTTTGTATTTTTATAATTATTATATACATTTTTTTAATTTCAGTATATATCGCTTTCATACTAATTTACCTATCGCAAAATACAACTCTTTTACTTTTTTTTTTTGAGAAAAAAAATATATTTATATTTGAGAGAAAAATCTAGATTTGTATCATATCTATACGAATACAGATAAATGTACTTGAGAGAAGAGAGAATTACGAAAGGACAATGGACTGAATGAATCCTTCCTTCGCTTATTTAAGTAGATAAAAGTTAATGCATATTATATGATAATAAAATTTATTTCATTAATAAAATAAAAATTGCCGAGGTATTAAAATAGTTTAATGATAAATTCAAATGTCTTGACATGGAAATGGATTTTTTCAGAGTGATTTTTATATATCTTGAGTTATTGTTGGAAAATTGCAGATGAAAAAAAAAAAATTATTACTGCCAAAGAAAATAAACATATGGTCTATTCGTAATATTTTTCCAATTCAAGGACAATTAAATCCTTTATTCTATTGAATTATATCATAAGTATTTTGCGATCATTTGTTCTACTAACCTAGTCATTATGGAGTAGTGCGAAATATAAAAACAATCGATTTGTGAATTAAGAGTGATAGAAAATAGAATAATGTTTAAATTAATAAGAAAATTTTCGGTTATTCGACGTCCAATCTTTTAATGTATATTCGGTTAAATATATAGAAAAATTCCGTGTAATTTTGAATATAAGGATTCAAATATTAAATCTCTAAGATTACAATTAACTGCGATGTTATAATAAATGCTTCAATATATAATTTCATTTTCGAAATTTACCATTTCCGCCAATATAAGCAATTGAAAAGAAAATTTCTATAAGCCCCTGTGCTTCTATAACACTATAGTTGCTATATAAACCCAAAATTTCTACGAAATAATTATGTGATATAATGTTAAAAATGCTTTGCTTTGCGATGAATTTTTTTTAATAATTGCATTAGTTTAAAAAATCGCTAAAAAAATTGTGCAACCCCCTGTACTCGTTTTAAAGACTATCGCACACACGATAAACGATGCCTCTCTCAGATACATCAGCAGTGGCGGAGGTCTGCAGTGAAGGTATGCTGTTCGGCAACATCAGGTAGTGCTTTATTTCACAAATTTGTCCGGCCCACTATCAAGCTGACGTCAGGCGTGCTCGAAAACACTCAAAAGAGTGTTTAGTTGAGCAGTCGAGACGAAAAAAATCCGGATTTTTTGGTTATAATCCCTGCCCCTTCCGATAAATAAACAATTCTTTAATATATTATTACTAAATACATTTATAAAAACAATTTTATCGCGCTTTAATATATTATTACTAAATACATTTATAAAAACAATTTTATCGCGCTTAAATTGGGAAAAAAAAATTTTTTTTTTGAAAATTAATGAAATGTGTATCTGATATATGAGTAATATTCAGTTTCTCCATTAGTTAATAATGGTCCGTTGGGTCAAATGTTCGCGTGCAACGCCTGAAGACGCGAGTTCGAATCCCACTGGTAGTAATTTTTTTTTTTTTCAAATTAGCATTGTTTATCTTATACAACGTTTATTATGTAACATAACGATTGATTTACTTCATTTAAGCAATTATCGGATGCTTAAATAGAAAAAAAATGTTTTTTGAAACTTTAGTTTTATGAAGATTGTGGCTATAGATCGATAGTTACAGAAAATTCCATGGAACGTTTTTTATAGAAAATATAATCTCCCACAATTTATGTGGAATACTATTGTGCGATATCTTACTTATTAACCGAGATATCACGGAAAAACTAAAATTAGTATTGGTTTTTCGACAATAACTCGATAAATAAGGGAGATATAAAAAAATATTACCCTCGATAAATTGTCGAAAATTAAATTTGCTACAAAAACTGTTTAATAAAATTTTCTGTAACTGTCAATCTTTAGCCGGAAATCGCGAAAAACAGAATTGAAAAATGAGAAGGGGGGACCCTTTTCATTTTTTCGAAAATTAATTTCACAGTAGTGCATTGGGAAGTTGCTTAAAAAATAGCAAATTAATTCTAGTACAAGATCCAGTATAAAAAACTGCATAAAAATGCATCCTTCCGGTGTTTTTTGAGGAAAAACGAAAATTTTAGGACATGTGGCGCCATCTAGCGGGCGGCGCTTCGAACTAACTTAGCAAATATTGTGTTTTTTCGTTTTTTCTCAATATCTCACGAAATAAGAGAGATATCGAAAAATGTTGCTCTATATAAATTATCAGGCATTAAATTTTCTACAAATGATGTTCAGTAAAATTTTCTGCAGCTCTCAATCTGTAGCCAGAAAATGCAAAAAACTGAATTGAAAAAAAAAATTTTTTTTTCGTGTTTAACGGTAGTTAATTAGTTTAATTATTAATTATATATGATAAACAGTAGTTTAAACCGAGAAATTCGCATTATTTTCGTTTTTTTCGATGTTGAAAAAATTGGATTTTTCGCGAGAAATTTTTTTTTTTTCCGGATAATTAAGTAATTTTATGATGTATTATTAATTACATTTATTGACATGATTTTATCCGCTTTACAGAGCAGAAAAATGCGGTTTTTTAAACAAAATTTCATTTTTTGCGGCCGCAGTGCCATCTAGCGGTGAGTAGCAGAAATAAATTTTCATAAAAAATTAAGAAATTTGTTTAAAAAAATTAGTTCCGAAATTTACCACGAGGTGGCGTTGCGGTCGCAAATCATGATTTTTCGTTTTTCCTCGATATCTCGCGAAATAAGGGAGATATGCAAAAATGTTACTCTTTATAAATTATTGGAAATTTAATTTTCTACAAGTTATGTTACATAAAATTTTCTGTAACTGTTCATCCGTAGCCGGAAAATCTAAAAAACTGAATTTCGGAAAATATTTTTTTTCTCGTCAGTAAAGACAGTTAATTAGTCTAATTGTTAATTATATATATCGAGGAAAAACGAAAAATCATGATTTGCGACCGCTGCGCCACCTCGTGGTAAATTACGGAACTAATTTTTTTAGACACATTTCTCAATTTTTCATGAAAATTTAGTTCTGCTACTCACCGCTAGATGGCACTGCGGTCGCAAAAAATGAAATTTTGTTTAAAAAACCGCATTTTTCTGCTCTGTAAAGCGGATAAAATCATGTCAATAAATTTAATTAATAATACATCATAAAATTACTTAATTATCCGGAAAAAAAAAAATTTCTCGCGAAAAATCCAATTTTTTCAACATCAAAAAAAAACGAAAATAATGCGAATTTCTCGGTTTAAACTACTTTTTATCATATATAATTAATAATTAAACTAATTAACTACCGTTAAACACGAAAAAAAAATTTTTTTTTTAAATTCAGTCTTTTGCATTTTCTCGCTACAGATTGAGAGCTGCAGAAAATTTTACTGAACATCATTTGTAGAAAATTTAATGCCTGACAATTTATATAGAGCAACATTTTTCGATATCTCTCTTATTTCGTGAGATATCGAGAAAAAACGAAAAAACACAATATTTGCTAAATTAGTTCAAAGCGCCGACCGCTAGATGGCGCCACATGTCCTAAAATTTTCGTTTTTTCTCAAAAAACACCGGAAGGATGCATTTTTATGCAGTTTTTTATACTGGATCTTGTACTAGAATTAATTTGCTATTTTTTAAGCAACTCCCCAATGCTCTACTGTGAAATTAATTTTCGAAAAAATGAAAAGGGTCCCCCCTTCTCATTTTACAATTCTGTTTTTCGCGATTTCCGGCTAAAGATTGACAGTTACAGAAAACTTTATGAAACAGTTTTTGTAGCAAATTTAATTTTCGACAATTTATCAAGGGTAATATTTTTTTATATCTCCCTTATTTATCGAGTTATTGTCGAAAAACCAATACTAATTTTAGTTTTTCCGTGATATCTCGGTTAATAAGTAAGATATCGCACAATAGTATTCCACATAAATTGTGGGAGATTATATTTTCTATAAAAAACGTTCCATGGAATTTTCTGTAACTATCGATCTATAGCCACAATCTTCATAAAACTAAAGTTTCAAAAAACATTTTTTTTCTATTTAAGCATCCGATAATTGCTTAAATGAAGTAAATCAATCGTTATGTTACAAAGGGTAATATTTTTTTATATCTCCCTTATTTATCGAGTTATTGTCGAAAAACCAATACTAATTTTAGTTTTTCCGTGATATCTCGGTTAATAAGTAAGATATCGCACAATAGTATTCCACATAAATTGTGGGAGATTATATTTTCTATAAAAAACGTTCCATGGAATTTTCTGTAACTATCGATCTATAGCCACAATCTTCATAAAACTAAAGTTTCAAAAAACATTTTTTTTCTATTTAAGCATCCGATAATTGCTTAAATGAAGTAAATCAATCGTTATGTTACAAAAAGAAACGTTGTATAAGATAAACAATGCTAATTTGAAAAAAAAAAAAAAATTACTACCAGTGGGACTCGAACCCGCGCCTTCAGGCGTCGCACGCGAACATTTGACCCAACTTTTTTTTTTTTTTTTTTAGTTTTTTATTTACCAGTAATGATTACAAGATTTGTGGTGTTTAGGTGTAAAGTAAAAACTATAAAAAAAGGTCCTGAAAATTATTTTGAGATGGTGAGAAATATGTTCCAAGAAGGGAAAGCTGAAATTCTCGTCATTAATTAAGGGGATAGTCCTAATTAAATGTATTATTTATTTTTGTTTGAGGGGGTAAACTGAGTGTTATGCAATTTGCATGACGATATGTCGTTGTAGTGTTTATACTACTGATCAATAGAAAACGAGGGAGTTGTCCCTCTAAAAACTATTGGAAGGTAAACATTTGACCCAACGGACCATTATTAACTAGTGGAGAAACTGAATATTACTCATATATCAGATACACATTTCATTAATTTTCAAAAAAAAAAATTTTTTTTCCCAATTTAAGCGCGATGAAATTGTTTTTATCAATGTAATTAGTAGTCTTATATTAAAAAATTGTTTATTCATCGAACTAGGCAGGTTTTATACCCAAAAAGTCCGAATTTTTTCGTATCGAAAAAACGGTGAAATAACGCGATTTTTGTGGTTTATCCAACTTATTATCGTATGTAATTAAATTAAACTAATTAACTGCCGTTAGATACGGAAAAAAAAATATTTTCGGAAATTCGTTTTTTTTCAAATATAAATTAAGAAAAAAGAAAGGCCATTATTCACTATTATTATCAATTTTAAGGACCTGATTAGGGTAGACATAATAATAAAGGACAGCATATAACCTCTTGATAATCTTTATAGCTGTATATCTACAATAATAATAACTCTGAGAACAGCTGACTGCTCAACCAAGCACTCTTGAGCGTTTCCGAGCACACCTGACGCTGTCGTCGAATGACGGCGTCAAGAATGTGTGCATGGAAATACACCCTACTTTATAATGGCGTCACAAAGCAAATGAAAAACTCGTCGTGGTGTGCGATTATAAATATTATTTTTTCATTGTACTGAGACGCTCCAAGAGCTCCGAAATTTACATAAACAACGTGTGTTTTAAAAGTATAAATTGTGCTTAATTGTTAACTTATGTGTAGCTGGGTTTAATCAGGTATGTATGAGTGCTTCCATCTAATTCCGTGTATTATATGCGGCTATTGCATGGATATTTATTGGGAGAAGGGATAAATGATTTTTGGGTTAGTGTTTACTGGTTGTACTTGAATTAATGAAGAATTGTTGTGATGCATTGGTCGTATTCGGCACCAAAGTCTCAGTGTCATAAAATAAATTATTTCGACGACTGAGAGAAAGCTAAAGCCCAAAAAGAGTCCAAGAAGACCGCCAACATTTGCTGTTAAAGTACGTAATCTGTATTAATCATCAAATTAAATGATCGAGTTAGTGGATAATTCATTAATATACTCACATAAAAAATCTATGAATCCAAATAATTCACTCTTGACATAATTTGGGAATTGTGAGTCGACGAAATACAGATGAACAACAGCCATGTTCTCTCTGTATAGATAAAAAGCGCGCGTCAAACTCAACATTTATCTATTTACTCTTACAATCGATCAACATACTGAAAATATTTGAGGTTCTTTTTCACGTAGAAATCATCAACCTGAAATTTCGTTGATAACATGCTCTGAGACATGGTAAATTCGTAGTTAATCTCGAAGCACGCCGGCAAACAGTTGCAGCTGGGTCTAAAAAAAAGAGACATTAAACTAAGAATTCACTGTCTACAAACCTTCAGCTCACGTTTCCGTGATATTAAGCTTGTTAACGACATCCTCATCCTCATAGAGTGCAGTTTCCATGAGTCTACGAACATCATTGGCACATGCATCGTCTTTTTTCCCACAAATGGGTGTTTTAGCCGACTCTAAAAACGACTCAACTTAAATTTTTTCAACAATAATCAACTGTAAACTCACTGGGCATGTAGTACTGAACACAGTCGCAAATTTGCTGTGTAAAATTAGCCTCGCACTCCAAAAGACAATTTTTTTGTGTATAAGTTCGATAATACCTGAGTCGTCGTTCTGAGGTAAAAAAACATCTCCTCTTTTTACGAGATATTTTTTGAATGGACCAATTGGCCGTAGAAATACGTGGAGTTATAACAATTCGTGTTTCTTTTCCAGGACTCAGTGCAAAGCCAAAATCTGCAATTTTTGGCGTTTCCACGGGACTGTGGAGCAACATCTGTCAAGAATAATTCATTAATAACCAATTTTATAGCTATGGATTAATTTTTTTGCTGACTTTAAAGCCAACACTGGCTGTCGACGAGCAGTAGTACTCGTCAACTTGTGTATCTAGCACCACTGTTAATCCATAGTACGATCCTGCACCATAAGGACGCCAGGGCTGGTCATCAGGTTGGGCAGACGCGTTGTATCCATTCTCTGGCTTCCAATCGATCGTTTTAAAGGGATACGTTATATTCATCTCGGACCATTCCAAGCTAATACGCAAATTCACCAATGTACCTCCGGCATTTGGGCAAAGCAAACAATTAAATATGCTTACGGATTGTAGAAAAGGTATTTCCTGTGGACTGTGTTGAAATTACAGCACATTCCCTCGTCAGTCATTGTCGGATTAAACAGTTGCTGACACTCAGAGATGTTTCCATGCCACTTGCATCGATAGAGCAACTCAGTGCACGGTTGCGATACCTTAAATTTTATTGTAATTAGTCGTTTGATTGCGTTGGGAAAAATTCTAGTTGCCCACGTTTATCATAAAGTGAAGCACATTGTTCCAGTCTGCTGATCCAACAACTTCGTCCGGAATCATTGTTGTATTTTTCAAGTCACATATATCATCGAGCAGCAGTTTTGCTATGTCATCTTCACTAGGGGTGACGAGTAGTGGTGAAAATGTTATTAATAGTTTGGATATTGTGTTACAATCTCACCTAGAATTGATACGATCGGCCTCGGATTTTTTGGCGTTATTCATATTGCAGATGGTAACAGAGGGAAATGGAAACTGCTCGAATGACATTGGCTCGGGACTCATGGAAATTATTATTGGCGAGGTTGACCATTTTGTGTACAGGTGTAAAATAAAATAGGTTGCACTTAGAAAGGCACATATAAAGGATAATAACCAGAAGAATCTGTGATAATTATTAGTTATAATTTGATCTTGATTATTTTTGTTTTCAAAGCTACTTTACCTTTCAGCTAAAGAGAGATGGGTCTCTCCTAGATATCGAAGTCCATGCAGGCTACTGTTTGCGCAATATTGTTCAATGTATGAACAAATTTTTATTTTTCTCCAACAAGTTTGAATATTATTTTCTTTCGGCATATCCACGTTATTGTTATCATCACTGTTGTTTCGTTTTTTCAGTTTTGGACGCTTAAAAAAATAGATATTGATCAGAATAATTTGTTTTTTATTCAGAAAAATTTTATAAAAATGAGAGAAAAAAAAATATACAAGTACTTCTCAAGTGTCTACAATTAAAAAGGCGTATTGCCAAAAAATTGAAATTTTTTTATCGGTAAATATCTTGATAAGAGTGCAAGTTAGTTAAATTTTGATAAGGACCTTTTTTGTAGGTAATAAAATTCTCTAGAAAAAAGATCTCTTGATAAAAATTTTTATATTCTGTAATTTCAAAGATATTTTGATTTAAATCACGCGATATGATAAAAATTATTATTATTTTGAATTTATTACCTTGCGAAAAATATTGTAGCGATATTTGGATGGTTTTTTCAAGGTGTCAAAGCTCACTGGTAGTTTTTGTGATGTTTGAGTTTGAAAGTGCGTGGAATTAATTGTAGATAATTGGGTCTTTTCAAAGGAATTTCCAAAGTATCCAAAGGCTGACTTATCAACTGCACTGACATGAATATTTTCGTTGACAATTCCACGCACTTTTCTCCAATAAATTTCCGATCCCATTTTTCCCGCACTCAGGCCACTCATTTTATATAATTTCTTCAGCACAAAATTTCGACTTTTCTTCTAAAAAAATATTTTTTTTCGGTAAAATACTCACTTATATACTTTGTTGTAAACCGCAAAACAGTCTAGGAGTAGACGAACATATTAATTGACATCACGAAGCAGTGAGAATAATAGAACATGCTTTCATGGGTCACTAGAGATAATATTTATTCTCAATTAATGTTGGAAAGTTGCGTGATATGAAGCGCGAATTCGCTCCTTCGACCTTATGACATGCAGTCTAAACACGAGTGGTGTGCTATACCTCAGGTATAAATTTTCCTCTCTGACCCTGAGTGATGATAATGACGATATTGGCTGACCGCCGCGTACAGTGGAATTTTTCTATCAAATTCTTGGGATTTTATCCCGTGAAGGTGGACGGATTTACCGGGCCAAGTCCTCACGTACTCACGTGGAATTACGACTTTGATCCAGGGCTTTGTGACATCTCCACGCAATGTGAAATGACGACTGACTCTTTAACTGTTTGCTTCTGCGGCACTAGAATTTTTTGACTGTTGATAAAAATTTCTATCGTCCATTTGGCGATATGGATCATCAACGATCCATTCAAATATTGTAAAAAGAGGTCAACCCACACACCAACACTAAAACGACAATTTAAATATTTGCCCAGATAGATGGATTATTTGATTATAATTCTATTCATTCTGCACTATCATGAATTACATTTGCCAAAAAGTTACAATCGATTATAACGTGCTAATTTCACGATTTCTGAGTAATAATGTCTGGTCATGACGGTTTGTAAACGTGCAATGGCATTTTTAATCGTCAATGATATCATTGATCGCTGACTATGTATATTTATAAAAGTGAGGAGGAAGAAAAAAAGTGTTTTCACATTGAAGATATTCGTGATGGAGTTTTATCTACTCGAGGGCATTTAATTACTCGTCAAATATGCTAACAGTTCGCTTGGCTTTGCGTGTAGACACCTAAACCTTCCGCAGTGTATACCGTTGATGAAAATATATAACTTAGTCATGTCATTATTCATAAATAATTGCTGTAAATTAATTTAACACACGGTTTTTTATTATTTTTTTTCAGGACACACGATGGCAGATATAACAATTAAATGTGAAGAGGACAGCAAAGATGAGGATCCACCTGATGTAGTGCCAGATGAATTGCCGAAATATATATCAAGTATGTGGGAAATACCTCAAATGTATGAATTTCTGTGTTTGGCCAAGGAAACACTGCACATTCAGCATCTGTCAATGTATGAGATGGAGCGAATGCTGCTAATGCCGCGAGCAAGCAAGCAATTGGCCTCGATCATGACTTGTCTCTTGTGTCCGTCGATGCCCAGATCTAAGCTCAAATTAATTCCACCTATGCCCTACGAATTTTGGACGAAATTTCTGTTGGAACACAAGGTCACCAGTTGGTACAAAGTTTATCAGAGTAAGGAGAATGACGCGGTTAAAGTGTTGGAGGCAATTGGCGTAGAGCCGGAATTTTGGAAGATTTTTCCGGATCCTGCATCACTCAGTCAAGTTGGATTTGATGCTTTGAGCTTTCAACAACGAACCTGGCTACTTAAAACTGTCTGTGATACTCTGATGCATTCTAAAAGATCATTGCACGAAGAAGTAGCTAGAAAATACTTGGAGGGTGAGGGTGAAAAACTTCTTGGTCGAGATCGTCATGGTGCACGTTATATTTACTTTCCGGTATTTCTTGATAGTGATTTGCGTGTTTATAAGCACAATTTGAATAATAAAATTCTGCGAAATGTTGCGCCAATTGCTGCGAAAAAATTTGATCCATTAAAAACGAGAAAACGTAGGCGTGAAAGAAGAAAAACAAATCGTTGGAAAAATGGTATTTTACCGTCAAAATCACGTAAACGAATGATACGACGTCGAAAAATTGAAAATACACTTAATTGTACTATTAAAGTTGAAAAAATTGAGGAAAATAATGGTACTGTAGATCCTAGTATTAAATCAGAAGAAAATTCACATTTGGAGGAGAAGCAGCCAGAAAATGAGGAAGAAAAGCAGGACGAGAAGCAGGAAGACGAGGAGAAGGAGAAGAAAAAGGAGATGGAGGCAGAGGAAAACGATAAGGAGGAGGAGGAGAAAGATGAGGAGGAAAAGAAGGAGAAAGAGTGCAAAAAAGACCAAGAACCTGAGGTCACTAATAAAAATAGTGAATTAAATGATTCTATCAAGACAAATTTAGTAGAAGATGATGAACGTGTTGTTCGCGATGATATTTCAAATAGTTCAAAAACCGATGATGAAAAAATCAATGAAATAATGGCAACAACAAGTACTACTGTTTCACCACAAAATAACAATAATGTCGGTGGTAAAAGTGATGATGAAAAATTAATAGAGACCAAGACTGCCGTTGATGATAATGTCGAGCCACCAAATGACAGGATACTGAGCGATAGCAATAAAGAAGTCAATGATGAAATTGGTCTAAATACGTGGATGAATGCACTACCAGAAAAAAATAATTGTGAAGTCAATAATAGTGAGATGCATGATGATGATTTACAGAATAATTCATTCGAGCATATTGATGATATAAAAATAAAAAATAAACCAGCTACCAAAAAAGAAATGGAGCATTTTAATAATATTTTAACGGATTTAAGTGTATCTGCATTTGAATTAATTGCTACGAATATTGAATCATTGAAAAAACTTGCAGCTACACTATCTGCACAAAATTCCGTTGTCACAACTGTAAGTAAATGAATATTTATCAAAATTAATATCATTATTTATTTAGAAATATTTTTTATATTTTTTCTATTGAATATTTTATTTAGGAGCCTGTACGTTGTGAAGTACTACTGATAAAAAAAATACAAAATCTGTTAGATTCACTTCAATCTAAGGAGTCACAGCTGATTGAATCTGCACAAAAAGCTCGAGCCAAGATGATTAAAGAGTGGAAAAATTTTAAAAATGGGTAAAAAAAATAATTAAAATTTTTATAAAATTTTTTTTCTCTGTGTGCTTATTTTCTGCATATATTTATTAATTTTTATTTTTTAACGATATTGAATAAACAGCATCATAAGATTTTTTTCTTCAGTTGTCGTTAACGTAGATATCACTATCAAGACAATTATTTTTCTTCTATGAGTCACTCTGTCAAATAATAATAATTTTTTTTTTACGTATTAAACTCGAGTGTTTAAGCAGTGTCATGTTTGATTGCAGTGTTGTTGAGGATGATGAATTGATAGAGGACGGAGCTCGTGGAACAAACGAGTGGGTTCTCGGATCACAGGGCTGTCCCTTATTGTCGTACGGCGAGTCCCATCACGATCCTCTGCACCACGATGATGACGGTCACGAGAAGGATCGAGAGCGCGGTGAAAAAGATGACGAGGGCGGCGAGAGCGACAGCAAACAAGGTATTGTCTGCTTGAATAATCGAATTAAATACATGATACGTGAATTATTGGGATTTTGCAGAGATCGAAACACGCAGGGTACTTCGTGCACGTGGAGTATCTTCGTACATTGAGCAATTTACGTCTGAAGAGGAATCAGAGTCAAGTGAGGATGAGGGGTGGACGGAAACTGTTGATCCCGAGACAGGTATGCACATTGATTTATCGTCGATTCCGTCGTCAACGAGGGATGGCATAGTGGGTGAGGCTTCAGCAAACAATGATTCTGATCAAGATTGGACGTTGCCGGCCACTCGTAAGCGCAAGAGTAAGCGCAGTTGTGCAGCCAAACGACTAAAAACCTTCCAAAACAAATTACAAAACATTAAAGTTGATCCGTCAATTGCTGAGCCGCAATCTAACGTTGCAGGATCTAAATCGAGTGCGATAAAGACCATAAAAAATCTGATATCTAACGATGGTCCCCCAAATTCTCTCAATTCGATAAAAATCGAGAGTGTACACTCGGAATTGGACATAAAAGATGAAGGTCCAATTATTGACAATCAATTGGTGAATAATGATAGGCCGGGATTTAACAGTGGAATGCAGCAAAATTATGTTGTAGTAAACACACCAAATGGTCCAGTAAATTATGTTGTCATGCCAAATGACAATTCAGCGATTAATCAACAGGGCCCATTAATTTCTGTTGTTCCACAAGTTCCTGTACAACCTGGATACTATGTACAAAATTCACAGGGCTATTATATGCCCAATTCACAAGTTTCTCAAGTTCAATCGTCGTACAATCAAAGCTCGAATTATCCGACAGTACAGCCAATGATTATACAGTCGGGAACGCCTCACTTTGTCGGTCCGGCGAGTAATTACGTCCAGTATCAACAGATGGGGGTTACACCACCCAGATATCCTTCATCAGGCCAGGGACAAATGATTAATCAGCCTGTTGCTGCCTCGAACCAATCAATGCGGGCACCACCACGGGTCGTTCAAAATAGACAAATTGTTCCGCCTCAATCGGCGCGCCATCCGGACGGTGCTGTTATCCGCAGTACTGTGCCCTTCCAGCCCGGTCCACGACAGCCTCCACCTCGAGCTCGTCATCCACCACCGAAAAATTCGGTTCCGCCGCGACCTGCAGGTCGTACTACAAGGTCAGTCGCTGTCAGGCCAACGTTGCCTCCTGCGAAAAATACACCGAAAACCACGTCGTTGATTGTACTGAGTGACAGCGACGATGAAATTGAGATGATTATTACGGAAAAGAGTGATAAACCTATTCCGAAAATTCTTCAAAATCGTAAGGTAT
This sequence comes from Macrocentrus cingulum, assembly GCA_002156465.1. Classification (NCBI taxonomy): domain Eukaryota; kingdom Metazoa; phylum Arthropoda; class Insecta; order Hymenoptera; family Braconidae; genus Macrocentrus; species Macrocentrus cingulum. Next base: position 304,505 of record MVJL01003878.1, read on the forward strand.
CGGTTATTAAAAGTAGACCGCCGGTAAATAAAAGTCCAGCTGGTGGTGCGACAATTGCTGCGGTTCCTGTTGCTGCTGCTGCTGCTGCTGCTGCTGCTGCTGCTGCTGCTGCTACTGCTGCTGTTGCTCCGCCAAGTCAAGCTTCCAGTAAGGGAGGACTTTCTCCGCAAATAATCCAACGCATGAGTCAAGGTGGTATATCAATAACTCCGGTAAAACCGCGGTCGCAGGCAGCGCCAGCTCCTATCTCGGCTACGCAGCTAGTTGTAGTGGTTAATGAAACTGGTAGCCACTATGCTTTAGCTCTTCCCAATGGAAGTAAACTCATTTTAACGCCCGAGCAAGTTGCACAGATAAGAGCTTCGAATAATGGAAAGCTTGCAGTTTGAATTAATTAGTCTAGAAACAGTTAATTCATTAATTATATAAAGTTTTTATATTTGTAAATCTATTAATAATGTATATATGTATAATTATAAATGAAGCACACGAACCGGCGAGTACTTGAAATTTTATGTATTTACAATAGTTTTTTTTCCTCTTCTTTTAAATATTTTTCATTTTCATCATTATTTTATTTCTTCCGGTTGTAATATTATTAAGTACTTGTTATTATTATCCTTGTGCTGATTTTTTTAGCTCAAAGAATTTGATGAGTCTTGTGCCATTATATGGACTATCACTTCCTGGAGGGTGAAGTCGCATCTAAAACACAATTTATCGTCTACAGATTTGAAGCAAAAATTTATTTGTTTTGTCATAAGTGTATTTTGTTAATTGAATCATCAATTTTAATTATTTTTTTTTCTCATCAGCAAACTTTCGATTTCCGGTCGTTACGGAATTATTACGAACGTCGCGGAAAGTTTTTTTCTTTTTTAATTTTTAATTACGTACCAATGTGATAGTTTGATGATTTCCGCTTAAAATTCTGATACTGATGCATATTTTTTTGTGCAAACAGTGAAGTAATAAAAGAGTGAAAAAAGAATAAAAAATTTGTACAATCATACATTTAAAATTTTATATGTAATTGGAATGCCCAGAAAAAGTGAAATTTATGTATATAATCTATATCTAAATAAATAAAAATACTTAAAATTTGATATTTTAAAATGAGCAATTATCTACTCATCAAATACAAAAAAAAAATTACACATTTGAGTAAAATTAATTAGCACGCGTTAACACATGAAGCGACGGTAAAATTTCACTACAAAATTAAATTCAAAATTAATTAGAAATAATAATATATTGCATAAAAAAAATTTTCCAACTCGACTCGTAACAGCGCTACCCATACTAAACCACACGGATATAATTTGTATTTATCGTTTAATAGCGCAATTGAAGCAGTTAATGTAAATGATATCGATAAACCATTATCATTAGGGGATGAAAAAATAATGATGATGAGTGATGTCATAATAATGATGAACTATTTTTCAATGGAGACGTTGTCCTGGTTTTCCTGTTCGGATTTGTTCAGTCGTCTCTGAAAGAATAAAACCAACACCAACTGGTTAAAAGCCTGCAGGGACACAAGATCAGGATTGAGGGACGAGTAATTAATTCATAGTTATGCGAGAGGGTCATTATGCTGCTCCATCTTCTGCAATCGATAACTGATCAACTTACCATGATCCTATACTTTTCTTTACAAGCAAACTCCGTCTCGTCTACGTCATTATAGCAGTCACTTTTGTAGTCAACTGGAATCTCCCCGCCTTCAAACTGACAGAGTTTTTTAAGAGGTTTCGCAGTTACAATCATTTTCTCGCCTGTTGGCTTGTGTTGTGGGCAGTAAAACACGTCGGGCGTGTTCTTATCGAAGACAATGCTCTTTCTCATCATGTCACCTGCCTCAATTATTCCAATTATACTCTGAAAAAAATATTCCACCATTAATACAGTCCGCAGAAATTTCCCACTGTTCACGCGCATATTTAATTGACTTACGATGAGAAGGAGAATTGTAAATCCAAACCCACGGACACCACCTTTTATAAAATATAATTTATACAATAATGTATATCTATAGGAATCCTATAATGAATATGAGCTGATGTGTGTGCAGATAATAATATTTTTAGATGGATATATTACAAACATATGTATGCGTTAAAAATGTAAAATTAATAGTTTTATTTATGGAAAAATGTGACTGTAAGTATCTTAAGAGTTTAAACACACTATGTGAACGACGAGAGATTCTCTGTGGAATCTTCTTTGTCTACAAATTCTCAGATTAAATTCTTTAGAAACTATTTGTGCAAAAGCGCTGTTGAGAGACTGCTAGAGATAATTTCTTACCCATGTTCAAGCTTTGTAATGTCTCCAGTAATTTTCCGGGCAAATTTTAGTAGAGAATCTTCAGGGCGAGCGTGCACAGAATTGCAGTTTTGATTGCCCCTCGTCGCGCGTGTGTGACTCGACTGATCCAACTTGGTGTGAGCGTTGAATATCGCGTCATCCTCCAGCGCAGTGGGAGAAAGGTGCCGTTACCTCTCACAAGAGAGGTGGTTCTACCTCAAAAGTATAGAAAAAAAAATCACTTGGCCTTGACGCAGATATATCTTACTTGTATTATTATTTATTTCTTGTGTTATTTTCTTGTGTAAAAATAGAAATCTCATCGGGAAGAAAATTTTTAAACGTTTTCCTTCTATGCCAGAGGATAAAATTGAGAGTGGGTGGCTGCAAGAGGTTTCTGACATCGAGAAGACACTCTCTCGAAATCGAACGCAACCGTAATAGGGCAAGGAAAAAAAAAATAATGAGATTCGTCGCGACTTGAATGTATCGGCAACTCGAAAGCCTGTTAACCGAATGACAAGTTATAAAAAACGTGGATTAAAATCAATAAAAAACGATGAAAAAAACTAGAAAAAAATTTATCCATCTCCTTAATTTATTTCTTCTTATCGAGTATTCAACATTTACCCACGCCTACAGGTATTTATTTATTTTTTATTTCTTCCGTCAAATTTATTTTAACCCCATTTTCATTTTGTCATATTTTTTTTCCACAGAATAATCGGCTCTAGGGAACATCGTTCCCAAAATGTGGGTACTGTTCTCTTTGACAAGAGTGATTTCGAGCGCAAATGTTGGAGCAGTGAAGAAATAGCTTTACTCAAGAGTAGAGTATTTTTTCAAGACATTTTACCGCAGGTTAGGTGTGTTGTTTTTTTCGGCATAAATTTTGTCTGCCAATTTTTTCTGTAATTTTTTACGTAGGTAGACTTGTTGAACGATGAGTATATCGGCCTGTTGATGGATTATTGTGAAATTTGCTTGGAAGCAATCCGGAAATTGACGTCCGGTCAAACAAAACATTTAATTCTCAAAGCTCTGGCTGATGTGCTTGCCGGTTATTTTCGAGTTTATATTCTTCCTCTGACGAGGAAGACTTTCTATACTGGAAACATCTCGTATCAGCAAGCAAAAAGACTCTTTGATTTTTATGACAATCTCAAAGTTTTTCTACGAACGGACGGGGTTGGATGGTTAAAGCCAATAATACCGCGGCGACACTTCAATGCAGCTCCACTCGTAGTTGCGCCGGAGGAATCAAGCGAGCCTTGTTCAGGGCTTATTGTGTATTTTGGTGCATTAAGCGCGCACAGACACAGAGCCGAAAGCGCTCATAATAATTTAATCGTTTAATTTGACAGGGAACGAGGGAGAAATTAATCTGCCAATGCCGTTTCTCGATGATGACGAGAAACCACACAGGTAAGAAAAATTTAGACGGGGAAAGTGATTTGTCAGTGATGTTAAAAAAGCTTACGATTGATCAGCATAGCACTTCCCTTTGAGGGTCATAGCCTCTATTCACTTTTCACGCCCAACTCTACGTTGATCCTGGTGAAATACTATCGCACTAGCATGAAATGTCTGCTGCATCAATCTGAGAAGAGTCGAGTGGCTGTATTTCAAAATGAATTAAATAATTGGATCCGTCACAAGGTAAATTACTGAATTTAACTTGGAATAATTTAAATTGACGGAGCTTTATATTATTTGCATCAGGTCGAACGACACTTGGATGATGAGAAATGGTATCCAGCTTTCGGCGGGGTTCTGCGAGTGACAGCAAGCCTCGAACCAACTGGTACGTAGAGTTGAGACATTGTGTTATTTATGCCAAAAAGGCATAGATTTTTTTTATTCTGAAAATTAATTTAAATTGAGAGATTTTTTTATATAAAATTGGTAATAAATATATTAACAATGAGTATTGTGGTATTTGATAATAAAAAAATTTTTGTGATTTTCTATCGATAACTCGGTAATAATGCAAAATTAGAAATTTAGTTTTCTATAAGAAATAGAGAATAAATTTTTGTGAAATTTTTTGTTGTTTTCGAGATAACATTTTTAAAAATCGATAATATCTTAAAAATTGTGAGAGTTACAAAAAAGTTTATTTAACATTTTTTGTAGATAATAAAACCCTTAATTATTTAACTTATATAACATTTTTTGCTATCTTGCTTATTTATCGAGTTATCGCTAAAAAACTGAAAAAATCATGAATACTGCAAAATTTCCAAAAGGGATATTCTTTGGAAAATTTTTTTTAATCCCAACCAAACGTTTGAAAAATCATTTTAAATAAGGGCTATTATTTTTTTTTTTTTTGATACACAGGTGATCAAGAGGAACGATGGCACGGCGGAACGAAAATGCCAACAAAAAATACTGAAGATATTGAAATTAATAACATTTCAATGGGGTTGCAAACGATGCACATAATCATGATCGTGTCGTCTGTTTTTCTAATACTGTGGCTGCTTATTGGACTGCTGTGTAATTTCTGCAAAGGTGGAAATGAACGTCGAGAAAACTTGAAAAACACTCCGTGAATATTAAAGCTTATTTTATTAAAGCACTTTTGGTTGACAGAGTAGAATATATTTTTTTTCAATTATTTCAGGATCGCTACACTGTATACAAATATCGATTCCTTCAGTCGAGATTCTTCTGCCCCAAAGGAGAGACATATTTTCAAACGATTTTCCTTGTCAGCGCGCAAAAAAGACCCTCCAGGATCTACAAGCAAGTGTAGAGAATGCAGTGACGAAGAAGTAGAGGATGACGAGGAAGAGAGTCTTCTTTCTCGCTACCATAGCGATGATACAGCAAATACATCAGTTGATTTGGCAGGGAAGAAATACCCAAAATATAAATCAGAGCCATTATTTGCCGTGCCAGTGATTGATCGCTCCACACTTGGGGTAAATTCCATTTCCTTTATCAATAAATATGCTGTTTACTATACGAAAAAAAAAATTTATTATTATTTTCTACAATGAATGTATAAGAATTATTTTCAGATGCCGTATTCTAAATGATTCTGTGACAATTATCCAACATTTTTCGGCAACACGGAGCAAAAGACCGAGAGAAACTGGAGAAGTGCGCAGGGCATCCGAGCCATCTGGACTGAGGCGAGCCGGGAACTGATCCCAGTGCCGAGCGAACGTTCGAGCTGAACGTTTGTTGCGTTGGTGATTCCGTTTTATCATACCTACATATACATATATATACTCATCGATCTGGAATCACATCTCTTCAACACGTGAGTGAATAGCCAACATCACGTGTATACCAAAAGCAATCGAGTCAAGCTAAATAAAATTTAATCAATCGACTGAATATGACGCGAGGCACTCATTTTAAATGTCTACTGCGATGCCACGAATTTAATTAAAAAAACACGAGAGAAATAAAAAAACAAGAAGAGACAGAGACAGCTAGAGAGAGAGAGTCTTTTGAGGGTTGCCATGTGCCCGAAGCGCATTCGAGAGTTCATCTGAGGGAGGATATTCCCTCTATTTTGCCTCGCACAAAAATGAACAAGCTCAGATACTGGATTGTCTGCATTGTCTCACTCAACTTGCTGCACACATGGACAAAAGGTACGTGTACAACACTCAAGTGACATACTTTGCATTCATAAATATATTACATTTCTCTATAGACAAAAGCTCGCACGAGATCCTATAAATGATTTGATAGTTAATCAATATATTAGTCACAGCTCTGCATGTAGATGTATATTTTGTATTGAAATTAAATAGCCGGCGTGGCAGTTGTACACGCATGTTGACATGGTAAAATTTGTCCGCTGGAGCGCGGTGTCTGTCACGAAAATAGTCAACACTCGGCCAGCGCGGTCGTGATCGCACGAGTCAACGCGTGTCAACGACACTCGGCTTGGGGTCGTGCTCTGCACATGGCACACCGGTTGGTAGATAAAGCCCGGGCCGCAACGGCTGTAGAGGTAGTAGACAACTTCTATAGACTATGGCTTTATACGTGTATATACAAGCGCACGCTCGCCGTGGCTATCGATCGACAACACCAAATTATTTCAATTAGTTATGTCGCGAGACAGAGTTTGAATATCATAAATGAAGATATTAGACGCAGCCATTGCCCCAACACGCGCACCAGGGGACACTCTCACTGCTCGTACTGTTCCTCCTCATCTTCTGCTCCGTCAAACCCACTCCACGCTCCTTTGCCAAGCCGTCGGGAGTGTTGTTGAGAACCTGAGAAACACTTTGGCTCCTGGATGACGCTCGCCGCTTTGATCCCGCCGAGATTCGATTACTTTTCCGCGACTTGCGGTGACTCTCCACGCCAGAGGACGACGAACGCTCTGGCCTCTCGTCCTCGCCAATTTTCACATTGTCCGACGACCGTATTGACACGGCCAGTTTGTTCTTCTTTGGTTTTTTCTTCGGCTTCACAGACTTGCCGTCTTTTTTGTCCTCGGCGTGTTCAGCCGAGCTTGAGCTCGCACTTGGACTTGCACTCTGGTTAGATTTGCGACACAGAGTTTGAGTTTGGGTGTTGACCTGCTGGGATGCTGTGGCGTTTGGCCAGGCTGGGAAAAATTTTCTCTCGCCTCGAGTCAGACGGGAGTACGTGGAGAATGAGACTGCTGCTGCTGGGGGAAGTGTTAAATTGCGAGGTGTCGGGCTCTCAAATGAAGTTGCCTGGTAGTCGCTCGACGGTAAATGTCGCATCAGTGACTCGCAAGTTCCGTAATATGATTTTCCCAGGGTCCAGTCGAGTGGAGGTATTTTAGGTGGTATTTCCGCTGGCTTTTCTGCCGGCAATTTTGTCAACTGCACCCTCAGCTGACTTCTAAATGCCCGAGGAGTGGAATTATCTGGCAGGCTCTTGGCCTCTAGTCCCTGAGTCATACTCGAGCCAAAAGATTTAGTGAGCTCCTGACAGGAATATGACTTACTCAGTGAATCACGGTTATTGCTTGTTAATAGTTGATCAGAACTGCCAAATGCTCGGCTGGGATGATCTGCTACGGCACCAGAGACACATATGTCCGGCGAGGTTTTTTGTATTATTGTCGAACTGGTGTTTTCACTGCTGGAGGACGGTGCGGCATTGACCTCGCAAGCTTTAGCGAGTGAAAGAGGGCCGGAAAATACAGAGAAACATGCAGACGTGTCCCGAGGCATTCGACATGAGGCTCCATTCGCAATTGATTCTGCGCAAGTCTGATGGCCGTCTATTGTCGTGAACGTGTGGCCATCAGTGTCGCCTTCAAAAACTTGCCGTTGCCAACCTATGTATGACGTCGGTGGTAGTAGTTGTGCCTGACCACCCTCGCTGTTGATCATTGTTGAAATACCCTGCGTTGAATTGCAGAAGAGCGATTGTTCCTTTGATGAGGGGATTGAGCCACACTCGGGATTAATTATCCAGTTGAATGCATGTCCGCTTGTATATCCGGTGTCCTTTTGCATATTTGATTTCGCTTCAGGCATGTCCGTCAATTTTTTCTCCCGTTTTACCAATTCTTCCTCCTCATCCACGATTGACAATTGGTCAAACTCCATGTGATGATGACCTCTGTTGCTCTTTTCTACTGATAATTTTTGATTTTCCGCATTTTCAAATTGCTCATCTTTAACAAGCTCATTCGACACTGTCAGCTCCAATTTTGCTTTATGAATCTCGTCATCATCCTCGTCCGCATCTGTGCTCTCATCTTGCCCATCTTCAAGCTCGCCTTTTTTCTCAGATCCACTGGAAACATCGTCCTCCCCATCATCGTCTTCCTCCTCCTCCTCCTCGTCGCTGCAGCCCTGCAGTAAAAAAATTTAATATTGCGGCTATAGTTGTTATTAGAACTCATCAGATTATTATTATGTATATGAGGATAGTCTTTTTTTTTTTCATTTTTTTTCTCACGGCAAGCTTTAGAGCGCAAAAGTTTCAGATAAAACTCGACGCTTTGAAGAGTTGATTACTGTGAAAAATCCAGTAAAAGCTCATACCTCACTGTCATCTCTGGTTTTCTGGGTCTTCAGAATATCCTCCAACTTGTCATATTCCTCTCTCAGACACCATATCTCCCGCCTCAGCTGCTCGTTTTCACGTCTAAGCTTCTTAATGTCATTCTGACCTATGAAAACATACACACACAAGCACAGAGCAGAGAAATAATTAATATATTACATTGTAATAGGTATTTTAATATATTCTAGTTGGATATATATTGGCAATGAAAATTACTTTTGCTGTATTTCTACACTAAAAAGCCAGTTATTCAAATATTTGCCGATCCATCACTCATTCTATTTTCGTGCTATCTATATGCATTGGCGCTTTGCGTCAATCGCCCACCCGCTTTTATATATCCATCCAATTAGGGAACATTTTCTTTCTTTTTTTTTTCGCCCCCATATCACGACATAATTCTCTGGATTTTGTTTACTTGCAGAATATTAAACCTCAGCTATTGTTTATCATCCGTGAAAGCAAAAAAATTATATACTGAAATAGGTATACACACGTACTCTGATACTTTTTTGTGGCTCGAGCCCTCTCCCGTTCGCGCCTGCTCATCGTGAATCCAAAGGCACATTATTGTATATTTCCTCACAATTTTTTATCATCACCGTGCAACAACAATATTGTATACAAAACTTTTTCAGACAAGCAATAATATGAGATGGAAACTAGAGTTTCACGAAAAAATACAGGGCTCACAAGTGCGCATTTACACGTCTATATTACAGCACCAGATGTCCTTTTGCCTTTAGCACCACGCGACCTCGCGAAATCTATCGCGTGTCGAATTTGTGGATGATGAGTGAGTATAGTTGCGTGCCACGCGTTTTCACTCGCTGCCTCATTGATTTCTCACCCAATATTTTCATTGCACGTAGCTCAAAGATTTGTGCCAAAACGTTTATAAATTAAATCAACGGTATTATTATGTAGTAATACTATAACTGGGCCTTTTAGCATGATTGTTTGTCTACGATACACGCCGGAGAAGATACAACTAACCAAGCGAGCTCAGCGAAGGTAACTAAACGTCCAGTGGGTGATCTATTTGCGGGCATGCAGCCACGTGAAAATGTGGCACACACATATGCCTGCTCCTTGGCCCACAATCTTTCTGTCTAGCGTGTATAAGTGATGATGATGATGATGGGTTGAGTGATGAGGAAAAAGAAAGGATTTTGCAGAGGCGAGTGAGTGAAAAATTCCGACTACTTTACCTTGCTCAACTTCGGCATTTATCTGAATGGTCCTGAGTCTGAGTTCCTCATTCTCGTAGATCATGCCACGCGATGATTTGCGGTCGAGCTTACGATTGGGCTTGACACTGACGTCTCGCCTTCTGGCTCGGAGCATCCCGATACCGCCAACACTGCCGACACCAACCCCCGTGCTCGTTATCATCTTTTCTGCCTAGTCGTATTCGTGTCTCCTCGCGCGATCAGATCGCTGCACCACAACTACGACGACGACGACGACGACACTGCTACTCGTAACTGTTTCAACCCTTATCTTCAAGTCCATACTTTCACCTAACCCTTTCTCGATGGCCCCATCAAGCGAGAGCACACTTGTGTGAGCTCGCTCGCTCGAATATCAAGACTGCCGTGAACTCGCTTGTGGAAAGAAAGCTCAGTGTGAAATTTTTTTTCCTCTTCTAAATCGATTCCGGAAACAAACAGCCGTCAGAGTGAGGTCGAACGGTGATTGCCGAGGCATTTAATTTTAGATGGTGCGTCGATTCGATCGTTCGCAGTATCGAAAGACTCTCTTGGCAATTCCAGGGCACGAGTAGTAGTAGTAATGCATTATGCCACACACGTTGCCATCAGCTTTTCTCTCCCTTCTATATTTTCCGCCAGCGCGCTGGAGAAAAATAAATGTCACGAAATTTTTTCTATATTTATATATACCTATGGTGAGGGATTTGCTTTTTTTTTTCGTTTTTCTTTATTTACCTTTTTACTTGTAGAACGACTCTGATGTGATGTCTCTCTATGGCTGCTGATGCTTTCATGTCACATCGGATGAGCAACATTTACCATGATGATGAATAGTCATCAGAGGACATCGCAGTCGAGTGTCTGATGATGCACGTGGATTTTCGCGAAATGCTGAAAGAGCCAGAGGATATTATTATTGAATAACAGCTGGTTTGTCGTGTATTTATGTGGCTTTGGATGAGTTTTGTATGCCTCTCGGTCTAAGCATAAGCTTTGAACCTTTTTCTTTGGCACTGGAGAGACACACGTTGGCTTTCAATTTGGCGGCACGCTCTTCCCGAGCTTGTCGGCATAACTGCCGACGGAGACAGAGAGTTATACATACACTTGATTGCCTCCGCGAAGCTTATGCCTCAACTGCTTTAGCTGGCCGTTTCCTCGTCTTCTTTTTCTCTGCCTCCCGCCGCCACCACCGACTTTTCCGTGCCTCTTCCTTCCCAACACCTATATATTCCACTTGGTTCGTCTCTGTTTCTACCGCATTTTAGACCTGCTCATCCTCTCTTTACTCTTTCTCAGGCATGGGCCAACGACGCGTTATCTTGCCGATCTAAAATTACGCGGAAAGCTCTGAAAACAGTGCGAGTGCTTCTCTCCGCCACTCGACCCTTTCAACTACTGTCTCTCTCTCTCTCTGGATTCATCTGACATTCCGCAGAGCCAGACCAAACGTCCAGCACTGAAAAAATAAAAAGACTATCGCTGCAATCGAGCGCGAGAAGAATTTATTCATTGATCTCTCGCTTTGAGAATTTTTCTATAAACTCGAGGAGATATTTATCGCCACTCGTCCGCGGATAAATATATATGGATTTTTTTCTCGTCACATAAACATTCAATTTTCAGTTTTTTTTCTGTTGGATTTTATCTGGCTTTTTGCGCTGTTGCACTGATTTTCTTTCACAATTCATTTAAAAAGCTCTGTTTCCCTTGTGAATTTATTGTGTTTTGTTTTGTTTTTTTTTTTTTTTTAGTTTGGTATAAACGTCTGCATAAATATGTAATTCAACCCTCGACGACTGTAGTTAACCAAAGAGATAGGGGTCTATAGAGGGGTAAATTTGGCATTTAAATTATTCCTTATCTCACGACACTTGTGCGACGGCTGCATGCTGCGACAATTATCTCTACTGCTGCTAATCGATCCCACGGATTTATTGGCCCCGGTCGCGTGTCTGCCGCCATTCTGGCGGGTTTTAGTTGACGTTGTGTATATATAACAGAGGCTGGTAATCGCGGCATATTATCGCCCGACATGTCGCACGAATTTGGCTGCTATTTTTACACGTTTTTCGCACGATTCTACTCTATTTGCCGTCAGCCAAAAAGCACTCGAAGCCAATAGTCGATGATACACCTGTACTATCATGTTTATACATTGCGTTATTAATGCCAAAACGGTGAATAATCAAATTTCGTCAATGTTTCGATAAATTTAATTATCTATAACCAAAATTTTGAGATATTTTCAAAAATGAGAATTTTAAAAAATCGGTAATATTTAAAAAACCAAGGGACATACAAAATTACTTTATTCCACATTTTTTCTAGAAAATTTTGTAATCTCTTAGGTCAGATAACATTTTTTTTTAATCTTGCTTATTTCACGCGTTATCGTTAAAAAAAAAATGAAAAAAGGCGAGATATCCAAGAGATATGCCTTTGAAAATTGAACGAAAAAAAAACTTTTAGGGGTATGTATATAATAAAAATAATTCCACTTGAAGTATGATTGCGATATTGCAGCAGATACGCATCAACGACGAAGCTCCAGGCAATCTTATCGATACTGCAATAAGGGGATCCGAGAGTTTTCATATCCGATGACTCGTCGGTTCCCCAAATTAACCTTCTCCACATTTCCCCCCGAGTTGTGTGTGTGTATTCGCCGATTGGGATTTTTCTTCGCCCAAGGGATCAGTTGGGAAAAGTCGTGCGCAAAGCACATGGACACGCGGATAAAACTCGAGCAAGTAATTGTGGTAGTGCGGGCTTGGAGCGGCTTTATAGCAGGGGGTTATGAGTATGGGGGTGTCTTTCGCCGCCGGTTTTACGAGGGAACGTTACCACGGAGACACACTTGTCCTGAATTTCGCCTGTGGCCATGTTCACATGCAGGCTTTCTACGATATGGCCGGGATTAAGTGGACCAACAGCCTGTGAAAAACCTCTGCTCCTCTTTACGATCATTTTTTATCGACCATTCACTGTCGAGAATTGCATGAAAATAATTATTCACTCTGTTTTCCTTTTTCCAGCTGGCCAAGTTGAGGTTACAACGCAGTCTACTCAAAATGGGAACATGCTAAAAACTGTTTCAAATAGGTAAATAATTTTTTTATTACCAACTATCCATCGAATTTTCATAATATTGTGATGAAATACATACAATGTATGGGATGATTGACACTTATAAACATGTGTTATACTCGGGTTTTATCGATTGAAAGCTTTATTGTTTGGTGTGCGTGTGCAATTTGATCCTTTTGTTTACTTTTTTAAATTCAAACACAAAGAAATGTCGGATTAGTTGCGAGATCATACACTCGGTGGCGCACCCGGCGCGACGCCATTTTTAATTTCTCAACAACACAGCAGTGTTATTGCTTACGTGAAATCAATGTTTTTATTATGATAATGAAGCTGTACATACTGTTGTTGGCACTTCAAAATGTTATTTATTCATACAATCAGGTGACGGCTGTGGATAATTTAAATTCTACAAGGTACACGATGTATTTTTACATAATTTATTTGGCGGTTATGTCACGCGGTTGAGGTTACCCTAACGACGCATTAACCGAGTTTTTTTATCTAAATAAATAAAATAAAAAAGATAAATTATTTTACTCATGAATGTTCAATATATTTCAGGCCTTTGGAATATCCTGAAAAATCTCAAACTACCGCCGAATCAATTCACCACGAGCTAGAGGAAAACATGAACCCAACAGTGTCGGAAAAAAAAATAAAATCTGATTTTATGAAAGAAAAATCATTTTCACCAAATAATTTGAGAGATAATTCTGAAGGAAATTCGAGATTTCATGAGATTAATACTTTGGCATCAACTGTACCAAGTATTTACGGAACTTGTGAGGTATGTATCATCACCACTTGTCTACGCTTTTGTTTTATTCACAATTTATTCATCTGTAAATTGAATAATTTCCAGTATTACGATGGTACAATATGCGAAAAGTACTTGGGCAACAAAAGCGTATTTATTCCACTCGGTGAAACACTGAAGAGTTTGGACAAGCGAATGCAAAATGCCTTTCAAGTCATTGACCGATCTGATGACCTGTCAAAAATTTGTTATCGTTTTGCTCGGCCGTCGATGTGTTATTCGGCATTTCCACTCTGCCGCGACCATTTACTCGTAAAAAAACCCGCAGGAGGATCAACTAAATTCTCGCTAGACAGTAATTCAACACTTCCGAGACAGCTGAGTGAAAAGGAAGAGCGTGCAAAGCAGGAATGGCTGAGTAAGAACATCCAACGAGTGTGTCGGAGAGATTGCGAGGTGTTGGAGAACGAATTATGTCGACAGGAGTACGTGCTAGCCAAGAAACATCCTCAAATTGGCCAACAAGTTTCCATACAAGACTGTTCGGCGCTGCCGCCTGATGATGCGCCGGAAAGTAAAGACTGCCTCAGCCTGAGGATATCAAATCCCCTCATAGTAGAGCCATCGCACAAGTGCTACAGCGGCAACGGCAGCGGCAACGGCACAACATACCTCGGACCGGTCAATCACACAGTCAGTGGAGCTCCCTGTATAAAATGGATGTTGCACTTTAAAACGCGAATTTCAGATTTTCCCGAATTGGGGGGGAATCACTCATACTGCCGTAATCCTGGCGGAACAGAGGACGAGCCTTGGTGCTACATCGTTGTCGACAATAAAATGCAGGTGGAGAAGTGTGGGATTCCACAGTGCGCTGACAACATCTGGATCTATACGACCGTCGGGATTTTCTTCCTGACTGGCTTCTTCGCCATGCTTGCTTGCTGTTCCGTCTGCTGGAAGCGGAAAAAGCCCAGCGACAGGTCAACAAACAGTTTGCCACGCAGTAAACTCATGACTACGGTGCAGTGCGACAAAAATATCTATGACGGCAGACGGAATAAGGGTCAAGCTATCGAACTGAGCTCTCTACTAGTTTCCGGAGGGGTAGCAACACCCGGCACGGGTACTCTGAGCAGTGTGGCGAGCAGCCGGGTGTCGACAAACCGGCCTGTGCCTCAGTACTCCATCGACAACATTGTCTTGCTTCAGGAATTGGGTGAAGGAGCCTTTGGGAAAGTGTATAAAGGCGAGTTACAGCTGCCACCGGGTGAGAAGGACCAGGGAGTGACTTTTGTCGCGGTGAAAACACTTAAGGAGAACGCCACGCCGAAAACCCAGAGTGATTTCAAGCGCGAGGTCGATCTCATGACGGATTTACGTCATCCTAATATTATTTGCCTGCTGGGAGTCGTGTTGAAGGACGAGCCAATGTGTATGCTGTTTGAGTACATGACTCAGGGTGACCTACACGAGTTTTTAATCCGCCACTCGCCCAGATCTGACGCTCCAGTGAGCCACGATGCAGAGAAGATTCTCGAGCAGCCGGAATTTCTTCACATTGCACTGCAAATTGCTTCGGGAATGGAGTATCTAGCTGGTCATCACTATGTTCACCGTGATCTTGCTGCGAGGAATTGCCTGGTTGGAGAGAATCTCACGGTGAAAATATCCGACTTTGGCCTGTCACGGGATATTTACAGCAGTGACTACTATCGAGTGCAGTCAAAGAGCCTGCTGCCGGTGCGCTGGATGCCACCGGAATCAATTCTCTACGGAAAGTTTACCACAGAGTCGGACGTCTGGAGTTTTGGCGTGGTTCTCTGGGAAATCTACAGCTACGGCCTACAGCCCTACTATGGATACAATAATCAAGAAGTTATAGATATGATAAGATCGCGCCAGCTCTTGCCCTGTCCCGAGACTTGCCCTACAATGATCTACAGTTTGATGATCGAGTGTTGGCACGAGGTTGCCAATCGTAGGCCCGAGTTCCCCGAGATTCATCATCGATTGCACAATTGGTATGCAAATCAGGTTTATTTGGTCAATCAAAAAAATTCCCCGGCGAATTATCGCAATACAGAGTCGCTTCAGCGAAGAGATTCTACGTTTAAGCAAAAGGAAGTGATTTCCTTGAAGAAAAATGATGGCCTGGGATTGGCTGTGAATAGTGTCAATTTAATGGGTGATGACAAAGCTTGTTATTCACCGAAATTAACCGGCAGAGGATCAGCGCAAGTTAAACTCACGCAAAATGGTGCACAAATGGTCGTGAGATTGCCAGACCCGAGTAAAGTTGGCATTGAAACAACACTGAGTAATCAGACATGATTGATTTTTCTTTGTAAGTATTGTTTATTTTATATTTCTGAGTGATTTGTTTCCGTGATATAAAATGCATTTTACCGTTTGAGATTATTTATTATCTACTCATAAAAAAGAAAAAGTCTGATGATCGCTTGTTTTTTTTTTTTTATATATATATTTATAGGAATGTAAGTTTTATACGTCCTCATTGTGTTCTGTAAAGAGAAATATTCTCTGTCATAGATTTTTTTCAGTCATAATGTACTTTTACAAAGACTGCTATTCTTCATTGAAAATTTTATAAATCAATTTTAAAAAAAGACATAACATAACAAAAAAGTATTTTAAGCATCTATTGTAAGCATCTAAAGCATTTATTGTAAGCATCTAAAATAATTCTTATGAAAATGTGTTCGTTTTGTAATAATTTTTCTACTGAAAATGATGCAGAAAACATTTTCTATCTCAAAGAAAAAAAATGGATTTTTACAATTTAACATGAATATAATTCAACTGTATAAATCCACTCCATGCTGTAATAAACGTTCTTGTATATTCAATTAATTGAGTATTAAATTAATTTTTTTCCTTTACTTCATGTTACAATAATTTATGAATTATTATTCAAGGTTGGTAATTTTTTATCCTTTTCATACATTTCGCTTGCAGCTGTGACTAATGGATGAAAATCGCGTGTTTGATTTTTATCACGTAATTGATGTTGGCTATAAATTGTTAGTGCGACATTTAGATTCATCTAAAGTCATTTAATGTTGGTGGTGGTGGTGAAAATAGACAGACAGCAGACAGCAGTTGTTAAATTCGTAATGTTTTTCACTGCTTTTTTTCTTATTCAATTAATTTATCCATGCAGTGGATATTATCATTTACGGTGGGAAAAACATCGCAAGATTTTTGTACCTTTCGTAAATATAACATCTTTTTTTGATAAACAAACTTTAAGCTTTCGAGAATCTGAGATATCAAACTTTCATGGACGAAAAATTAAATTCGCTTATTACCATGTAAGTGAAAAATATTTTTCATTACTATTAGAAGTTTGTCATATTTTTTTTTTTGTCATAGGAGGAAAGCCTCATAGACTTTCGCAACAATGATACCAGAGTTTCCGGTGTTATTGGTGAAGTTTGGACCATGTTGGCTGATTACTTGAATTTTACGTGAGTTTTGACACTAAGAAATTGAAAAATTTCAATTCTATAAATTTAATTTCAAATAAGATATTGATATTTATGAATAAAAAAGACTTGTTCCAGTGAGATATCATCGTGAAAATTATGGGTTTCTAGACGAAAAGACGCAAAAGTACTCCGGACTTCTGAGTTTGATTCAAGAAAATAAAGTCGATATTATTCCACGTGTTAATTTTTATTTGGGAACATGGAATATCATGGATTATACTGTTCCACTATGGAAAAATAGGTATAAAAATATTATTTTATATATATTATTAACATTTAAAAAACTATCACTGATTAAAAAATTATTTTTATTTACAGTTTTCAAACATATATTCTTCCGGAATTCAAGGGCAATGATTCATGGATTTTCAAAATGTTTTCCCTCAAAGTTTGGCTATTAGTTATGACTTTTACTATTGCTTTTAGCATTCTAGGCACTCTATCTGAACGAATTATCGTCTCAGAATCAGGAAGACATGGAATTTCTGATCATATTTTTTTTACACTTGCAACTCTCTGTGCTCAAGGTTAGTTTGATAAATAAAAATTTAAATGTAATTCTTTACTAATGATGCTATTAATTTTTTAGGGTGGTTACCAAAACATCTAGATGGTCAATCAAAAACTTTAGAGATTTCTAGAAGATTTTTTTCCTGGCTTATTCTAATTACCCTGAGCTCACATTTGATATCCTACATGACAACGACTAAAATGGAACCACCCTTTGACAACATTGAGACACTATTTAACAAAACAAAATATCGTCTTGTTGTTTACAATGGATCAATGGCTTTTGATCGATTTCAGGTGTTGTATAGTCCTACTTTATTCACTATACTTATTTATTATAAATTTTTCTTTTAGCGTTTTGCATCACATTTTCGACCGGAACATCGAAAGCGTATTATATTCGAGCCTATCAAGGAAAGAATGAATTATTTCGCTTGTCGAGATAAAGTAAAACTTGCTGTTATTGAATCTGATGATCGGCAAAGAGCTTCGGGAAGAAAGAGTTGTACTCTCGTAAAAGCCGGATATCCACTTTTTCGAACTTGGATCACAAGTGGAATTATTAAAGGATTTAAAAATAAACGTTCACTTGATTTAGGGTAATGTTTATCCTTTTTTTCTTTGATTTAGACAATTTTTTATTTTTTACTTTTCTTCCAGAATGATTAGATTACATGAATCTGGATTGATTGATGGATTAAAGGATCGTTGGATGAGTCCAGAACCTGTCGTGTGGAATCAATCAAATGTTGACAGTATTGGTTTAAAACATATTTATATGTTATTTGTAATTGTGATATTGGGTGCTATACTTTCGGTTATCATCTTTATTCTGGAAAAAATAGTTTTTTTACACCAACATGAGAGTAAAAAAAAACGTAAAAAAAAACGCAAACGACGTTATGTAAGAAAATTTAATCAAATTTTAATTATTCCAAATTCTCAAATTTTAAATAGCAATTTTTTGCGTAAAAAATACTAAAATGAGGTAATAGGTAAAATTAGTATTTCTTCATAAAATAAATAAATAAAAGTATAATTATAAATAATTTAATAAAGATTTTATTGTTTTTTTTTTTTACTTTAATTTTTCATGTAATTTGCATTTGTTAAAAAAATGTAGTTATCAATTTTATTACATTATGAATTTTTTTTTTTGCAAATTAAAAATTGATTACAGTCTTTCAGTTAAAAATTACTCGAATTTCGCACATATTTCTCAAGATTTTGCGCTATTTATGGGAGTTTCTTCCACATCTGTACCATCTGAATAATTAACATCTACATTAATCGTGTAAATACTTTTTTCAAGACAACTATTGTTACGATTAATACTTTTTATAAGAGCATTTTCTAATTTTTCATCCATCTCATCTTCAGTACAATCACTTGTTTTTAGCTCAAATTTCCGCAAATTAACTCCGCATTTTGGCTGAATTATTTCTTTCTTCATAAATTTTTTGTTAACAATTGTCAAATTTTTATCTACTTCATGACTGATAATTTCAATTTTTCTATCGTCTTTCAAACAACACTGTGATTCAATACATCTTTTTCCCCGACAGCGAATTAAACAGTCTGTGTCATTGGCATTTGGTTTAATCTGTTGTAAAAAAAATTCAAAAATGAATTTAAAATTAATTTAAGTATTATTTACGTATGTAAATACTGACCTTATGGAATTCCGGTTGTATTGTCACATGCGTTATTCCCATTTCCACAAAAAAAGCCGTCACTTGATCACTAATACTCGTATAAACCTATATTTTAAAATCAAAATTACAATTATTATTTAACTATTAATGTTTTTTCTTTCATCAATTAATTGACAATAGTTACCGTGGGATCTAAAAAAATTATGTGAACAGTAGAAACAACTTTTCCCGCAGTCAACTGCCATACATGAAGGTCATGGACGTTGACAATGCCAGGAAATGCAGCTAAAAGGTCTTTCTTTACTGAATCAATGTTCATATGGTCGGGAATCGTTTGAAGTAAAATTTTCCCCGATTCTTTAACTAACAAAAAATCCTGCATTTATGACTAAACTTCAAATAATACACACTCTGAAATGATATAAAAAAAATAACAAACCGTGGGGAATGCTCAAAATCAACAACGAAGCAGCAGCGATGATGGACACGATGGGGTCGATATATTTAGCGATATGAGCGTCGGTAAAATACACCGTGATAGACACTATGACAATCAGAATGCACCCAAGCATATCTCGAAATACCTCCAGAAATTTCGGGCGTCTTCTTATCTCCGTGGAACTTCGTTTTATCGGCGCGGCTAGACACTGCTCTGCACTCGCGGGTGTTGACGACAAATCACGCTGAAGAATCACATTCATGTCTTGAGACACGTGCAGCAATAATCCTTGATTAAAAGTGTATCCTCCGATGATAATAAAACTAAGTGCATTCACGATAATTCCAACTATTCCATTGATCATCACGAGGATCGGTTGATGCATTTCATCGTGGTGAGATATATGACACAGTGTTCCCAATGCTTCCATAACTACTGACAAACAAAATGACGCTAAAACTACACAATACACTAGCATTGTTAATATATCGATCCTTGCCCATCCAAAAGTATTTTTCATTCTTCTATCGGAGCAGGAATGCTGAAAAAAATTTTATTAAAAATATTTTAAAAAATTGTTTCATATATTTTACAAGTTTATCGTATAGTTTTAATGATTTGCAATGATTTTCTCATTTTTATATAAATTTTTTTTAGGTGTTGGAGTAATGGGAATTTTTTTTTTACCTTTGGTTTATCGGGTAATGAAGATGTTGATCCATTTTTTTCATTCAGATGAATCGATGAATTACCAACGGAGCTACATTTTTTATCTCCTCGACAATGGCCTTGATTTTCATACTAGAATATATGGGTGGTTTTATATTTTGAGAGGTAAATCTGATTGATTTTCTTACCTTGATGGATTGAATGCCTCCCACGAGGGCAACGATATTGCACAGCATGTGATAGGCATTTAGAAGCAGAGTGAGCGAGTGTGTGAACTGACATGTTAATACTTCGACAAAGAAGAAAGCAGTCGTGAAGAAGAGTACAATGTAGAGTTGTACTGGCTGCAATCGCCTAAACCACTCTTTAACGGCCATGACAAGTTGCTTCGTCCTCAGCCAGACAAAATATCGTTCGTTGTCTCCTTTTTTTTGCTCGCTGGAGAATTCTATCTATACCTCTGACCAGTTTCACGGCCGTCTGAATGGCTCAAACCTGCCTACACGAATGAAAAAACATTTTTTAAGAGACCGTTTCACTTGATCAACGCTCGGGCTATATTTAATTGTTTATTGATAACACGGATATTTCAGATATGACTCGAGTTGATTGTTCTTTTTTTTTTACAGTTTTATCAAATAATATCACGATTTATTCGGTTTTTTTTAACAAAATCTTTTTTTAATTACATTTTTATTGACGAATTTTTAGTTTCGATTAAATTTTATCGCGTGAATTTAATTTTTGACTGGAATGTATTTTTAGTGTTTAAATTTGTGAGGCTAATAATTTGATGAAATTTTATAGTCATGAAAAATGTGATGAAAAATGAGTTACTACTACGATCAACTGATGTCGCAATACTGTCGCAATGTCAACTACCGAACTCAACGACTTGGGGTCACTCTCATGATAGTATTATAGTAGCCGGAGCCATTGACACTCGGGAAAAAAATAAGTTGAAGCATCTACAAATAAATTAGTTCTTTTGTACAAATGATTAATTTTTCAGTCCGAAAAAGAGTCTATTTTTATAGTATTGAATAAACAATTGTTATTATTTATTACTGAACGCATTAATGTGAAAAAATAATGAAGAAAAAAATAAACCCGAAAAATATACAACATGAAAAAATTTCTTTGACAAAACTCGAAAAATTTTAGTGTATGAAAAAAACTATAAATAAATTTTGAAAAACATGAAAGATAAATAATTTTAAACTAAATGATTTTTTTTTAGTCTTACTACACAAGTAACACAATTTTTAAAAATTGTCACATTAGTTTTTGATGTCGCGTAATTTCCAATTGGATGCGAGGGTCACCTAGCAGCTACTCCACGATATCACATTGCGTTTAGAATTGAGACAAGATATGGACAGTTTGAGATAAGAAGGTTTACATTGTCGATAGTGAAGAATAGAGCTCAGTCATTCGATTCAGGCAGAACATTGTTATTCACTTATTAGGTCCACTTGGAAAGTTGGTCACCGCTGCGACTTAAACTCAATTGTACACAACACATGCACTCGTCCGTAGTAACTCACGTGGACACAGCGAACAAAACCATTTGTGCGAGATGGAAGGACAACTATCAAAGCCCTAGTTACAACTTCCGGAGGCTCAATACCGAGGTCTCAGTTGTCGCTAGCATGAGGGACAATGAACATCACGAGACAAGAATATTTCAATCTGCAAATAATAAATATAAAAAAATTTCAAACATTAAATAGCAACTACTTCACTTTTTCAAATTTCACGTTGTGGATTTTTTTTTATTCGTCATTTCCAGCGATAAACTGACTTTTTTTTAGGTCGATTTTGAAGAAAAAAATTTTATTTTTACAGATTTTGATTAGAAAAATATGAGTTTAACAGTTTTAGAGATAATCTAAGCGTTTATTTTATAGAAACGATCACGAACCAGTATTCTCGACAGTTCCACTGGTATTATACTATACGGTTAATTGAGTACTCGGAGCAATGTTGAATAAAAGCGCCTGATAAGCTAAATCATTTGATTGATTATGTCGAGAAGTGTGTGGAGATCGCTGTGTATTTTTTTTTTTCTACAAAATTCCGGAAGTTGGAAAAAATGAGTTTTATCAGCTTGTAAATGTCTGGTGTATTTTATTTCGCGATAAAAATTGCGGAAAATATTAATATTATAATTAATATCATTGATAAGTGAGATGCGGAAAAATAATACATCTAATTGCCGGATAATTAAATTTATTTTTCGTATTTTTCTGGCATTTTGATTTAAAAATGATACATTTATATTTTTTAATTTCGAATTTTTTTTCTTTAACTGGTCTGTTTAATCTTGTTGATAAGTTGGTGACAGACACTTGAGAATTAGTTTTACCAGCACACGACAGTTTAGGGTATAGGATAAAGTATATTAGATTAATTATTGTCGGTTTATTCGAATGTTTAACTGTAATAAAATTCAGCTGAAGGTGAAGGTATTATATTTTTAATCTTATTGTTTTAGACTTTGAATAAATATTATGAAAAAGCGTAGACCAATTTAGATATACTGATGTGCATGACGCAGAATTTCACGTAAGTAGAAAAAAATTGTCCAATAAAAACTTGTATTTAAAATATTTTTAAGAATGATTTGTCGATAACTTCACGAGAGTAATTCATTTTTTTTCCTGTCACTGTTGACTTTTTTTGACACAATATAAACATTGAAATTGAGCTGGAGTTTTTTTTTTTCAGAGTAATGAGACTGTTGAAATATTTTTTTTTTTAATTTATGGAATTAACTATTCGCTCGTAGGTAATGATTAATAAATATTGTTGTGAAGATGAAACGGGAAGAGAAGGATATTGGTGAGGAAACAGAAACAGATGATTTTGAGGAGGACGAAACGGAGACTGAGGAGTCCAATGTTAGCAATAAAAATCCTCAGTTTTTCGGAATTCCAATTTGTAAATTGTCGTATAAACGATTGTCAAAAAAATGCCTAAAATCTCTATATCTCACTGTAAATTCACTATTCCTGGTGAGTTTCTATATTAAAAACAATTTTTTTTATAACCATTTATTTTCGTGAATTATTATGATTTTTGTTAAATAATTCTGATTTATAAAAAATATTTTTCAGATTACTGGAATATGTACGATTTTTTTGGCAATATGGTTATTAACTGATGATGAATTTACATCTAGACTCACTGCTCAAAAATTTTTTGTCGATATTGCCCTCGTAATTGCCATTATTTACTCAGCCGTTGCTGTATTGGGATTTTTTGCATTTGTAAAGAGAAGCAGAAAATTAGTCAATATTGTATACAAAAAAAATATTAATTAATCTATTTTTAATGCAAAAATTATTTTAAATTTTTTGCTTTTTCAGTTCATCACCTGCCATTCATTGTTACTCATTGCAATCTTCATTACTTCGATATTGAGCGCGTCGTTTTTCGAAAAAATTAATGACTACATTCACGATGAAATGAAGCATACAATCGCTGAATACAAGTCACGCGATCGCGTTACTCGAGCTTGGGACAATACTCAAAAATATTTACATTGCTGTGGCATCGATTCATTCAAAGATTGGGTGGATTATTATTTCATGGAGATTCCATCGAGCTGCTGCTCTCAATTAATTCATCTAGTATATTTATAAATGATTAATTTTACAGAATAATTCTTATCAATTTAATTTTTTTCTCAGTGTCATCCCATGACTGAGGAAATTGTCTATGAAGCCGGATGCTTCAGGAGTACTTACCTCATGTTAAAATCGCACATCGATGACGCGGCTGTGATTGTGCTTCTCATTACCATTACTTCTGTAAGCTCATGGTCAAAGTGGTGAAGTAACACGTCATTAAAAATTTTTTTTTACTATCTCAAAAACTAAAATTCCCATTTTACCAAAATAATCCATCATATTTTCGTTTTTTTTTTTGACGTGAAAAAACCTTTCTTCCCGTGATATGTTTTGCTTCACCTTTGTTCTATAGCTTAGGTATTTTAGATATTTTTTTATTATTTAATGAAAATTATTTCAGGGTTTGAGTGTATTTGTGGCGCTGGGATTGAAAAAACGACTAAAAACGATTTGATGCAAGATATAAATCTCTCTCTCCAAAGAAGAAAAAAAAAGAAACTAGATAAAAAAAATAATTTTTTTTTTCATTTTAAAAATGAATGGTACAAAACTGCTTAAAAACGGTTTTCCCTTTTTTATTATCATATATAGACCATATATTTTTTGAAAACACTTAATATATCGCACTTATTTTAATTAGTATCGTAAATTATTGGACACTCTTTATTTATTTATTTTCTTGTAATCTCTGTTTCGTCAATTTCGTGACAATATTATATAGAACCTCCGAGCTTTAATTATTCTTTTTATTTGAAAATCCAAAATAAATTGACTCTCGGAGTCAGAAAATCATGAGAAACATGATAGAATTTACTTATTTATTAATTGTATTAATTTTTTTTCTCTTTGTTTTCTTTAAAAAATGATTTTTATCGCGGTTTTCAAGATCAAGTATATTTTTTTTTAAGATACAATTCGACTCAGCATATTTTGTTTTTTATATAAATATTGACAATTGATCGAGGGCATTATTCGTGTATTGCACACATGTTTTTTCGCTTTTTTCTTTATTTAAAATACATATACATATACATATGTGTTTATGTATATACATATATATTTATTGAGGGCAGGGTTGGGCTCATTGAGGCAGGTTCCATGAATTACATCAGTATATTATAGCAAACATCGTGTGTGACTATTTACAATAAATACAGTCAATTAGATTGTATAAATAAAATATATATCGTATAGGTTTTTTAGGTTTACAGCAACACGTGACAGTAAACAATTAGATTAGCAGCAAAATAGCATAATCTACCTAGGTAGTGGTCGTAGCTACAGCGTGACTGAATTGTGCTCGGCACACCGGGCCATTTTTTTCAACTCTCATTCGCCAGTTTTTTATCCTGGCAAAAACAGTCTTTCCTTACTCGCCAAGCAGTCACATTGACCTTTTTTGTGTATAACTACGGCATTAATACGACAATTAATCGTAATTTCTTCGTAAATTATAACAAAATGCACAAACTTTAAACTTCATAGAAGTCGAAAAACATTTGATTTGTTTGTTTGTCAGGTGTAGAAATGTTTTTTTCTTTAAATATCCGCGTTAAAATAATAAATTGCTTTGGTTTTCACCCCAAAACAACGCAATGAGCGTGATTTATCTGCATTAATTTGACACGTTTTTATTTTTCAAAAAAGAAAAAATAGTCGATTTTTTTTATTTCTAGTCGCAAATGATGTTGGCAATCGGTGTAAATAATCAGAGAATGAAACGAGAAGTATCTAGACACGCAGATAAGTGATAAAAAATTTTACAGTAATTTTTTTTTTTGTAACCATGTCTAAAAAAATATTTAATTCTCAATTAAATAATAGTCAACTAGTTATCTTAATGAATTAACTTATGAAATTAAGTTAGAAAAATAAATTATAAAATTAAATTAATTCTATTCATATTGTATCAATGATTTTGTCAATGTACTCGTCTAGACACTTACTCGCAGTATTAGAGTACATATTAAAAAAATTTTTTCTTTATACACTTTATAAACAAAATTTTTTTTCTATTTGAAAAGTGAAAATTTGTGCCAACTATGAATTATTGGCAAAACTCCAACGATGTTGTAATTTTTCATAAATTTTTGTCTTTTTCTTGTTTTTTTTTTTTTTCCTAAAAAGTGGAATAATTTTATGAATAAAAAAAAAAAAAATTAATGGAAAGACTGTCTAATGGCGGGCTAGTGGAGTTAAAGTATTTTGTTATCGTGTTTTATAATAATATGGGCTCTGAGAAACGGTGATAAATCGCGACATAATCATTCGTCAATTCGATTTTGAAAAACCGTTTTTCCTTATTACTCTTTTTTTTTTTACACATATTACTTGGTAAAAGAAACACCGTATTGTTTTTGTATGTATTTTCCATTCCATTACTTAGTCAGCAAGCGTTATGTGTGTAATACGTATAATAGTATACCGACAATGATCGAATCGACTCAGTAATTGTCGCGTTTACTCACTCACGGTCAATAAGATCAGCCTGTCGACCATCATTTCGATAAGCCGATTAATTATTTTTTATTTAATCTTATTATATATCACCTCTGTTTATCATACATATCGATTTATAACTCCTTCCACACTTCCTTGGACGCGCAAACGCATTTATCGTCTATATTTCACCTTAAAAATATTACATCAGTTTTCTTCTTTCTTTATGAGCCTCCGAGTGTGATTTTTTTTTTTTTTTCTTTAATTTATCGGTTCTAAATTTTTTTAAATCAAATTTTCCAAAAAAACATTGCACCATTTTTTTTTACCACTCGAGGAAAAGCACCACTTTATAATACAAAACAATATCTCGATCATTATCTCTATTTTTTTTTTTGTTTTTTGTTTTTTTTTTTCTTCACACTTAATATAGCGGGAATTTAAGACGGTAATTCGGATCGAAAATGGATCAATTTCGATTTTTATGGGCACATATAATATATACTCTTTGTGTTCATACATTCAACGACAATTTTTTCATTCTCTCGTTCTCTCACTTTTAAGTCTTATTTAATCTATATTTATCGTGAATAACAGAAAATTGTGTGCGATTTTACATGGCTTAAATGAACTATTCGTCTAATAAATGCTCTTGTTTAATTTAATAAAGTTTTTGTCAGCATAAGTTATTTTTTTTTCTTCTTATTGAAAAATTTACAGTGTAATAAAAAATAACAAAATCATTTAATACATCCTTTTTTTTCTTTTTATAGTCTTGTTATTTTAATAATATTTAATTCAATATTCACAGCTGACAAATCTTTGTTTAATTCGCCAACAGTTTTGTTTTTTATTTCGTTAATGTAAACCTAATTTATTTATTGACTAGCGACTCCCTATTTTCATACACAATTTTCAAGAACTCTCATAGACGAATAGCCAGTAGTCACTCGAGTTTTTTTAAAAATTTTTTTCGATAATAAATATTATCGTCTGTACACTAAATTTGTTTCACACACTTTTCACGTCTTTTAATAACACTTTTATCCATCGTTTTCCTTTCGCATTTTTATTCTTGCACATATACGTAATATGTATATTTTATATATATTTTTTTTTCTTCATTTTATATACACACATATATTTTTTACGAGAATCGTCGCCATTTTCCACCGGTATACGTCAATAGATGTTGCACAAACAGACCACTGATTTTATTAGTCACGATAATTCCTCGCTTTACGTGTTTATCCTTAACGGCTATAAACTTATATCGGTATGCTATTTGTTTTTTTTTTTTTATAATAATAACGTTTAGTGTTTTGGCATCTTGGAAATACACAAATAGACTTTGGTATAAAACTTTTGATAGTGTTCATTATCCTGTTTCTTCTGCTTGTTGTTTTTTTTTTCCTAATTTTATTTTCTTCGTCTTCACTGCGCAATTTTATCGGATTTTTTTTTCCATTATTTGCCCAGAGTATTTGTCAACCCAATAAACTGGTTGGATAAATTGTTGGAAAAATTTCACAAAGTTTTCTAGCACAGACTATCCACTCGCCAGAGTTTGCAGGCAATAAACGACGTACCTCGCCTCCTGCGTCGTTTTCTCGTCGTTGGGTCCACGGTTTTTTTCACAAATTTTATATTATACGGGTCTTCAGCAAGCTCGGGATATAATTGAGCGTCATGAATATATTCACCTTCGTAGTTTGAGGCAAAATCATTTTTCATGATTTCCTCCTGCTCTGACACCATCCACTCAACCGATGTCGGTGTGTTGGCCTTGAGTGCTTCGCGCTCGCGATGCCAGGCTTTGCGAATTGCCGAGGCTTTTGCGTGATGCAAAAGTCTCTGTTTCTCCTTTTCGGCTGTCGTTCCGTAGCGTAAATTTACCACGTAACTTGACCCGTGAATTTTGACATCCGCGCTGCCACTGCCATTCTCATTTTTGTGGTAAGTCGTGTTGACGTGGTTGCCTAAACGCTTCAGTTGGCCTCGATCTTCACTTGACTTCCACGTTTCTTCCTTGACAAAGTAAAATGCGTCCTGCTGAGCACTGTGTACGACAAATGTAAAGGGCAGGAAGTAGGAGCCGTTAAAGACCGTGGTAAATACATCGCGGTAAATTGAATTTGCTGCTGGAACACTGGATACCACTGCCTGTCCATTTGCGATTCTTGATACCAAAATTCCCTGACCAAAAGGCGGATCTGAGGCAGCACCTAGTCTACTTGGGATTAGTTCCCTGGGATCCTTTTTCAGCGCTGATCGCGGCGGTGCTAACAGGCTTGCTGCGTCGTCAGAGTGCCGCTGCATTATGTGAGCGAGGAAACCCGATTGTACACCGAGGTTTCGATTTTTCTTCTTTCCACTGAATATCAACGCTCCCGGGCTCAGTGATGGGGGCACTTGGCTGTCTGGTAACTGTTTTGGGAACAGTTGGGGAGCCAGGCTCTTTAGGTCGTAGCCCAGAAGTGAAAGCCATGATATGTGATCTGAAAAAGAGGTGTGTAGTTATGGTATTTGTTTCTTATTTTATTTTATTGTAAAGCATTGTTAATCTAGTTAATTCAATTTTGGGCCCAGTTTGACTGAATTTTCTTCACCCATTTCGTCTCGCTAATGCAAAATGGACGAGTAAATAAGCGAGTGATTGAATTTTATACGTTTTTTAAGTAGAATAACCTGTGATATGTCAGCCTGAAAGGTTTTTTTTTTATTTTTGAGTTGAAACAGTTTTTATAATGCGTTTTGTGATGTTTAATGAAAAAAAAAATTTTTTTTTTCATGTGAAATTTTTCAGAGGGTATGGTTCCATGGAAATCGCGTGTTTTTCGTGATTTTTGTGGTTTTTTTCGTGATAACTTGATAACTAAACGATATAACGAAAAATGTTACATGACTTAAATTATTGGATATTAGATTCTCTACAAAAAGTGTTGAATAAATTTTTTCGATATTTTACTTTATTCTCGAGATATTTTGAAAAATAAAAATTTTCGAAAATTGGCAATATCTCAAAAACTAATGAAAATTAAAAAAATTTTATTGAATGTTTTTTGTATAAAATTTTATCTCCAACAATTTAAGTTCAGCAACATTTTTCGTTATCTTGTATAGTTATCGAGTTATCACAAAAAAACTAAAAAAAAATCACGAAAACGGTGCTATTTCCAAGAGGTATCCCTCGTGAAAAATTTTTTTTCATCTCAATCAAATGTTTTAAATTACAACTTAATTATTAATATTAACAAAAATTATACCTGTAGGTTCACTACGCCGTTCAGTGTGTCTCACATCAATGGGGTCATTCCCGTTGAACCTGTACAAGTGCAGATGAGTCGGCGTGGCAACCCGATCCACAACATTTTCCCAGAGCGGCGACATCCACTGTCCTATCAGTGGGTCGTAGACTTTGCCATTTGGCATGTGCACCAACGACGTCACCTGAAGAAAACAAAAAAAAACCCTCTAGTACCTTCCGCAAATCTTATCTACCCTGACAATGTAATTGCGCCGTCGAACCTTGTCCAAGAGTCCACCGCAGTAATCCACCGGCAGATAAATGTATGGATTAGAATCGTAGACAATATGCCCGTACGGGGATCGCATGAGCTCCCGAATCCCCTCGCCGTACTGATTAAAAATCATGATGGGCGTGCCACACTGGTCCGTCGCAATGTAATACTTGTGACGATAAATCTGTGCGTAAATAATGTGCCCCCGGTCGTCATAAACCAGTGACATGAGTTTGCCATCCCGTGGGCTATAAATCTGGCTGACTTCGTGCGGTCTCTTCTGATTATTATAAAAGAACTGCGTGACATTTCCATAATTATCCTTGCGAGTGGACAGCCGATCCAAATGGTCGTAATAATAGCGCACATCAAAGCGTCCTTTTTTCGTCGCTCTCACGAGCAGGCCCTTGGCGTTGTAATTAAACCTCTCCTCACGCGCATTCTGCACGACCTGTCCCCGATTATCATACTTGTACAAACCATCGCCAAACTTGACAATCCGATCCATGCTATTATACTCCATGGGAATATTATTTCCACGGTAGGTCAATGACAGCATATTTCCATTGCCGTCGTACTGAAAGCCCCAGGGCTCTTGCGCCTCGACACCCGTCAATTGACCATCCGGATCCCAAGTGTAATTTTTCACATTCGTGTACGAATTGACTCCAACATTATTGGTATCCGTGCGTGTCTGATTGATGCGGCCCTTGCTGTCGTGCGTGAATTCCATGCGGAAGACCACCAGGCCATGCATGGTTACAGTCACCTGCGTCTCTAAAAAGTAGCGGTCTGTAATTCTCGAGAAGACCGCCGTGTCATCAAACACAATGGTTTCATTTGGCCCAGGCTTCGACACCTTAAACTGGCCGATCTGCTCGAGGGCTCCGGTCCTCTGGCTGTAGGCCATCGTGTGCGTCGGCAGGGTCTGACCACCGATGCGTCCCTGCACGGCGACAAGTCGGTAGTTTGCGTCGTAATCAAAGGTGAATTTGGCGTTGCTCAGACCGGTTTTCGCCTCAAAGTCGATGCGCTCCTCGACGAGCAATCCAGCGCTGTACTGGTAGTCCCACTTGTACTCGACGTCTTTCTCCATGTGAATAACCTCCGAGGGCAGGCCGCTCTCGGTGTAGCGGATCTCGCTCTTGCCGTCGCCGTGCACAACCTCGGACAGTTGGCCCCACGGATGGTAGCGGTAGACAATGCGCGCGCCGTCGCCGGGGAAGACCGTTTGCAGGAGGTTTCCATCGTGGCTGTAGTGCTGCAGATAGGCGCGAGAGCTTCCCGGGGGAGTGTAGGTTACGCGGAGAAATCCGAGCGATGCCTGGCAGGAGAAAGAGTGGCTGGTGCCGGCTGGCAGGATAATGTGTCGCAGGCCGCCGTTGTCGTCGTACTCGAGGGCAAACTCGCGTCCGCTCGCCAGCTGGATCTTCGACAGCATGTTCAGATCGTTGTACGTGTACTTGCGCGTGCCGTCCTGGTTGTTGGTGACCTCTGCGAGCTGACCGCGCGCGTCGTAGCGGTAAGACTCGTTTGACGAGCCCCACTGCCAGCTCTGAATGCGGTTGAACCGGTCATAGCTGAGCTTGAGACTGTGGCCAAACTCGTGCGGTTGCCAGCTGAGCGGCAGCCCTGCCAGATCAAAAGTGACGTTGAGCAGTGGACTGCTTGGCGCAACGTAAAACGTCTCTCGGCGCAGGAGCTGCTCGAACTTGACGCCAATGACGCGCGAGTCGTTGACCCAGATCTCGCGATTGAGCGTCTGCTGCGGGTGACTCACGTCGCCCACGAGATTGTAAGTGGTTGTCATGGTGTTGGACAGTTCGCCGAGTGTCAGAACTTGGTAACTCCACATGGGCAACATTTCCGCCTCGACAGGAAGTGCCGCCTCGAGAAGGGGATGCTTGGTCATGGCAGCGCTGAGGAGTGTTCCGCCGCTGGGCAGTACGACCTCGAGACTGCTGTTAGTGAAGGCCGTGGCCTTTTGTACCTTTGCACCGTCGGCAATCATCAGCGTGTTTGGTCGGTCCTTCTTCATCTTGTACTCGATCACGCGGTTTTTGCTCGACTTTGCCAGCGCCTGCAATGGTGCCTCCACTTTAACCGACAGTCCCTCGTCGTCTGACAGGCCTGACACAAGTTTAATCTTCTCTCCGGTGGGTAGAGTGACGTCCGACACCCGTCCGAGGCTGTCGTAATTGTAAACAAAGGTTTCCCCGCCGCCGCATCGGCTGCGCAACAGTCCTGTGTCGCTGTCGTAATCCAGGGCAATCTCAGATCGCCCAGTTTCCGAGAGCTTGACCAAAAATCCAACGCCATCGATCTTCAACTCGGACTTGTGATCCTGAGTGTTCTCAATTGAGCTGACAACGCTGCTGTAGTCCCTCAGGAACGTAATTTTATTGCCTGCACTGTCTGTCACAGTGGAGAGCTTTCCGAAACTCGTGTTTTTGCTGTAGGAAAACGAGTATCGGGTCGTTCCCGTTGTTAAATCTTTCGTTGCGACATGCTGTCCGTATCGATTAAACACATAGATCTCATTGGAGGGCGGATAGGGGATTTGGAACTCGCCGCTCTCGTCCAAATTCGGCAGATACGGCTGCAGCGCGAGGATATGAAGGCTGCCCTGGTCTGCCACGTGCAGCACGCCGTCGGGAGAGACGGTGAGGGCAGAGATGGCCGTGAATTTGGCATTGGACGACAGCAGAGTCTCAGTACTGCTGGTATCATCAGTGCACGCGCACTGATCCAGCGCTTTGGCACTTGGCGTCGTATTGTTGCACTCGCAGGCTCCGCGTAGTCGTTCCTGCAGGCGCCCTGCGTAGTGCGACATCTTCCCCGACGAGTCAACTACGCGGATCGAGTTAATCCGGTGTGAGTCGCTGTCTGCGATGTATAATTCGCCTGTTGGGCTGAAGCTAACCGCCAGGACAGAGCCGAGAACCTCCTCGGGCTTGCGGGGACTCGTCGAGTTCTTCGTCATCTCGCCGTTGTTGGCGTTGCTCGTGCAGTGGAGCGGCGTGCCGGCGACCACCCGCACCTTCAGGTCCGTCGTGAGCTTTAGCACGAGGCGGTCGTCGATAAAGTGCAGCGTGCCGTCCAGCGGACTGAGTGTCAGGCCTGTTGGCCACTGCAGTTGGGCCTGGTGCGCGGGAATCGCGCCGATACACGGCGCCGGCGACCAGTGATTGTGGTGGCCGTGGTGGCCCACGAGGGTGTGGATTATTCCGCGCGAGTCCACCGCGCGGATGTTTGTCCCGTCGGCGATGTACATGGTTTTGTCGGCGGCGATGGCAATGCCTTTGGGATGCGCCAGCTTGGCAGTGATTGCCGGACCCTCGTCTCCGCAGTGGCCCTCGTCGCCGGGAATACAGCGCTCGCCACTGCCCACCACCGGCTCGGAGTTTATGCTCGGATCCTGCACTCCCTCGAGGGACAGGGCTTTGAAAATTCGGTGCTTCTCCGGATCGCTGATGTAGAGGTGGCCGTCGGCTGGAGACACGCAGAGGTAGTACTGGTAGGCAACTTGCGTGGCGTTGAGCGTGAGAACCGTGTAGACGTGGCCTTTTGGTGTGATCCTGCGGACTAGATTGAAGTCTCCGACGTAGATACTGCCGTCGGGACCGCTGGCCAGTGCCACAGGCGTCAGCAGCTTCGCGTCTTTCGCCAGTCCGTCGCAGTCTGGGCAGACGAGGTTTCGCTGCAGACCCGTGCCCATCACCACCTTCACTGTGCGCGGGTACTGCTTAAAGTGCAGCGTCGAACCATCGCCCTTTTGCAGGATACCCTCGTGGAAGTTGTAGTGGTGGTGGATGTCCAGTCCCCAACCGCCCACGTCCGATATATCCACGTCAAAGCCCTGCATTGTGGCTGTTTGCGTCTCCCAGATTATTGACGGACAGGTGGAGTGCTGGTAGCCCACTGAGATGCGCGCCTGTGCCACGCCGTACACCTTTTGCTTGTAAACGTTGCGTTTGTTCCAGGCAAACGTGTGGGTCAGGTTGGGATCGGCCTCGTAGGTTTTTGTGTGCACAGAGCCCTCGATCTCGACGTGCACGTGCACGTGAGTGAGGGATTTTGGAATAAATGGCCCTGTCAACTGCATGCGCACTGTCGACAGGTAGCCCGCTGCTTGGCTGCTCTGGTACATCAGGTGGACGTTCGAGCCCGGAATTGAAATGCTCTCTTGGACAATCTATGAAGACATTTATTTTATGTATTAAGTCGTTTAAACTTCTATAGAGTAAATGTTTCTATTTCAGTGACAGATTTATTTACGAAATTGCACGAAACGAAATTTTTTTTTTGTGTCCTGAGAAAATAGTGACTTATAAAATTGTTGTAGAGGAAAAATCGAAAAAAAAACACAGTTAATTTGATTTTATTGTTATATATAGATAAAAAAATTTTTTTTTAGGAAGTTAAATTTTTCTCACCTGAGTTTCTGCAAAAATCAAGCTTTCCCCGGGCATACCTCCCACTTTTTCCGGCATCCACGTGCCAACCATGATGGGCCTGAGAGTCTCGTGATCGTGCTCCATGCAGGGACCATTGTCTACAAACAGACCCATGGAGAGTCCGGGAAAACCTACAGAAAAAAAGCCCAAATGAAAAAAATTTAAAAAGTTGTCTACTGTTTCGATGAGGGATATACTGATAAATTCTTCAGAGATCAGTCTATCAGAGCACCTACCAACTGCGGGACTGGACGGTGTGTGTGGCTTGAAAGATTCGCTTTCCGGCAGAGTCATTACGACCGGTGGCAGCACAACTATTTGATTCCAGGGGACGAATACTGTGCGCGTGAGAGGCTTGAAGGGATTGCGTTGAAACTGGAGTGTCACGGCTCCTCCACCGTTGACGAGAATGTCGAACCTGATCAGAACACGCAATGGCGAGTGAGTGAGTGAGCTCGGTCAATAATTTGATAGGATTTCTGCTCAAGTGATACTTGATCTCAACGCGTTAATAGATGTTTGTCATTACTGACGGAAATTTCCACGCTAAAGCCCAATGTTTTGTCGTTAATATATAATTGCACAGAATGAACATCTGCAAAGGAAATTCTGTAGCACGAAATATCGCGGCAAATTTGCGTTATTCAATTGACGAGAGAATTTAGTCGTCAAAAGAGAATTGGCCAACTAATATTCTAGTTATACCGGACTAATTAGTGAGCTTTCAACAGCATTGAATTTAGCTTTGACGTCTCTACCGCTGCGCGTTTTCACTCTCAAGCTATAATTATAACAACAACAGGAAACTCATTCATGATAATACACCATTGTTCTATAGGCATTTTCATAACGCTAAAACAAAGACCGCCTGACATTCAAATTATTATATTAATCTATTAGTTAATTAATTAGTTAGTTATTGTAGCTTTGTATTTACCATCCACCGGCTCTTGTCAATGTAAATCCAAATCGTGATGTCCTGTCGACTGACACTCGTATTCCTACTATGCCAAGTCCCTCCTCCGTTACTACTTGGCCCCGCATCACTGCCACTCGGCTGTTACAAATTCAAAATAATAATACACGTGCACTTGGATAAATTATAATTTGTTTCTTTTTATTGGGGATTTGGATATGTTTTGTATAGGTTTATCATCAGTGACTGAGAAAGCTTATTCGATTTTTTTTTTTCAAGTAGTACAAGTCAATGCCATGGGAAAACGGGAGAAATATAAACGATTTGTTTTGATTTTTCTACTTTTTTATATGAAAAATATAATTTTTTATTTATTTCTCCTGATGTTTCTGGTACTCAAGATAAATTTTTACCTTCCGATTTTTTTTTAAAGAAGAAGAAATTTAAGAAAATTGAAACGTCTATTTTGCTATGATTTATTAATAATTTTTTTAATAAGGATAAAATATTGATTAAAATATATTGAGATGAGAAATATTCATTGTAGTAGGAATTTAAAAATTTTTAGTTATGAAAATGAAGGAAAAAAAAAATGATCTTTTCGTATAAAATAATAGATTTAATTACAATTAATGCAGAGAAAATTTGTAAATGAGGTGAGATGAGTGTATTACCGGTTTTGTTGAATACGAATCAGCTTTCCCGGTCAACGATTACATACGATTTAATATTCTCACAGTGCCTGGTTCAATACAATAGCGATCGATCAGAGCGAGAGAGAGAGAGAGAGCGCTGGACTCATTCGAATAGCAAAATGCTGGACCGGGGCCGAATTCAGAGCGACGGGCGGAACAAATAGATTTTACAATTGAACAATGAAGCGAAGCCGATGAGAAGCTATAGTTAACTGATATGCAATTGTAAAATATATATATCTTTTATTCTGACGCTATCACAACTGGCACGCAAGAGAAATTTATATATCCAGTATATATCCAGACTTTGTGCTCAGTGAAAATATTCAATCGTTTAAAATTGTAAAATTTTGATTTTTCCAGGACAAGGGACCAAAAAATTATACACATAAATAAATACATACATTTATTTATATGCATAAAATATCTTTATGAATTAAAATAGCATGCATATATATCATATAATTTATTATATATGTATATATAGATTTAAATATAATAAATTCACAAGGGCACTGTTTTTTTTTTTTTTGGAAATAGTATAAAAAATTGGATATGACGGCATTATAAAAATTCAAATGTTATAGAAGCTTGATAATGATAATAATTTAAGCAATCATGTGTGTGCTGAATATATGAAAAAATGAAAAGATTAATATATAATAAGGCAATATAAATATAATATTTAATCTTGCGTTGTAAAGTTTGTTATATATGTTATACATATGCAAGTGAGAAAAATAGTGAAGAAATTAAATAATTAATCGTGAAAAACCCAGTGAAATTCGTCAATACCTTTTTTTTTTAAATGAAAATAAATTGGAAATTTATAAAAATTTATATAAACTTCTCTATAAATATCTTTACAAAGAAGATTTTACTTCAATTTCCATAAATTTCAATATATTAACAAAAAAAAAATCTAAACTTATTTCACTTGGTTTGTTCTCAATTTGTTTTTTGTTTAGTTTTCATGTGCAGTAAATTGGAATTGAAATAAAATATATTTTTAAATATATATAATAAATAGTGTGAATAAAAAAAAAAAGTATATTCATCCAACGAATATATATCCCGAGCTCGTGGAATACTATATTTCGTTGACATACATAACAAGCTATACAAACATTATGCATATAATTTATATGTAGAAATATATAAGTTATATTTATGAATGAATAACGATGCAGTTCCTAATGAACTGTCAACAGGGGAAAAGATTATGTGGTGTGATATATTTCTTGGAGGATCGCACTCCCCACTTGGTCGGATCTGTCATCGTTATCATTATTATCATCATCATCATCATCTCATCGAATCTGGAACACACTCCAACGTGCACTATTGGTTGACTTGGGTCAATTTAGGGGATGAAAGTTGTCTATAAGATATATACGACTATGTGAATTAATAAAATCCTTGTAATAAGTGGCATCGATGACTTGGGGATCATACAAGCCGGAGTGCTGATCCTCCAAGTACGAGCACAGCAAGGTGGCAGGCACTGGTCGTCAACTACTATAATCAAAATATCAAACCATAACCGAAATGGTCAAAACATTAAACAAATATATTCCATAATATTTATTAAATAAATCAAACACATTGAGATATTATTAATACAGACACCAAGAACCTAGAGTTTAAATTATATTTTAATTTAACAAATCATACACGAGGATAAATTAAAAGTATTATATATTTATTTATATATTATATAAAAATTTCTTTTTTTGTAACGAGCGGTGTCTCTCGCGTTTATAGTGTGACTCTAAATCAGCGTCTGCATTAAATTTTGCTTTGTTTTGTTTTATTTAATTTTTGATGAAATTGGGACCCGAGTACATCTCGATAGTCGAGGCACATCGGTTTAGTTGGATATATTTCTGCATTTATTGCCCGACAATCGCGTGCTACATGCCTCAATTTTTTTTTTTTTTTTTTATTGTAATATTTGCTTGTTGCAATTGTTTTGATCTAACCCCGAATGTTTTTTTTATCCCTCTAGACACTGAGAAAAAAATTGTTTTAATTTGGGGAAAAAAAAAACAATTGACAGGTATTTTTTTTTGCTTGGAAGATTCTGCGTTTTTTCTCAGCGTTTAGAACGATAAAAGTCTGAGTAGACGATTTTTTTGTTAATCCCAAATTTGATTTATTATTTTTTTTTTTTACTTTCCCGTAGCTAAAAGACGTAGGATGAGTGTGGGCTTGTAATTCAGGGTGATTACTTTATTTTGAGGGCGTGGAAGGGAGAAAAGACACTGGATAGACAGACACAGAGTGGTTGTTTTTTTTTTTAGGAGTGTCGTAAGGAGTTTGTAGACGGTGATACAGACTCAGACAAAGGACAAAGGAATGATATGAATTTTAGGGGTGTTTTTATCCAATTTATTTTTGCTGTTGGACTAAACTCTTGCTCAAAATACCCGAGATTAATAAAAAATATTTTCATTTTTTTCTGATTTCTTTTTACTCGATTTTTCGTTTTTGTGATTTTGATAAGCAAATATCAAGTGACTTTTTTCTATATATATTTATCATTTCGTAGAGCATATATATATACGAAATATCCATATATAACTCGATAAATAATTTTTTTCAATAGAAAAAATCAACGAAACGTGTCGTTGGCGCGTAAAAATCGTTTTTTTTTTTCTCGTTTTTTAAAATTTATATATCGATGTGTATAGAAATACTAAAAGGACTTTTCGACTATGTATAGACGAGGTTTCGACAAAGGATATTATTACACAGAGTATAATATTACAAGCCTCGCAACACAAAAATCAGATCAACAGAACTAATAAAAAAAAGTTATTAAAAAAAATACAGGTAAAATAATTTGAACCAAGTTATTTTTTTCTTATTATCTGATGGGTATTACAATGACTATTAAACAGGACTAAAACGCACTAACAGGACAAGAAGACAATACATAACACAAAAATTATAAATAACAATCTGACAACATATCACAGATAGACACAGAGACAGCTCGTACACAAGTTTTCGTATGTCAAATTAATTAGTACGCGTGTGATGGGTCACGTGTGCTCCGGCTATGCGAAAATTATTGAAAGAAAAAAATTTTCCCTCATTATCTCAACGTTAATTTAACAATTAATACCTTAAAATAATTTTTTTATCGATAAAACTCCAATAATTCGCGTAGTCGGAGCCTCGAGACAGGGTGTAGGACATGGTGTTGTATAATACAAGCGCTCAAATTCAGCAACACAACGGCCAATCCGATCAAAGAAAAAAGATGGAAAAAAATTAAAAGACGAGCAAAAAATGGAAAATAAAAAAAAATTTAACAAGACGAGCATGACCATAAGAAAGATTTGAAAGAACAAAAAATTAAAAATTAATATTTATATAATTGTAAAAAAACAAACGGTAAAAAAATAAACATATATTATAGACATAGCAGGCCAAGAAATATGGAGCCATTACGAAATAACATGTAAAATGATTTGTACGAGCGACGATGCATAGATGGTTGGACATGAACGTTTTGCTGTTTTTTTTTTGTTTTTTTTTTGTTTCTTAGCGAGAGCTGAGCTGCAACTTACCACGGTGTAAAGGAACTCCAGAACGCACTACGTGTGGGAAAACCAACGAGAAGAAAGGGCGTTACCACGGTCACAAAACCCGCTTGCGCGGGCAAAAAACGATGCTCGTACGCAACATTGCACGCCCGAGAAAATTAATTCGCAACACGTTACTCATGGTTTTTTTCTGTTTTTTTTTTTTTTACTTTTTTTTTCAACCGTTACCGCGTGAAGCGAACGCGAGAAAGACTCTTTACTCCAACAAATTGTATCATTTTTTTTTTGATAGTAAGAATTTTTTAAAATATTTTTTAGCATTATGAATTTTCGATTTTGGCCCGAACGAGCGTGAAAGACACGATGGAAACGCGAAGAGCTTTCTCGATTCCTCTGGTCTCATTTTCACTCACGCATTCGTACTTTCTCACTTATTCTCTCGTTGTTGCAATGTTGTGTACGTCATTATACAGAAACAATAGACGTAGACACACTAATCAAGCGTACCCTAATTTTATACACTGACAAAAAGAATTTTTTAATCATAAAAAACATTTTTTTTCATGTGCAAAAAAATTTTTAAACGAAAATTTGGAATTTAATTGAATTTTTAAAGATTAAAAACATTTTTTTTTGTCACTGTATGCACTCTTATTCAGTCACACACATGAAAACTCACACACTCGCTCGTCATTCATTCACTCAACACATAGTGGTATACATAATGACAGACACAAGTTGGAAACTACGCAACATATACACTGAGATATAGGCGCATCGGGGTCAGGGAAATAAATTAGACAATGAAAATGATTAAAAAGTAATTTAAAAATGGTTTTCCATCGATATAAATATCGGAATTGTCCCACTGCCTCTTTGGATTATTTTTTTTTTCAGTTTGATTGTTTATTTTTCCAATAGAAATGGACCAGCTGCATTTCACGATAACAAAATAAATGAAAGGAAACGACGAAGCGATACACAATGAGCGACGAGGCGTGATTATCGATCGTGTATATAGGCGAGGTCTATGTTTATGTGAATATCTATATTGTACATGTGTCTGACTGCAATCGTATCTTCTCCACTTGCTCTCCTGAAAATCGATTACACACGCGGGCCTAGATGCAGCGAAAGTTGCACGTTTGCCATCGAAACATCCCCCGGGAAACCTCGGCCAATCCGTGAATCGACTTTTCCACCGCCTTTATATATATGTCTAGGTTTTTTTCTATATACATGTTTCGAGTTTTCAGTCACTTCACTTACGAATGCCAACGCGTGATTTATTCTGTCCCGCGACAATTGAAAAGTTCCATGCATTCGTAAGTGAGTTTGGAGGTGCATACAGGCAAAGTCGTGAATAACATTGAAAAAAATCCTATATCCAATGGACTCTAAGCAGAATTTTTCTTCCCCTGAATTCCAGGGAAATATCACTTAAATTTATCTACTTGAATTGATTGAAAAAAAAAAAAACTACTATCATCTTTTAAATAATTGAACAATTATTCAGAAAAAATGAACGATAATTATTTTGAAATTCAGCATTTTAATTCTTAAAAAAAAATTTCAAGAACTTTAAAACTAAGATGGAGGATGAAAAAATTTCAAAAAATCATCCCTAATTATTTAAACATATAATATAAATGATT
Organism: Macrocentrus cingulum; assembly: GCA_002156465.1. Taxonomy (NCBI): domain Eukaryota; kingdom Metazoa; phylum Arthropoda; class Insecta; order Hymenoptera; family Braconidae; genus Macrocentrus; species Macrocentrus cingulum. The sequence goes on from MVJL01003878.1 coordinate 345,569, forward strand.
ATTTAATTTTTTAATCACTATTTTTAATGAAAGGAAACGTTGAAAAATATATCTGATTATAAATGAAATAAAATATCTTCAAATTAGACAGTATGGAAGCATTTGAGGCTATTGAATGTGAAATGTGAACAGGATTAATCAGATTACCGTTGATAAATTATAACAGTAGAGTCTCACAATAATTTATTCGTGTTCTACTACGGTTTAATCATTGTTTATGCAGTTTATCTTTCTACTATGATAAATCTGACCGCGAATGACCCTGCAAATCGATTCGACTAGACACACCACTATACACGATTGTTGATGACAAATGTACAATCACATTGCGCGAATGTGTCTATCATTTTTTTCCAATAATAACGATTGTAGCAAAAAAAAAAAACACCCGTGTCGCCTGTATCGCATCATTGTTATCGAGACATCACTACGAAAAGACGAAAAAAAATCTAAGCGTAGTGCGTAAGCACATTGTTTACATTTGTTTTTTATAGGCTCAAAAAAAAAAAAAAAACGACGGAGTTGGCGGTGAAAAACAAGCCATCAATGTGCCCGAAAATTTCAAACTTGTGTCCGTCATATTTTAGAAGTATTAACTCGGGCAAAAATAGTCAATTCAAGCAATTAATTACAAATTTAAATTGATTAAAATTCCACAATAAACTCAAATAATTTCTCTCAATGACAAATATTAAATTTATAAAATGAAAGAAAAAAATTAATTACTAATTAATTTGTTGATTTGACTTAATGCCCGACTATTTTACCATAAAACTCCTCGAGATAATTTTTTTTTTTTGCCCGAGCACCTACTGTGGGCAATTTTGAAGAGTGCACATATGAAAACAGCTATTAGGCATTGTTTTCTCCGTCATTATTCTTATCAAATACAGCCTTGTATATTTTTTTTTTATCAACTGTATAGCCATATATAATAATAATAATACGGAAAAAGGAGCTAACCATAAGAAAAGGTATACACGCGAAAGCCAATGCTCTGTAAGTATCATAATAGCATGGAAATATTACACTACCGACATAATAATAATAACAATAATGCAATAATTATTTATTTTTTTATTACTGGCTCTCTTTCTCTAATTATTATTATTTTTATTAATTTTTTTTTTTTTTTTTTTCAAGTTAATGGTCCGTTTTTTTTTGTATAATAAATACTTATAGCCACATATTGGACTATTGGGTGAGAGTGGTAGTTTTTTTTATATTTGTAAAAAAAAAAAAAAAAATTTTTTTCTGGTTAAGGGTATACACACATAAGGTGAAACACTAGACAAATTACACGAATCCCCCGAACGCAGAGGCAACATGGGTCCAACACGTCCTCGCATCAGTGCCAAAAGTAAAGGAACCGCCTCCCTCGAATGATTAGCCCACTTGATCGATAAATAAGATGTAAAAAAATTTTTTTTCATGTTAAAAAGATAGTTTACCCTCGGAAACTCTCATTTTTATCGGTTTTATACTCATTTTTTTCAACTGATTTTACGCTTGTTGATACGCAGAAAATTGCGAATAAATTTTCGACACATTTTGGGCTATTTAAAAAATATATATTGTGTCGAAAAAAAAATTTTTTTTTAAGTCAGGAGATTTGTTGTCACTCTTTTTGAATGTCCGTGAGTATCCTGCGTGATTTTAATTGCCGTGCGTTGGTTGATTAAAGTCTGATAATAATTAAAAATGTTTTTTTTTTTGAATGGATTTTTACTTTCTGACTCGAGTGTAGCAAAGAAAACCGATAAGTCAACGAGACGAGGTAGTGTCCTTTGCTCGGGCAGTGTTTCCGAGGCGATCGTCGATGCACCTGCTATTCGGGGGAGGGAAAGGGGTAGGTGAAAAACACTGGGAAGTGGACAGTTGAGTGAAAGGAGGTTTGGTTTGAGGGGCGGGCTTGTCACCCCGCGCTTTCGACCCGCTTGGGTCGTTCGACAAGATTCGACAGCGATTCTCAAACGTACCACCCCGTGGGACACGTTAAATAAAACTCACCCCAATCCTATGTATGTGTATCTATATACATATACATATGTGCACCTCGTTGCCACTTGACCGTCGCTCACAACGGGAATCTCCGTCTCAAGCAGTTGAAATTTTTTTACTCGATTTTTTTTTTATTGTATTCTCGACAAAGTTTGAAATTCATTGGACGCTGATGCTCAAACATGTTGACAAACACTGTACTTGAATTATCAAAGGGTCAGTGCAATAATATTATCATTATTTGATGAATTAAATAAAAACATGAAATTTTGTTTCATCAATTTCAAATAAATTGAAAAAAAAAAAAAAAATTTTTTTATTGTTGAATACAAATTTTAAAAAGAATTTTTTTTATTTAATTCACTTTATATTTATAGATTACTAAGGGGTGATAAGGTTGATTGATGATTCTTAATTTGTAGAAAAAAATAAGGAAATACAGGAAAAAAAATATTTGGTCAAGATGAAGTGAATGGAACTGATAAAAATTTTTTTTCTTCTATATCAAGTTAAAGTTTAATTAAATAGATTCCCATCGTGAGCGTGTTTAGTCGTTGTAGAGCAACGAGTGGGTAATCTTGATTACTGTGTGAATAATTATTTTCGTCTGTGGTTACACCAGAGACGCCGCGTGCCTCCAAAAGTCAATAGGTCATTAATTTTTTTCTTGACATATTTTTATAGTAATAATTGACTTTTTTCGTACGAGCTAAAGAAAAAAATAATCTAAAAATCCTCTCTCTTTAATTTCTCGTTCATCCTATATATAAATACATATTATTCTATGTTTTGTTATTTTTTTGTCTTACGTTGGCGTTAGTAATTGTTAAATAAATTGACAGAAGAAAAGAAAAAGTTGATCCTACCTTTCATCGTATTCGTCAGCGTGCACGTAACTCTGGACGCTTTTCTCTTCAATCAGAAATTTTACTCGCAGCCAGAATGACGCAGTAACACTCGGCGGCTGTTTGCGCAATAAAACCTCCACTGGGTCACTGCTCACCAGACACATCACGTGCTTTGAACATGACGGTTGGGAGCAACACTCACTGTCGAAACAGTCCACCATTCCATCTGAGAAGAGAATTTTTTTTAGAAACGTAACACTCATTATTTTATCTTTTTTCATAAAATAATCAATCAATTATTCTCCCAACTCTCGAAGAGACTTGATTGTTGTGTCGAAGTAGAGAGAAAAAAAAAACGAACGAAAGGAAATAAATTGTTGAATTAATCGAGCGGCGAAACAATCATCTGGAAGGACCTAACGAGCATCTGCATTTAGTGAATCTACAGTACCAACCATTATCATTATCGCGCTCGTCGTTGCACTCCATTTCGAGTTGTATGCTGCAATCTCTGCCTGCCCAACCTGTCGCACAGTCACAGCTGTACTCTCCATCCTGAAGAGTGCATATTCCATGTCTACTGCAGCCATTCTCACAGCCAGCTAGAAATCCACACAATTAAATCCAAATTTCAGTAGCTCATTTCATAAAACGTTGCCTCATTAACCCCCCGGCAATAATTTCAATAGCACACACGAGAATGTAATCTTTTAAATTTGGCTTTACTCACGTAGAGTACAATGACGTCCATTCCATCCTTGGCTGCAGACACAAGTGCCGTTTTTGCACTGGCCGTGCTCAGCACAACGGAGGTCACAAGGCTTCTGATCGCATTTGGTACCCGTCCAACCGTCGTGGCATCTACCAAAAAAAAAAATAATAAAAATAACCCGCGAATAAATCATTTTTGTTATCAAGTTTATACTGGAAAAGTCAATCTTTGCTATACTTGGGGTAGAATATTTTTTTGTACTGACTTGCATTGGCCCTGCTCGCAAGAGCCATGAAGACCGCAATCCAGGCCACAACTCGGTTGAGAACAATCCACACCAGTCCAATGTTCCTCGCAGATACAGGCAGCAGTTTCCAAGTCGTAGGATCCATGGTCTGAGCATCCGGGCAAACATTGGTAGACTCGTTGGTCCACTTGGTCGCAACGCTCGCCCTGCCATCCGGCCTTGCAGTAGCACTTTCCAGCCACGCAAGCTCCGTGGCCGCCGCACGTTGGGTCGTAACAGTCGGCTGTTGAAAGCTTCAGGTTAATCGTCGTTCACCCTCAATGTTTTCTATCGTTAATTATATCTGGCGTGGATGCAATTGGATTGCGTCGTGTACGATAACTGGCAAAGTTGGTCGTACACTTTCTTCCACTCGTGTACGAGACGTTGCTACTGATTACAGGGAGGGCCGGGTCGAATGAATGGACAAACTTTTTAAATTATGGCTCCCTTAACAATCGCTCCCGGTCCGACGAATCTGCCAGAGGACGAGAATTAAAGTTATTTTCAAAGTATCTCGTCCACGCTCGACTGCGGTACTACATCAAATCGTTTGCCTCCTCTGTCTGCCAGGCTTTAATTTTTTAATGCCTCACTGGCTCTTTTAAGTAGACTGCAAATATATCAGATTACAATGACGACACTTTGTCAAGTTTTTCTATACTAAATTTTGCCTGAAGACAAAATTCTGTATTAATATCAGAAAATCTTAAATTTACTTTATTCCGAAATATTTTATTCATTTTTATTTAAGCTCTGATTGAATATTTTTTTATTTGCATAGAATGTAATTTATTGAAAAGAGAAAAAAAAAAAAAAAAGAGGAGCAATGGATTGTACGTTGAAAAATATTTTATAGCAGTTGTTTTGTCGCCGAGAGTTTACATGGTGGCTTTTTGCCTGACAAGAATATGCTTGTATCGAATTATGCATCAGGCAGACGGAGGACAGGAAGTTTCCATAGAAAATTGAGGGAATATTTATGGAAATTCCGCGGTAAAATCTGGAACAGAGTCTGCACTGAATCTCAGCTCGGTCATATGTAAATTCGTCGTACTGAGAAAGCCTGTCTCAAGCATTAATTATAGGTTGCAGCACAGTGTGCACTGGCACAGAGACGACAGTGTGTCCGCTACAGTTCGCCTTGACGTTACTAATATCTTGAATCTCTATACGCTTGCCAGAGTAGCACTCACGAAAGCGTACAGGATGTACGCTTGAATTATGGCTAAATTAATGACGTCTGAAGGCAAATGCACCCGTGATATCCGGCTTCAAGATACACCTGATATGTACACTACTAATCCAATCAATCCTTAACTCCATGAAAAGCCTCTAAAACCCGCATAAAACCCATCAACTGCAAATTCTCATGCATAAATAACAAATAAACAAGTTTAATTAACCTTAAAAACAAAGAATATAAAATTAAATCAAATGAATTTAGCTGGAATAAAACGGGCTTACGATCTTCACAAAATTCGCCCTTCCATCCGGGATTGCAGACACAAGAGCCACGCACGCACTGTCCATGTTGATTGCAATCGGGGACTTGGCAATCACCGAGAGGAATGTCGCACTCAGCACCCTTCCAACCTTCCTCACAATGGCAGATACCACCGCCATACTGGCCGTGAGACGAGCAAAGCACCGGACAGACGCTCTTGCTACAATCTGCGCCCTGCAGCGAGAAACCAGCGGCATTGATTGAATATTCCAACAAACACAGTCGTCAGCAGTGGTAAAAAAAATACTTCCATCGCTTGTCCGACTTTCCGAGCAATCTTCAGACAATTAAAAACATTTAAATACCCATTGTCAATACCTGATATCCGTCTGTGCAGTCGCATTTTCCGAGATAGCACGAGCCACGACCTGAACACTCGTTTGGACAAGTGGTTGAGACTCCCTTGGCCTCGGTAACTACCAGGGTGACTTTGTAGGGCTGCAGTTCGTCGTTGTAGACTGACAGGAACCATCGGCCGGTGTCCAGGTACTGTAGAAGACTCACGTTAACCAGCATCGAGTCTTGGATGGTTCGTTTAGTGAGAATGTGCTGGTACGTCTCGTGGTCATTTCCTTCGGGTACTTTCCGCACTTCCTCGTAGACCACTGACTCCTCCATGAAAGTCACGGCCCCGGGCGTCACTTCGCGTTTCAGTCTCTGATCCACCCTGCCCCCTCGAACAAACTTTACAAAGTCGTACTGTGTAACACTCGGTGCAACGTTTCTCCGGCCGTACACGGCGAAATTTGCACCCCAAGGCAGAGTCAGGTTGAGCCTTATGAAGGCTGGTTGTTTGTTATGAAACTCCGAGTTCCAGAAGTGATAAGCCGGTATGACAGCCGAGTGGGCGACATCGTACGCCTTTAGTTCGAGCACTGCTGGCCATTGTTGAGCGGATTGTTGGGTCTGAGGGTCACTCTGCTGCTCGCTGCTGTCCGATGCACTGGAGTGCTCTGCGGTGCTTGTTGGTAAGGATTCTAGTGTGGGAAAAAATTTTTTTACATCTAGTGGAAAGTTCTGGGTATTAAAAAATTTTTGTTTCAGGTTTTTGGGGCTTACCCTCGGTTGGAAGTTGCGTGGATATTGGGTCATGGACGTTTGCGTTCTCGTGAGTGACTGTTTTCACATCCTGGTCGAGAATACAGTTGGCATTGTCAATTGGTCGCATTGAGCTCACTGCTGAAAATTAGAAAAAAAATGTATTCAATTTTTATTTTTTTCCTTCTGGAAAGTTTATGCATATAAATATTTTTAGATACTACAAAATTTTGTTTTATATCATGTAGATTTTTTATTTCGTAGATTTTTTTATGCATTGAGAAAGTACATTGACATTTAATTGATAAATTTATAGGTTTTTTTTGTCGTTTGATTTTTTCGATAGAAAAAAGAGGATATTTAGGTTGAGAGGCTTATTGAAAATAAAAGCATCAGTTCGAAGATGAAGAGATAAACCGGATGTCGTGATGGCGGAACTTGGGGTGCGAAGACTGTAAGTAGGGGAGAAAGTGCGAAGCATCAAGACAAATAGCAACGAAGAATATAAGTGTTAAATGACTAGACCCAAGCCCTGTGTAGAGATTAGCTCTCAAACTGATGGATGCTGACACAAGGGAGGGTCAGGAGTTCGTTCGCTTTTTTTTCTCCTTGTCGCGAGAATGTTATATCTGTGCAATTTGCCCCCCTGAAAAAATTAATTTGTCTGACACTAGGACGATAAATGGGACCATTAGAAAATAAAAATTGACAGGGTCTAGTTCAGTTGACAGTTTTGAAGTGTATGGTGGATTTATGCAGTGTGAGGCCTGTTAAAAAACCTGTCATTCATTTCAAAAAGCTGATCGTTATCAATACACTTTATTGGATATGTCTGTATGACGTTTTTTTTTTTGACGATATCACTCGCTGAATTTTTTTCTCGGCTTCTTTTTTATTTTTAGTTTGATTCCCTTTGGATTCTCCTATCGATCATAAATTCATATTTTAAAAGTAGTCCGCGACGTAGTGGAATCGATGGTATTCAAACCATCACATGGTCGTGTGCTCAAATAAAAAAAATGATATTGCAATTTTTTTTTGCCATTAAAAAATTTTGATTATTAAATTCCGATTGAAATAATTCACATGCAGTGTATTTTTGAAATAATGATTAAAAAATTGGTTTAATTAATTTGAAGTGAAAAAACAAAATATTGATGGTATAGGATAGTCTTGAAATATTTCTGATAAATATAGAAGGGAGTAAAAAATAATTATTTCCCGTGATAAATCATGATATTATAGTATGAATAATAATGTATAAATCAATGAAATGATAGCTACAATAGTGTTTATATGATTTTTACACCAGAGGCGACGGATTAAAATTGCTCATGAGTTTCCACGAATTATTGATAAAGTTTTCTCTTTACTGACGCGGGGGGCATAAAGGGCGGTAGGTATAGTAGGGGAATATCGAATTTTACGGTTACGCTGTTGGAAAGTTGTGCGGTCTTGATATTTCGTGTTTACCAAAGGCTAAAACTTTTACGGAGAAGCGAAAAAGTTAGCTTGAGAGTGAGAGAGAAGTACGAATGAGGATTCTCAGGAAAGTTGACGGGTAGAAATAGGGTGGCAAGCCACTGAACCACCTTCAGCCTTCCTTGCAGACTGCGCGAACATCGAGGGTAGGAGCAAAAGCTATTCCTTTGGGGCAACGCAGCGACTACGTCCGGCCGTTATGTAACTATCGTTGAAAATTGAGTTGCAGTGAACTGTGAATGACCTTATTTCGCGAGTGGACCGGAAGTAGGGTGGAGATATCGTCGCTCACCTTTTCCTCAATACTGCCAGCGGCATTTCTGTCAACCTGCATGTCGATATAAACCTCAATACGCCATCCAACACGCTGACTGACTCAAGTGCCCACACTAGAAATACAGGAAATTTGAAATACCCATAATACCATCTCACTTCCGACAACAACACTGGTGCGGCAATATAGTGTTATAAACGTCTCGATAGCACCCGCCTCGTGCTCCACTGCATGTATAGCTTGCTTAAGAGCTTGCCAACTCTACGACAAAGATGCTTGAGTAAGTTTTTCAATTATATCCGTTTGAGGAGCCATGCCAGAACTCAAATTTCCCAGTTATATTCAACGGATTATCGCCGGATAATCCTGATTCAGACTCTCTACTCTGCTGACTACTTGCATCAGCTATATCTTGCATTTTGAAACATTGATAGCCATATCGATGAAGATTTAAAGCCGCTTTTATGCAGACAGTGCCCCCGATAGCAGATGAGTTTACAGTTGGAAACTCCTTAGACAGATCTGCCAGGGATTTACTCTCATTGCCATTATTATTTTCAAGATTAAATACTCAAGAGTTATCTTATACCGAGCATCAGGACTAACTAAACCCGCGGGATTAGGTTCTTCTTCATTTTTCTAGATCTATTCGGACATGAAAAAAAAATTATCCTCTATGTTTTCAACGAGTTTTGGGGGCTTTTTGATTTGAAAAATTTGTTAAAATCATCTGGAAAACATTTAAAATTCAATCTTGATGCAGAAAACCTTTTTTTCACACTCGTTATAATTTTATTCTTAAAAAAAAAAAAATGACAAATATATCTAATTAAGTCCGGGAAAAAATTATAAATTATTTATTTAAGGCAGTATTCTACTGGGAAATTTTTTTAAAAGAGAGAATTTTAAAATTAGTAAAATACTGTCTTAAAGGCATAATTTTGTGAATGAAAAGTTTTTTTAATAGACTAGAAAACATTATATAAAGATAATTCATGATTGAAAAAATTCTCTTGTGGTAAATTATTCTGCGCAATTATATTTCTACAAAATACGATATTTAGGTGATAAATAAATATTGTTTAGATTATTACACGTGACTTTTATCGGTTTTAAGGCCGAGTATACGGAAGTTATCTAGCTAACCTGTGATTACGGTTATGGTTGTTACAAACTAGGTGGTGTTGGAATGAGCCTACAAGATGTTGACTTGTGGGTCGAGTGATTATACATGATTCTCTATGAATACACAGCGTAAGAGAGAGAGTTCGAAGTTTGTGTCTAATGAAAATTCACAGTTGTGCAGAAATTAATTAAAAATACTTATATATTTTTACGAGAAAACTTGAAACTAATTTCCTCACGTGGTTTATTATCTTTTAAAATTTTCTGTGACACACTTTAAGAAGTGTCTATTCATTTTTTATCACTGGCATTAAATATGCCATTTGTATGGAAAATCTGTTATAGTGAGCGCTGCAGCAAAAAGGCATTAAAAACCGTTGAAAAAAAAAAGAAAATAAATCTCAGAAAAACTTGAAAATGGAGTGGATTGAAAGGCTACACTCACCGGGCGAGGAACGGATGAAAAAAAAAAGGTGTTGGATATATATAGCAAACGGTGTAGCAGTAGTGGTATAGTGGGTGCAACGACACAAACAGGCAGATTGGATTCCCGACTCGATTTACCGGAATGCAGGAATAACAGCTGCCGAGATCTATACCCCCGGACGTTTCGGATTTGCAATCTCTCCAATGTGTAGAAGAATACGAGACTTATGCACACGCAAATACACGTATATGACCCATGTCTTTTCCTTGAATCCTATTTATTTCCATCTACCTTCCTGCGGAGGGATAAACCGCGCTCTGCCACGTTCCACGAACCTTGACCAACGCTCAGGCGACTTGCACGCCGCCAGAATACAAAATGAACCTCCACATACACAAGCAAAAATAAAAAACCCATTGCCATCAACAATTTTTTCTTTCTATAAAATTCCAGAACGACAGGAAAAAACGCATAAAACTTTTTAAAATCATTTTCCCAGCGCATTACTGTATTTCATGTCGAATTTCGGCATCGAAACTGATGAGTTGAAAGAAACGAGTGATCAAAAAAAAAATATTGAGCGTCAGAAAAATTGGATTAAAGTCTCAGGAGAATAGCCGTGACATTGGGGAGGGCTGTGTACAGTTATTTCCGGTGGTGACCGCTTGCAATCAGTATATCTAGGGGCAGAAGTCTACTCGGGGTGGTTGATTCGACTGGGAAGGAGTATAACGATTATCGGGTGGAAGAAGCACTTGGACAATCCCCTTGAAGTCGTTGGGGACGTCTTGAAGTCCATTTATTCGTGGCTGTCTTGGCACCGAGGCTTTCTATAGTCCTGAGTAAGCACAATTCCCATGTACATGTCTCCCATGTGACAAACTTGAACTGAAACCCACGAAAGCGAGCATTTATTATGTATTTCCACGTCCAGCAAACAGACTGCCTGTGCGAGAAGACGACTCCCAACTGTCGCGAATCGATAATAGTCAGTGGTGGTATTATACGTATAGAAGCCGTCGACCCGCGCCGATTAAGACAGTAAGGTTGGGTGTTATTAAGGCAAGTCGTTAACGGTCGATTGGCTCATTGAGAGAACCAAGTCGACGCTCCACTGGCAATACAAGTTATGCATACACCATTGCGCACCCTGGGAGCGGACGTGACCTCCATTCGTAATGTGTCTCAGCGTCTCTGTGAGCTCGGCGCGCGCGTCGCGCGTCAGATTCTCCGCCAACTTTTTGCTAGTCATTTATTTCTCTTGGTCCATTTACTTTGCAGCTTTGACAAATCCCGTATATACTTACTACCTACAAACAACTGCCAAAATCTACATAAAATGCCGTATCGATCATTTTTTTATACCCAGTGCATATCTCACTTCCTAACACACGGTGCAACCCGCGAAAAAGTGTACTCGGCCATTTCGTGGTTTTTTTTAGTATTTTTTATATTGAAAACATTGATTGTTTCAATTATTAGAAATATTAAATTATTTTATATTCTATTTTAAGGGAGTGGAAAAATTTTATGAGGATTATATTTGTTTTTTTCAAGTAGAAAGTACGAAGTAATACCGCAAAGAGCCAATTATTTTCTTCTGACTCAATCTGAAGGGTTGATGGGAATGGGCGAAATATTGCTGCTAAGACTTACCGGCAAAATAAGCCAGTATGGCGGTGAGTGCGACAGCGAGAAAGATGAGGGCGACCGAGAAGCACTTCCACGAGCAGCGATGTTGGCATCGTTTGTCAATGTGAAAGCGCGAAGGCGAATACGGAGAGTAATGGGTCCCAACTGAGGCGCGAGGTGGATAGCCGGGAATAACCAGAGGTTGACCCTGAGCATTAGTGCCCGTTGTGCCACCATTACCCGTGATCATTCCGCCGCCCAGCGTGCCAGTCACCTGCTGCTGCGGGGCTGGTAGTCTGAAACGAGAGGAAGCAAACGATTATTATGTATCAATCCTTTTGTACATACATATATGCGCTAAATGTTGTCTGTGCGATAAACCTGTGGGTGTATATATTAAGTTCCGCTCACTTAGACTGAGCGTGACACGCCAATGTTTGCTTTAAATATATGTCGAGCTTAAGTTTTAAACTCGCGTGAAAAATGAAATATCGTGGGGTAAAGTCGGAAAAAGGGGTTGCCTTTGTGTCCGACAGGGGAAAAATATTCTCGAGTTTCTTATAAATCTCTTACAAGCACCGTGTGGACCGATGCAGCACGGAACCTGGGGGGTTGCTTGTCGTTATTATAGGGTTTATTTTCTTGCCTAAGGACACGTCAATTTTTTTGTTTATTGCTATTGATCGTATTGACCGGTTGAAGGGTGTATTATTTGCAACACCCTTCAATGAAAAGAAAAATTCCTTGTGGTAGAAAAAATAAATTAGTATATACGATCGTCGTGTCACTATAATGATAAAATAAGGGTGTACCATTTTTTTTTGTTAATTATTTCATTGAAAATTCAATTTTAAATGAAAACTATACTCCCCAAAAATTTAAAACAAATGAAAATTTCAAGTTTTTTAACATTTACGGCTGCTATACATTTTTTTCAGTAGAAAAACCTATGTTATGTCAGCCAAATCAATTTTAAACAGCTATGCTAACAAATTTTTAGGGATTTTTTTTGATTTTTCATTGATAACACTATAACTAAGCGAGATAACGATAAATATTATTAGAATAAAATCATCAGAAATATAATGTTCTTCAAAAAAAAAAATCAGACAAATTTTTTCATATTTCTTTTATTTTTCGAGATATTTTGAAAAATAAAAATTTCAAAAAAATGGTTATATCTCAAAAACTAAAAATGATAGAAAAAAGTTTATTGAACATTTGTTATAGGAAATTTAACCCTCAATATATTAAGAATTATGACATTTTTCGTTATCTCGCTTATTTAGCAAGTTATCATCAAGAACCTAAAAAAAAATCTTAATATCCATAATAGCCCTTTAGAACTTTCAGAAAAAAATTTTTTTTTATTGCTCTCAAGGTTCTAAAATTCATGTTACATGGATTATCATATTATATCAACCTCTTATTGTATATTAATAAGATAAAACATAAATAATACTCAGCCATTGTGGCTTGAGTGATGCAAGTTCGGTATTTCCCTTACTTTCCCAATTTTTCCCTTGAATAAAAAGGATGTATTTAAAAATATTGAACGGAAAAACATAAAACATCTGGAGGAAAGAGTTTTTTACATTTTATATATTAAAATAAGCAGCTTATTATTTTCTAATTGTTTCCTGCTTATCAAATAAACATGATTGGATTACGCATCCACGTTTTCTCATATCTAAACGTGACTATATTTGAAAAGTCAATATAATATTCATAAATATTTCTTTTCTTCTATAATCGGATCGAGCATTTGGGTGTGTGGCATCGAGTTATGGTTTCATTATTGTACACACGTCATCGAAAATGGAATTCCGGATAAGAATAGCAAAAGGGCGAGTGAATAAAGGTATATACACAGGAGGCAGTATAGTAAACGAGGACAGAGGGATGAACGAAGGAGCTGCTACCAAAAGCTAACAATGCCTTGGGTCAATATTGAATTTTCCCGCTTTCCAAACCATAACACAGTATATACCCATATGGCGTCACAATTGCAATTCCTAAGTAGAGTATAGCCATGCCCGAAAACAATATACCATTTTATACTACTTAAAACACTTAATATATTTTTTGTCTCCTAGAAACAATGAAATTTCAAAATAAACAACAAAATTTCATTCTCATCATAATTAACTACACGACTGAATCAATTTTTTCTCGGTTTCTTTCTTAAAAAAAGAGGAAAAAAAATTCCAGTGCATAAAATACATGTTTCTGGCACGGGTCCCCAATGGCTGATGCAAAATATATATACACAGAGACAGCGAACAATGGTGCACCAGAGAGATGCGACAAATAACGTTTTTTTTCCGCCCGTTTTTCTGTGCTCGGCCTCCACGGATATCATTAAGTTAAAACAGAAACTGGCGCGGAAATTAATTCACCGAAACGATCAGACAGTTGGATATGACTGCAGCCGCCCTCATCCTCAGCAGAGTGTGTGTGTATATGGAGCTGGAAAAACTTTAATGGTGAAATAATAGAAGTGGGCTTTTTTCAAGCCCACTTGGAGGACGGCCAGTGATACCTTATATCGCGCGAATCACACCAAAAGTGTGTTGTATAGGGTATATATACAATAGTTTTTCCTCCACGACCTAGATCGATGTTTCACGTGAGTTGCAATAAAGCAAGAAAACTTTATACAGCAGACAATTTCTTTTTACGTGTCAACGGAAATAATAAATGCCGCATTAATAATTCATGATTATCCACGTCAGGCCGATGTGGAAATATATGCATGAGAAAATGCAGTAAACACACCTATGGGCGAGATATGGGCGCGTTCATCATGTCAATGTACAAGGCACGAATCAAATGAAGCCTTTATTCCATGTCGAACGACATTTTTATGATTGTAGGTATATTTCTAACTTTTATGAATTATTTTTTTATTTATATCTGAACCGGATATATAAAATCAACTCGACTTTATTTTATAATCTTTATTAATTAATGTACATTGTAAATGAGTGAAATATAAAAAAAAATGTATTTAAAAATTCTACTGTATTACGGATAATTAATTTTACTTTGCCAATGTGTATAATCCGACTTTTCAGGATAAAATGTAAAAAAAAAAACGACTTTAGCACAGAATTACAATCACAATAAGTTTATTTTTACATTTTTTTTAGGAATGTTGAAATGTTTTAAAAATAATATTGAAATCATGTTATTAATTTTTTTTTTGGACTGTTTAGATTTTTTCGCTTTTTTATTATTTAAAATTAATTTCTATCTTCGTAAAAAAGATTGTTTGTCATAAAAATGTTCTAAATTTCTTTATCAATTCTCAAAGGGGAATAATTTAACCATCGTCGAATAAAAGAGACACCCTGCAGAGAAAACGGATTGCTCTTAACGATCAAATAGAGGACAGAGCAGTAGTAGCAGTGGCATTTGCAGAAGCCAATGTAATCCTCGAGGGTTCTTGTAGCAACATGCGGCTGGTTGTTGCCCGTGTGCTCATTAATTTGCGCGGGCAAAACAGTTTATGGGAAATTGGGTTATATTTCCTAATCGATTTAATAAATACATATGGAAGAGTGGAATTGGCAGAGCTGGTGCGAGCGAAAATCGACATTTCGGGTCACGATCTGTCCCCTTACAGAAGAACATTTCGCTCGTTGCGCTGGAGGGCAGGTGCGTCACACTTCCTCGTTGGCGCTTGTGGCTTCAGCAAGTCACGTACTCTCGCGGTGGCGTCCTGTACCAGTGCACGTAGCATACCGAACTGCGCCATCCAGACGCGGGAATTGGACCACGTCGAGTGTCGAGTAATAATTCTCGAGATGACTCTACAATGAGTCATATAACGACATCTTGTCACTCGAAAATAAAAAAACAATAGCATTTTTATTAATTAAACTTGACATTTATCATTTGAAAAAATTCATTTTTACTCAAGTTCACTGTCTCGCACTTTGATCGCGATGAAAAACTCGATTTTTTTCCTCGTTACAACTCAATAAATGCCAAAGGACTATAGTGACAATCACTAAATCCGATTGATTGTTAAATTTACGAGCAATATACGCGATGGCAAAGTGGTTATTTAATTGCCGAGCCCTAGTACAGAATTTTACTCTGTGTATTGCGATGCAAGTGTCGTCTGAGTGGAAGATTGGACCACTCGGGGCGATTTACCGATATATTCCAGCGTGTGATCCAATTACAGTGTGTTGCGAGTGTACAGTGTGTATACAGACATAGGCAAAGATGGTACTAGCACTGGACAAAGTTACCCTTTGTTGAGAATAACAGAGTTATTCGTATGTAGTGATGAAAACTGACGCTGCTGGGCGTTGAACTTTGTGTGAAATTTGTTTTATCAACTTAATCTACGTGTGTTTAAGTTGGATTTTCATTTCAGATCGTTTATTTTCATGTTGCTATATACGCTCATTTTATTTTATTTCGCTTTTTTTTTGTGCCTGCAGGCTCGTGGAATTTTTAATAACCATCTGATACGGCTTAAAAAATTCACTCAAGTTCTTCTTTATTTCTTGAAGGAAGACGAGCACAAAGGCTCGACGTAATGTGAGTCTGCCCCCACTGCTGTGCTAAAAGAGCTCTGAAATCGAATCTCGTGGCAGAGGGGGCTGGAAAGGAGAATTGTGAAAAATTACGTAGACTAGATATATATGTATTCTTATAAAAGCACAGGAAATTTTGCCATGATACTTGAAACTTGGAAAATTTTACGTTTTCCATGAATAACTTAATATTGTAGACCTAGTTTCAACAATCACAACAAAATACCAAAAATTTCAATTTTTTTCATTGATATTTTAAAGGGTATAACTGAAATATTTAAGGGAATTCGGCTGTTGGAAGTGGATATTCGATTTGTAATTTTTTTTTTTTTTAGTTGAGAATAATGAAAGTTTGAAATTTATTTTGTTGTTACTTATATGACGCAGTATTTTACAACTAATCCAACACCTTGGACGATTAATTTTGTCATTTAATATTCATTACACAGCGCAGGAAGGCGACAACGACGCGATTATATCAAGGATTATAATTTTAATCGTCAAACATCGTGCTTTACCATCACTCGAATAACTCTCGCGACGTTTACTGATGAACCATTAACTTGCGCGTAGCTACCGCATAATTGCATGGGTTTGATACCCGATATTCTCCGCGTCGATATTAATTACGATGATTTGAAAGCACCCGGCGCTAGAGGCATCATATATCCTGCAGAAAATCCGCACGATCTCTCGTGAAAATTTGAAGACAAATGTTTTATAAATTAATAATGAATTTTTTTCTTCTCAGCTTGGCCAGTTAATTGGCTAGCTCTGGCGCTTGGTGACGATGAAATGGGCGGAATTAGCGCCAGCAAGAAAGAAGCCGGGTGCTATAAGAGTCTCGGAGAAACGTGCAACGTCAGTCGTAACACAGTTGCGCTGTAAAATGTGACACTTTGCAGCTGCGACTGAAGTAGTTGCAGACCTATCTCTGTCTCTTCACCCTCTACTCTGCATTCTCTCTGCTCTGGGGTAATATAATCCTGCGTAAATCCTTACTTTCGTGCTGCACACGGTGCATTTACGCTGGTGGAAACCACGCCGGCCAAGAGACCAGTATATGTATTAAAGCTTTTCATCCTGTGGAAATTCTCGACAGGCGTGTATGTTGGGGTAGCAAAAATCTAGAAAGCATTAAACCACAGTCAGTGTGTGATTTTTCCTGCAATGCTCTTCATATACGCATGTCTATATACACTATATCAATCGCATTTTGCTCTTGTTTTTTTTTTTAGCTCAAAGCCTCTTAGCATAACTCTTTCAATGACTGATGAAACTGACGAGCTTATTTTACGGCTCTTTCGGACTATTATTTTACACTGTCGACATTTGCTTTTTACGAAATGTTTATATTAAATCATATCTCGTGGAAGTTATATCCGTAAATTGAAGGGGATTATATTATATTGTGTATTTTTTATTTTATCCACGGTCTAAAAAATATTTAATATATCAAAGGATTCATTTAAATTAATGTAAAAACTTGAATTTATTAGATATTTATAAAAATATCGGCTTTTGATATATTTTTAATTAAAATAAATGATTAAACCATGCTTTTTTTGTTTTAAAAAATGAAAAAAAAAAAAAATTGTTTTAGAAGAATATAATTTTAATATTTTGATTTTATTATAATAATGTCATTTTTCTCAATAAATTTTCCATTTTTTTTAATCAGAACAATGAAATCAGTAATAAAAATTATTTTGATTCGATTTTTTAACTAGAGAAAAATTTGTTTGTACAAATTCTTTTAATAAAAAAATCTTCATTTTTATTAATATAGGGGCTTTAAGGATTTTTTTTTTTTTAATGTAAAAATATTTTCCGACGGCTGTATGAATTGTAATTTTTTTTTCTTTGTCGCGCGAGAGCGACTGATGCCAATATATGAAGCATTGAGAAAATAAGAATGAAAAAATTGTGTAAAATATTACCGTAGAGGCAGAAAGACAGAACTTATACTACTGCCTCACATATACGTGAAAGCTTTAGGATAATACCAGGTATATTCATGTCCGTGAAGAAAATTCCAACGCGAGGAATCGAAACTGCTGGCTTCCAATTCTTTATTGCTGCTGATCGGAATTGAATAATGCAATGGAACATCGTGTGCGCACGAAAGGCGAAAAAAAATCTACCCCTACACTATTCTCTACAGAATCGAACGTCGTGCCTGCCACAAAAGAGTATAACTTTGCTTATATCTAAGAAACTTTTGGTATGAAATTGAAATATTCATCGATACCGCACCGCGGCGCGAATAGTGCGCATTTATTCCTTAATATTTATAAAAATGAGCTTATTAGAGAGACCGCAAGTAGGATGGAAAATTCCTTCTTTGCGAGGAAAGGATACTGATGGCCGATGCGGGTGGCTAATATACCCGTCGCACGGCTCGAATTCTTGCGCTCTCAGGACAAGCGGATGTCTAGCTCCTCGAGAGAGCAAAATGAAAATAATTTGCAAGTTACAGCGAGAGACGTTGGCGTGTAAAACCATGCGACAGCCAGTTTTTGAGCAGTCACATCACGTAGAAAAGTCTCTCTTGTGCACTCGGACTATCGTGTGCAAATTACCCGACTACATACAAAAGTCCTGATGCTAAAAAATGCATACATGCATGAGGCATTCTTCGCCCAAAATGTCCCGCTTTTCTCTTGGATAAAAGATTATTATTTTTTTCGTTAAAAAAATTTTTTTACGCGTCATAAAAGAGGGGAAAAATTAAATTGAAGGCTTTTTAGTCAAGATTCTCATATATTACGAGATTTTTCAATTTATTAATAAACACATTTAATCAGTTATTAAATAAATAAATTTTCAATTAAAAAAATTATTATTTTCTTTTAGATATTTTTTAAAATTGATTTATGATTATTTTGACTAGAAAAATGTATTAATAAACAGTTATTTATTGTAAAAATAGAATTTTTTCGTGTAACTAGAGATCTAAAATCTTTTGGAAGTTAATAGGTGTAGTAGTTGTGAAAAAGGAGGCTTTTGAGAAGCTTCACGCAAGCTTTCATTCCCAGAGGGTTATAAAAATCAAAGGGGATAAATAGATAGCTCGCGAAACGAGCGCGTGAAAAGTGTAAGCCGGAATAAAAGTGTTGAGGGAACAGAGCATCACCTTTTTCTTCACACTTCTTGTCGCTCCCTCTCTCTACACACATATATCTCCAGTTCGTGCAGCCTCCTCTCTTGATAGCAGCCGTCACGAAACTTTGAGGTCCATGGCATATAGGAGACGGCGCGGGATGTATCATCTCGGTCGTGCAAACTTCGGCAGTATTCGATCATCCCCGCCCGGATGTCGCGTACTAACAATTCAGATGGCAAGCAGGGAGGTATATATGGTCGAAAAGTAAGGAACGAACGGGGGCAGAATATTACACCACGTGTGCCAGTAATAAGATTGCGCGCGTGACGACAATGTAAAAATGACGAACGAGGAGAGGGATGAAACATCAATGCGAATAACCGACGTACGTGATCGTCAGACTATGTATTATGCACACACTGTGTGTGGATTCACATCATTTTTCATGCCTGTTAATACTCTGAGAACTTACTCCAAAAGTCCACACTTCAAACAAGAGAAAAAAAAATCAGATTATCTATATAAAAAAAAAAAAAAACAAACAAAAAAACAGAAAAATATTAAGCAAAAGCACATTTTTTTGATAGTTCAAAAAAATCTGACAGTAAATATTCTCCCAAATTTATTAATATTAATTAATATTAATTTTCTTTTTTTTTTTTTCAATCAAATATATAAATGAGTAAAATTGTTGATAATTTTTTTTTCTTTTTCGTTGAAAGATTAAAAAATTTTCCATGTTCTCACGTAGTTAATAAAGGCTGTAAAAGTGCTTGGACTTTTGTATGCGAGTAAGGACATTGGCTTTTGAAAAGACGTTATTGACGTTGAAAACGAAAGAGTCACGTCCTCACTCGCAAGTGCGCTTGGAATTAATTAAAAAGTATATCCCAACCGAAAGCGAGTAAGAGAGCAGAAGGAAAAGAAGGAAATATCTTTTCGCCGCTGGAGAATTGAGGATGGATCGGTGGGGGGCTAGGATGAAAAAAAAACCAAGGAGGGAGGTGTGAGGGTGGAAATAAAAAAAATAGTGACGACATCAACGGACAGTATATCCTTTGACATTCTTAGACGACAAGATAACTTTTTCCAGACGTGAAGGTTCAGGGTTTCACAAGGAGGAACTCAATTTAGCTGTGCTAACGAAGAAAAATCGTGGGCGAAAGGTTGGGGTGTATATATTTATATATACAATAATGTCACAGGAGTTGCGATGCGGTATATACACACAGAGTGAGAAAATGACGCTCATATATTTAAAAAAGAAACCAGAAAGTTTTTTATGCATAGTGTCGCGTGGGGTGAAAATAAGGGGCGATGTGCAACGAGCTGTGTTAGACTCAGCAGAAGATTATTTTCGCTGTCATTACTGTATATAACGAAATTCATAAACTTGGTAAAAATATAGTTTATACAGTGTGTGATGCGCTCTCGACGGGAAAAACGTAATCCTTCAGGGTGACGCATCGATGGATAAAAATTTTTTTTAACGCGACAACGAGCATGAGAATATTATACTCGCGGTGACAATATATTATATAAATGGGTAGTATATGTGTCGTTTGCTGTTTCACGTTTGAACGACTCGACGGAAATATACTTTACGGTCCAATGGATTACTAAGTTAATCTTATACATATATATACGCGTCTCCACATCTGAATTTATGATCATTATGATAATACAGATTTAAAATGGAGATATCGAGGAAAAAGAAAAAAAAAAGTATCACGCGGAGATACGGAAATTTTTTTCTTATAGTTCCTAAGTTTGACTCAATATTATTTTATTTTACTTATTTTTTTAAATATTATTTTTCGATTTAAAAAATATATTGCACATTAAATTCTTCTGATTAATGACATTTTTTGACACACGTCTGTATAGGTATACTCTCAATACAAAAGTCAGGGAGCAAAACTGTCGGTTTTCATTTGTTGAAAAATTTTACGCACTGATTAAATAATTTAGGTTATATTTTTTGTCAATTATTTAATTTAATTTCGTATTTGTTCAATTGAAATGTTTTAAATGAAATTCTTATTTTCAATTGGTCTGCCGTAAAGTATCCTGGGATATCTCGATCAAGACCGCAATCACGGACCTATACACTTTTCCCAATTCGCCTTAAAAGCATTTTTACTAAAGTCTGCGCCAGAGAGTGCGGGCAAACGTCTCCCAAAAGACAATGGAAAGGTGCAGCCGTCGATACTGGAGAAAACTGCAGTGGAACAAGTTAATCTAATTTAGCTGAGATGCTTTGAAAATTGTTTAGGTGTACATGCCTGAGTATATATCGTACTCTATGAGTTTTATATATATGTTATTATACAGCTATATAGGTAGTACACCAATATATACTCTCTCATCCTGCCTATATCCCTTTATTTCTGTGCGCCCTCTCTCGCGACGATGAAACTTCTCGATCGATCACGGCGCGAAACGCCTCCCGGAAAGCCACGAGGGAAATCGACGGAGACTTTGAGACTTTCAGCCTTTATGTATACCTATATGGGCTATGTATTACACTGTACAGTGCGCGGATTATATTTTAGGACAGACAGCGACTCTCTCTGCATCACTCCCCCTCGTCGCGCTTCTCTAACAAAATCTACCTCTCTATATTTATCCGCGTTATATTATTTCACTCTTCCTATTCTCGAATAATCTCTTTTCCATTCGTTTTTTTTTGGATTTAATTTTGTTTTTTTTTTCGTGCTCTCCAGACAATTTAAATTGTACATGCGACGACAACCATTAGTAGCAGTTTCTTTCCCACCAATTTTTCATTTTACATTCAGATGGTGTTCTTGTTAATTGTTGAGGGGACTCTGAATATTTCCGAGTAATTAATGTGTCTGAGTTGATTTAAATTGGGAATTATTATAAATTCGCAGAGAGAGAGAGAGGGATGGTCGACAATTTTTTTTATAAGAAGATTAGTTTGTATTTTACAACTTTTACTTCATTTACTCATTGAGGTGTTTAACTTAAAAAAAATTGTCAATATTTTTATAATTTCGGCAATCGATGTAAAAAAAAATATATCAATTTAAAATTTCAATTTTTTTTTTATTTCGTCATCCTTACGGCACTTGAATATCATAAATATTTTGATTCTGACCCTTAATTGACGTATTTTGATGGTTTATTGGAATAATTACTGATTTTAAATTATTTCATTCGATTGTCAATTGATTTAAATTGGAATATATGAATTTTTATACAGATAAATTAATAAATTGAATGAAAAAAAAAAACAAATCCTCGCTGAGTGATTTAATTTTTCGCTATACGATTATTGCCTTGTAAAGGTATATGTAGAAATTTTTCACTTGGTAATATCACTCTGCGATTCACTCGACGCCCGCTCGCACGTTTTCCCAAACTTTAGATTCGATCAATCCGTGAGTCGAAAGACAAGAAGATTGAATTTCATTTCCCGAGAGCTCTCTATCTCTTTTTTTCCCTGATGTGGCTCGTTGCCGTCGGAATATATTTTCTACCGTTGGTGGCGCCAACTCAAGTCGTACAGCGCGTTGCAGAGAGGGGAAGATGAGGGCGGATGAGTCTTTGTTATTCGCCCTGCGCGACGGCGTCGGCAGTTTCCACTGGAATCGCAATAATTGCTAATAGTTAGCAGGCCGTGCGGTGCATTTCTCTTTTCAACTGTACATACACCACGCAAGCTCTATTCTGACTGACGATACATCGGAGAAAATACTCGTGGACGCGTCTCAGAGTTTTGGGTGAAAAGTTTTCGTTGAGCGAAAAATCTCTGTTGATTTTTAAAGCAAAATTCAATTGGAGCATACGGAGGAAAAATATCGAAAATACCAGGGAACACAGTGAAAAGATGATGGCAGTGTTTTCACGGGTATAGACTACTTGTATTTTGCTTAACAAGAAGCTTTCGCGCTCGTTTCACTGTATATATGTACGTCAAGCATCACCCCCATCGCCGGGTGGTCCGGTCCTCTGCAAACAAGAGAGTCTGTTCGATGCGCTGCAGCAGCACAGGTACACACTCTTGAGTAGTACAGGTGTATGTGTGTGTGTTAGAAGGATGCTTGGATAAAAGCAAAGAGAAAATAAAAAAAAAAGGAGAATAAAATGGCGGGAAAAAACTCGACGAAAGATCTGTCTGATTCTATTCTGTTTACTTGTATATTCACTACTTCACGAATAATGTGTGTGACTCGGACTTTTTGCCTCTTCACTCGCAAATCCACGATTTTACCCTGTACACAGTCATTTTATAAAAGAGAAAAACAATGTTTAGGTGTGATTAAATTTTTTTTTCTACATCCTTCAAGTTGAATTATACAAAGAGAAAAAAAATTTGTATTTTTGATCAGATATAAATAGGGAGTAATTTCGTGTATGGTCAGACAAGGTTTGTCTGACCACATATGTAATTTTCCCATTTTTTTGTTTTTTGTTTTTGTCAAACAACTTTATGATTTTTTGAGGATATTTCTTTTTTATTCTATGATGAACGACAGATATTTTATAGAATAAAAAAAAATTGGAAATAGATGCTTTTATAAAAAAATTAAAATATCAAAGAATTTGGCTTTTATAAAATCTGTATAATATAGTTCAAATTATAATTTGTATTACAAATGTGTTATAAATTTTACAGGCTTTTTACCCTATATAAAGCAAAATGCGGAGGAAGAGTCTAGTTGGATTTAACTCCGCCAGCGGAAGCACTATTTCAACGTAATTGTAGCAGCCTCGTTTCGTCCGTCGACTGCACCCAGTTCGGACCTACCTTAGTCGACATATAATATTGTATATACATATATGCGTGCTTATATATATGCAGAAATCTCTGCGTGTTATGCGTGCGCCTCAAGCGCGGCCATATATACACAACTGAGAAAAAAAACGGACCTGCCGGAAGTGTTAACGGCCTCACGCGTAGTTTTATTTTTTTTACTAGCTCAATTTAATTTTAATTCGAGAAAATTTGAATAAAAAATCCTCCAGGCAAATTATCGAATAATTCTCATCGCAATTTTCCAAATATAGAGAAATATATATTGCTCGTTTGTTGGGCGATGACCATACTTGAACGTTTGGAGTGAAAAAAAATAGCCGTCGTCGTCGTCGTTGGGAAAAGGCGGCTTGGAAAAACGCAGGTCGTTCCTCTCGATGAATGTAAGGGAGTACCCGGTTTGTGAGGAGACGAGTAGGGGAAATGTGCTTGGGTTGGGTTTAATCGCACTGGGATAAAGTAAGGACGGAAGAGAGCGTGCAGAGATAGAGAAACGAGCTTGAGGAAGGAATAAAAAAAAAACTAAGAAAAGGTCGCCAGTTAGAGAAAATAGAACTGAAGGCTGGATGACTGTCAGACACTTTATCTTCCCGGATACACTCGTGCGTTCTGCAATTAGTGATTGTGATCACTGCACTAATAAAACAATCCCCCATCATTCGTCGACATTAAAAAAATATTTTTTACTAATGGCTATTCAACGATATAAAATTTTATATCGTTGAATATACGTTGTTTTTTTTTCAATCAATTTCAAAAGTTTTAAATTTTTTATTATACTACTGACTCTAAACACATATAAACACATTTAAAATTTAAATTAGGCGATGCAATATTTTTTTAAGACTCTAAATCATTGCTGGATAATTTTCTGCCTATTATTATTGTCATATACAGACATCATTCAAACGCGTCGGGTGGTCAGGTCGTTATCTTGCGCTCGGAAGCCCCGATCGCAGGCGCGGTCCATTCAGAGCAGGGTGACATTAAGATAATCATCAAAATTTTCTTCTTTAGGTCCCACACCTATGCAAAGATAAAACGAGGTGATATAAGGGCTATTATATATTTTGAGAATGAGAAAATTTTTTTGACTATTATATCAAGTTTCAGATAAATATTTTTTTTGTCATTAACATAAGTAGTAATAAATATTTATGCTTGATTTAGAGGAGAAAAAAATTTTTGTCACGTGAAAAATCAATAGCGCAATATATTATCGTCGTAATTCACCGGTGTGTTTTCTTTCTCCTTGGCGCGCGTTTGTTTTGTTTAAAAAAAATTTTTTTAATCATATTGATAAGTGCGCTGTCACCGGCTAACTGGCGATAAATCAGAGAGACCAGTAATGGCAGTGATAAATTAGTAAGGCAGACCCGTGCGCCCTCTGTCGAGTCGCTGAAACCTCGCGCAAAACCTCGTGTATGTGTGCGACGGCGCAATGAAATACAAAGAACACCGAGGGCTTTTCGAGCTACTGCATGGTCGTTAGTTAGTGCCCATTCACAGCGCTTTGTTGTGTCATCCGTCTCGGGTTGTTCTCATTCTGAAACTCAAGTTGTAGCTGGTCGCGCGAACAATGGCCACGTTGGATCCTTCAGATGCATTTTCCAGATCGACCCGATCGCGCCCAATAGGCCTTTATGCTTATTACATACTTGAAGAAGCACAAATGTGCTGCAGTCATGACGGAAAAAAAATTTATATACATCGAAATGTATAATAGACTGCATTTTTTTTTGTTGCCTCGTGACAAAAAAATATTTCTATTCAAAAAACTATTTTTGATGTCAGGTTTTTTTATACACTGCGCTCGTCGCTGTGTGTAAGTGGATATAGTGAGGCGATAAATTTTTCATTTCTTCAAGTGTATTCAATAATTCAGCGACGGCTTGTACACACATTTGGGGTGGCGACGTTATTTATACGTTAGAAGCAGTTGAAACCCCTCAATACATTCTCTATAGTCAGATTTTCAATCGAATTTATAGACTGCTAAATTGGATATTTTTGTCACTTGTTTATGAAATATTTTCTTTTTATAATTTTTATTTATTTTCACTTTATGAACATGATATTGCGGAGAAGTTATAGCATCTCAATGTCATCTACAGTTATCGTAACCTTTAAACTATAAAAATAATATACTAATTTCATAAAACTATATGATTTTTTTGTGGAAAAATTTTCTTTAAAATCTCGATTTTTTGGGAAAATTATAATATATTTTGGTTTTAATAGTAAATATGTTTGAAAACAAATGAAGAAATAAAAATGATTTATTTGATTTTATGAAGAGTTTTTTTTTTTTCCTGATGTAAAACTGTTAAAATAGTTCTGACAGTCAGTATAAATACTTTTGCCAAAGTTTTCCCGATTTTCTTTTTTATTTTTGCGGAAGTTTTAGCGTATAGTATAAAGTCGTCTGGATCCGCGGCGCGTTATCACGCATGTGTGTAGCTGTAAATATTCGACTGGAAACTTTTTTATTTTCTTTATACGATTTTCAAGCCAACCCAAACAGAAAGACTATTGGAATAAAAAATAATAATAATAATAGCAGCGTGTGCGGGCGCAGTGGTGTCCGTTTCTTCTGGTGAATGGTTTCTTTCATTCTTAACGATGTGTGTGCCACCCTCACAGACGACACCGCCTGCCCCTGCGGCCTGGCAATTAATTCCAGAACGTGCAGGGCCACTATATATCCTCTTGAAAAAGAATATTTATTGCCCGAGCGAGAGGTGCAAGGTCGTGTGCTCGGCTCATTGAAAATATCCTGAATATTTCCCGAATTTCGCCCTTTATTTTGTAAACAAACCGTATCACCGCAATCAATTCTTCCACGCCGGCAAAATATTTAATTTTTAAACTAATTATTAATTTGAATCCAACTAAAAGCATGGTAAAAATTTAATATATCGAGTTTAAATTAAAAATTCATGAGATTTCGAAAAATTTGAATTTCCAGTGTTTTTTTTTTTCATGAGAAAATGTGAATCAATGTGAAATTTGACCTTCGATTATACGCCGCTTGGAATTTGTTTGAAAAGGTTTCTTATATGCATACAAACGTCTCTTCTCTCCCTTTCATATTCTTCTTTGTGTTAGGTACATATATGATGTATAGTATAAAGTATGCGCGCGCGCGGCTGTGCATCTCGTGCCGAGAAGAAAAAAATTCCCGATGATAAAAGGGTACGGCGGGTAAAAAAAAAATAAATAAAACTAAAGACGACGCACTAAAATGATCGATATCTCTCCCTGCACACGACTCTTATTCCGGCTACGAAGAGAGTTTGCCGCCGACGACGACGAGCGCCGCTGCACAGACCGAGAATATAAGGAAAAAAGAGAGTAAAAAGTAAACAAGAATGGCGATATGAAAGGGAATGAAACCAAACACTGAAGACTTTCCGGCAAAGAGTGATAAAAAATGAGCGACCTTTAAAAATTCCACAAAGTAGCAAATAGTAGGGAAATAGAGAAAAATCTTCTGTGCTTTACTCGTCATAAATTCTTCTCAAGTGTGATTTTCTTTCATTTTTTTTTATACGGAAGAAATAGCCACGGGGTAATGATTATATTCATAGGGAATTAAATTGCCACAGTGATGGCGTGTGGCGCGTGAGTGTAAAAGATGAATTTATAACGAGTGGTTTTTTCTTTTGACATATCGCCGGGCTCGTTTTAAAGCAATTAAAAAGCCCTGTGTGGCAGATAAGAAAATTTGACGTCTAAATTCAGACACTGTCTCGGCCGCATGTGTGCGAGGCAGTAGGAATGTTAAGTGGACGTGAGTTACGCTTTGGGGAATGTACGTGTGTCAACTGGTCATCCGAATGTCATTATGCACGTTGGCAGCGGCGGACTCATAAATTATTTTCACCATGACTAACGCATTCGAGTGACTGGGGGAGGCCGTGTCTCTGTCGCCCGTCGGAAAGAGAAAAAATACCGAGTAAACTTCTTCTTTGACAATATATATAAATTTTGACGAATCATCAATCACAAAGATTACAGAGGGCAGATAAAACCGCGTGCTCCAAGGTTAAAATGTCAAAGTGAACCTATACATTTCATCCTATTCAGTCTCTTAATAATAATCATTGTCTCTCATCTGTGCGCGCGATCTCTGTTAATTTGATTGCGTTCATTGATCCATCGGCAATAATGTCGTATCCAATCAGGTCGCTCTTCAATACCATCGATATTTCGATGCGATAAGACTGTTTCTTGACGCTGATGATCCCTCTGTTAGGTAAATCGTGACACTAGATAGGACTTTTTACATGGCGCCAAGCAATTTCCAGTTTGGTTGGAGTTTCTGCGGAATCTAATCGGTAAAGTTGTAATTACTTTGTAGTAAAGCTACTGCAAGTCTCTTTCGTACTAGTTTTATTTTATCGCGAGTGATGGAGATATCGACAGATGTAATACCCACCTACTTTCAAAGCTCGATACTCGTTAATTCTCGGTTTTTTAATGCTTTTTTCTATGCTATTTCACGACCAACACCTCACTGGAAACGTATTTTACGCGAGGTATTTTTAGTTATCTTTATATAATTATTAGCTACATGGCAATATGCAAAAAATTTTTATTCACTGCACTTTTGGAGACGTCTGCACTGGCTGAAAACCCGGGAAGAACTGTCAATTTTCGTGGGAAAGTCCGGTGAGCCTGCCGATAATTTTTTAATTGCTTTTTGATATCTTTGACCCACACCGATAAGATAGCAGGCACTGAAAAATCAATAATTTTTACCACGTCACCAGTTTTTCCCGGAAGTGCATATACGTGTCAAAGCTCACAGTGATTTGAATTTTTTTTTGTGTTACTACTTTTTATAAATTTTGTACACCCCTTAAATGTAGCTTATTTTATTAACATATAGCTATTTAAGTTCTGTTTTACATTTTCGATATAAATCAGATTTCGTTTGAAAAAATGTATATACGTATTTTAATTCTGAACATTGATTGACATTAAAAAAAGGCTTAAAAATATCATTTTTGAATAGTAATAAAATTAAACCGGCTCGAAAGTGATCAATAAAACATGTATCACATTGGAAATACTGCACAATTTTCAAAGGGTTTTGAATATGAATATCGAAACTCGTCAACGAGCATTGAGGTTCGCTGTATAATTGTTTATATACATTTCAATGGAACGTTTTGCGCAAGAGGAATAAATATAAAATTCCTTGTTAATTAACGATAATAAAAGCGCGGGGAGATATAATAGCGTGTAGGCTGGTGGCTTGAAAAAAATATGCCAGGCATTCATTAAAAGTTTGATAACATTTCTCTCATTTGTAAAATAAAATCCTATTGTGTATATGATTACAAAGGATGGGTTTACAATAAAAAAATTGTGTCCACTTTTAAATGAACTTATGATAAAAAAGTATATTGCCATATGTTACGCCCGGTATAAAAAAGCTTTACGAAATATTTTTCGGTCGACGGCGGATAAAAAAATCTACCCTTCGGACGTGTCAGCAAACTATCAAAATGCATTTGCCGTGATCATGTGGAGGGATGGGATAAAAAGCGAAATTTAATCGACATCAAGGATACAAAGCTCGTCTCCCAGGGGTTTTCTCTTCTGCGAGACGCGACGTAATCCAGACTCTGTTACGTACCCCTCGTTATTCTAATATCTGTAATGTGATTGGCAGCTCTCGACAACGAGGGAAGTGTTTCCCATATATACAAAGCAAATATATACGTTTGTCACACGACTCAAGAAGAAGAATAGTAGAAATAGCAAAATCCAAGTTAACTCGACATGTAGGGATTAGAGTTATAACTACTTCACCCTCCTGCATTCGAAAAATCAATTGCTTCAGCCAATTTAAATATTTACACGACTGTTAATAATCCGTTAAATTCGTTTTTATCATAAATATTTTTTTTTTTTAATCCACCTGAGTGCCTGATAAATTCAGAAAAATTATTTCCTACACAATATTGTCTCCCATGAGAGAATATAACTAACAAGACGTCTCATACAATTTATATCAACACTAAATCACAATAAAAAAAAAAAATAAAAACACGAAGAATGTCCAGTTGTAATTTGTTTCAATTTTTTTTTATTGAAAAAAATTTTTTCTCTCCATTCTGCGTATTTTTTCTTTTATTTTAGGAATTTTTGAAAATAATTTTTCAAATGATTTTCATTGAAAATTATTTCGATTATATGTTAAAAAAATTAATGCAAAATTTAATAAAATTTGTGATAATGTATATGAGGTAAAAATTGTCTCAACACAATTTTGAAAACTCTGTGGAAGGTTTTATTCAGTGATTTAAGAGAGAAATAAAGCCAGAGCACAGCTATTGTATTCACGTCTAGCTCAACCCATTTTTCCAGCTTTATTTCATTCACCCCGACAATGCATAGTTATGAAGGTGATGCTTTAGATATTTGTGGGCTCGCTAATTCTCGTTTTGATTGTGATTTAAAGTGACTCAAAGTGTCGCGACAATTGACAGATTGGCGAATAACCGTCAGCTTATAGACTCTCTGGTCTATCCTGTGTATACAAAGAGACTTGGGCTTGAATTATCTTTAATACGATCAAGTGGTTTTGAAGCGGGACGCATTCCATACATTAGACTACACGCTCTACTATACAATAGACCTATTAAATAAAATGACTTAATCAAAAAAAATCAGGCGTCAAATAAAAAAACAAAATATTAAAATGAAACGCGTGATTTTTCTTTTTCTAGGATATATAAATTATTTATCTCTTGTGCTTGTGTTATTGTTTAATATCTGCCTCTTTCACCGCAGCTATAAACACTAAATATTATCTTACTGGCATTGATCCAAAATTTTGTTCAGGATTCTATAATAAAATTAGCTCTAGAAAAATTCTTGAAAAATATTATTCCATCAAGTGAATTAACTAATGTGTTTTTATACTCAATCAATTTTTTTTCAGGAAAAAAAGGATGAGTGTGGGAAAAGTTTGCAATATATCCAGGAAGTAATTGAAGAACCTCTTGGATAGACTTTTCAATGACAATCCATCGATCACTTTGTTCATCAGAAACTCTATCTATCTTATGCACATAGTGTACACACCCTTATCACGCTAAAAGCCTGGGCAATAATTACCCCCGATGAAAGTTTTCAGTAAACATCCGGTAAAAAAGATGAGGGAGATCGATTTCCATCGATTTCTATGGAAAACTGTTGGTAAACAAATGCATAAAACGGGTAAATATTTCGATTTACCCTGCACTACCGTGCCATTTCATTATATGCAAGCGAAAATATGCTAATGAAGGGTGGGTACGATGGGTTAATATCCGCAGCAACAGCGTGCATAGATGCTAGATATACATCATCAGTAAATACATGTATTACGGAATCAGGAACGACGATATATGACTACAATCACGCTTGATATTGCGTTTTGGATGACTTCAATGTACGCAGACATTTACCATTGAGTAAAACACACGCACCGATATATTCGCGTTCATGGAATTCTCACGTAAAATACATTCCGTAAAGTCGCAGCGCGTGAAATTAACTTCTGCTTTTGAACTACCCAACTTTGCGCTATAGCTACAACTATAATACATGTTTACGCCTGCAAGCGAGAGAAAATGTCAGTCTCTATAATACGTACGACAATGTTGTCGGCCGCGTCAGCTATTTTTTTTTTTTACAACCAAAAACATTTCCACAGTTATATATTTCCACATATTCCAAAAATCATTGTTTTCCTACCACACATTTATATTTTTATACAATCAATCTTTGTATACACAAAAAAAAAAACCTTAAACAGCTGTTGGGTAGGAAGAAAAAATTTTTCCAACTTCAACCAACGAAAAAGTAACAAAAAAAAAATCCACAGATGCTTCCTGGAACTATTTTTTAATATTTATATATTAGACACTATAGCATGTGCAGTTCTCGTTGGGCAAGTTACTTATTTTATGGAGTTTGTTTGTAACTGAAAGTTAAAAACGACGTCACATTGTTGCTGAATTTTTTTTGCTTTTACTCTCTAGCTTTCACAAATTATATGACTATTTCCTGTGAATTTGGACAGTAGGCGATGGTCTTTAAAACGACGTACCGGTGCTGTAGATTTTTTTAGGTGTTTTTAGGACTCGAAATTATTTCGTGATTAGTTGTAAAAAAATCACGACAGCGGAAAATTATCATAAAGGACATTGTAAAGAAGCTGCTAACGAAGTTAATTGACGTAAAAACGAATGAATAATCGATCATACTCGGGCTGTTGGTAGTGAAGCACATAGGTAGATAGGGTAGGTAGCTTTATAATACTTGGAGCCGTTCAAGAGTCTCAAGCTTTGAATGGAGGGTTGGAAGTGACGCGTCGGTGGCGTGTGCGGCTTGTGCCATGCATTCACGTAATGTATTTTGTAACATCGCAAGGAGGCAGGTATATATAGTGTGTGCTTGGAAGCTTGCTAGGAGAGCATCGGGTATAAGGAGTAAAAAGTCGATACGTAATTCGTGCCACGAGAGCACAATGATGGCTTCGAAGGTTACCCGCAAAAAAATGTGCCTGCTGCTTTTACTTTGAAGGTGTATATACACTGGGGTAAAACTCTGATGATGCGCGGCCCTTATTCATCGCTCTGATGTATAGAGTGTACATATATAGGTTTCATGTTGAAAAACAAAATATCTTATCGGTGTAATTTTTCCGGGGTCGCCGCGCAAATCTTTTTTATCTTTTTAGCGAAGAGAGAAACGTGAGAGCAGGTGTGTGTCAAGGGATACGATAAAGCTGAGAATATTTTTCTGCAGAAGTGGATACAGAGAAAAAGAGACAAAATTATGACTAGGAAGAAAAAATGTGATGGAAATATTGCAGATAAGTAAGAAGATAGGAGGGTGATTTTTTTTTTTTTCTACGTGGTGTAGAATTTTTTAGCTTTTATATAAAAGTTAGACAGCAAAATATACGTATTTCAGTGAAATTTTTACCAATTTTTTTTTTTGGCAAATTAGGTGTGAATGTATATTTTAATATTTTTAAAAATTTTTTATTTGAAATTTCATCGGGAAATCGAAAATTTTTCATATTGACTCAAAATTTCAGGACGAAAATCAATTATTAAAATCATTTTTAGACCAATTTTTAAAAATGGAGAGCGTAAAAAAATTTTAAACCAATTTTTCGAGTTGAAAAAAATGTTTTTAACTGTGAAAATTTGTTTTTTGTTTTTTGTTTTTTTTTTTTTTTCACGTATGTTGCAGTTTAAATTGTTGTTTTTTGTATCGTGGGAACACCTGCAAGACAAGATATGGAGGATCGTCAGAGTTTATTAGGGACTAAAGAACGTTAATGCTTCGTGACGATGAGTATTCGCTTGGCTGCCCTTTCAGATTCTCGAGTCCGCTCGTTTATCCCCGGTATTATCTATTTATAAAGGCGCGGTGAGGGTGTGTGCGCACCCACAACGACCGCGACTACTTGGTTCACTACGTATAGAGTCTCGACCACGCGCTATATAGCAAGTTATGGATGCGCAGTTGTGAAATTTCCATGTCGCATTTCCGGCCTGTGCCGACGAGACTGTCGTTTGTCATTAGGGATGGCGAGGAAAAATCGAGGTGTTGAAATTAGCTGAAAGTCGAATTCCCATCCGCCACGCGTGGCCGTCGTGTCGTGTGTTGCGACAAGAGGCAGAAGTCGTTTATCATTCGCCAAATGAAGCGACACTTTATTTTTTACTTTTTTCTCTCCCCGCCCACTAATATACATATATACATATACGTCCGTCGAGCCTCATTCCCGCTCTCATTTGATACTGTCAATGTTCAACCCTCCAGCTCGACTCTCGCGACAGCCTTCTGCTGTATTCCACCCGTTTCATTACTCATCGCTCAAATTATTACTCTAATTTGCCTCGACCTCGACGTCAATTGACGCCGGTATTACGAAAAATAGAGGGAAATAATGAAAGTCAGTTCAAGGGTGGATATTTAACACATCAAAAAGGGTTGCATCGTTGAAATCATTTTTTTTTTATTCATAATTAAATTTTTTAGCGTGAATTCTCACTAATGAAAAATTGCTTTTTCCTCTGTTTACACTTTTCTCCATGTATTTCAATAATTTAATCACTTACATTTCAAACATGACAGAGAAAAAAGATTTCTAAAAAAAATTTTTCGCGATCTTGGGTGGTGCGAAATGAAAGAAAAAAAAAAATTTATGCATTTTACTGAATCTCTATTGACCGATTTTTTAAGTGGGAACGTTGTTTTTTTTTT
This sequence comes from Macrocentrus cingulum, assembly GCA_002156465.1. Lineage (NCBI taxonomy): Eukaryota > Metazoa > Arthropoda > Insecta > Hymenoptera > Braconidae > Macrocentrus > Macrocentrus cingulum. Next base: position 379,627 of record MVJL01003878.1, read on the forward strand.
TTTTTTAATTCAGAATACTTGAGTGTGAAAATATTGAAAGTTTCTTCCTCAGCTTATTTCTGCTCTAGTCTGATAGACACGGGCGCCATCCCACGGCTGCCTTCAGGCCCGATATTGATCCGACGACATGGTGGTGCCGTGCGGTTATTACTTTATGCTTGGTTGTCGCATACGTTGTTGTAAAAAAAAAAAACTGCATGCGTTTTCGCATGAACATCAACGCGTGTATTCACAGGGACGTGTGCCGGTGGAAACACATGTTCCCGACAAACGAGAAAATACAACGAGCGGATTACGTGCATTTCCAAATGCACTGGGCACTACAGCAAATAACGGAAACCACTCATAAAAGCCATTTCACCACGAGATCCGCAGAAGCGAGTTCATAGACTTTTCCGAATTTTACTTGTGTGAATGCAGTATATTTCTCTTGGTTAAAAATATACGTTGTAGTGTAAAATATGCAAAATAATCCGTTTATTATTTCTCTATTATCAGATAACAATTTTTATTTTACCATTATAGATGTAAAAAAAAATTTTAATACTTAAAATCTGATGGTAATATAATAAAATACTCATGAAATTCGCGCGTTTAATATTTGATCATGCACAAAAGTCACTCGGACTATATTTGCAAAAAGCTCAAAAGATTTATTACCAACTGTATATTACTCAAGTGCAAGCACAGCTGAAAAATTCTTCGCCTTGAAAAAAAAGCTTCTTTAGACACTGAGAAATATTGTAATGATAATGATTAAAAATAGTAATATATATTTCCCAGCAGTAAATAATTTTTTTATTGCTGACACATTATTAAATCTTAAATGATTGTTTATTATTATTTAAATCGTTTATTTATTGTATTTCTAATTTTTTTTCTTCATTGTAACAGGAATGTTTTTTTGTTACAGTGAAAATGTGTGGTTGCAATTTGGATTAAAGAGCGGAAAAATGTTAAATTATGACCGAGTTAATTGTAAAATATTTTCTCAAGATGAAATTCAATGGGAAACGCAGTTGTTTGGCCATGTGAAAATTGAGGTATAACATTTGTGATTTCAAATGTCCCAAAAGTTCGACATTTGCTGACCAGATGCTGCAACTGAATTCGTGACAGACAACAATAGCTAAAGTGTGTCCTTCATTTTATCACCTACTTTATGAACTCAACCTGTCCACACACATTGTGCAACCCCAAGATTGTAAAACGATAAAACTACAAGGAAATTTTCGACATCATAAGTCAAATAATACAATTAAATAATTTAATAAGAATTTTAATCATCGAAAAATACATTAAAAAAAATGTTAAAAAAATTCTATCAAGTAAAATTACCGGGGATGATAGTGAAAAATAAACATTTAAATGATCATTTCGACTCGACCCCTTCGGAATATTGCAGAGTGCTTTTATTTCACATTTTAATGAAGCAAATTAAAGTGTGTGCATACAGCCATAAATGCACAAAGAAGAAAAAATATAACTGAGAATAATTTCTTTTCGCTAAATGTATTTTTTGATATATTTCTAATGTTTTTTAAGCTTTGTTTACTATTTATTTAATTAATTTTTTTTTTTAATTTATCTACTATCTATATTTATTTCTGCGAGAGTTGATGGTACATAAAAGCCCTCGATTACTCGTCGAGAAAAAAAAATTCCACTCACTATTTTATTTCAGCTGATTCTCGAGCTTTCTTCCGGGTGCGTTGCTCCCACCTCGGGCCTCAAGTTGCCAGAGACACAAAAGAAATCGATTTGAACTCGCTCTCGTTGAAGCGAGCACGAGAAACGAAATGTAAGAGGTTAATTGGAACTGATAACTACGGCTGCGTGCTCCAGTTTGCGCTGAAACTATTCATCGTCATGACGTGACTCAAAACTTTTTTTCACCGACCACACTATTCTCTTTTCTGTGTACTTTTTATCTCATTCTTCTTTATTTTTAACCTTTCCTTTTTTTTCTCTATACAATGTTGGAAAATTCTTTCAACCGTGTTGAAGAACTACTGTGTCTTCTCCTGATGTTTAAACGTTTCCTTCCTCTGTCCCGCCATGTGCTTTTCATCATTAACGCCTGCGAGACTGCGCTGACATATTCATTTATTCACATTAGAAAGACAAATACAGAGATATTGCAAATGTTGGCCATAAAGTAGAAATCCAACTTTAACGAATGTATATAAAAAAAAACAATCCACAATTTCCAAGCTGCAAATAGTATAAATTATCGTAAAGTTAGTCGTGACAAATATTTCATCAGAAAAATGCATAAATTTTAAATTTTTCCATCCAATTATCTTGCAAATATTAAATATTATTTTTAAAAACTTAATATTAATAAAAATCATAGATAAATCATTATTTCATGTTATTTTTACTTAATTAAAGACATTTCCAACAAATCTAGTTGATTAAACACGGTAAAATATAACTTTTAAATCCAAACTTTACTTTTATCAATAATTTTTATTTTTTTACAAATTTGTAATAATATTTAAATATTTCAATCAAAAGTCCGTATAAAAAAAAAACCAGATAAAATAATGATCAAAAAGGTAAAATTCGAGTCGTTGGCCAGAATTTCACTTGTAAAAATCTTCGCATTTTCACAATAAAAATTTTTTTCCACGACAAAACTAGTAAAAAAAAAAATTATATCATAAAACAGTGAATTAAAACGATATTGTATAAAACAGCCAGGTTATAATTTTCGTTTTTAATGCATATTACGTGTGTATATTTGTACCCAACTTGTTTTTCTTGATGGATGATGACAGGAAGGGAAATTACAGTTATGTCCGTCACTCGTACCACGCAGATGTAGATCGGTAAGTACTGGCATACAGTATAGTCTCATAACTTTGCTATATATCCGTATTTATAAACTCGAGAACACACGAAGCATACTTCAACATGCGCTTACACACGCTGGCGCTGCTATAGTAGGTATGGTATTCGACGTGACGAGTTCTCTTTTGTGCCGGTGCTTATGCCCCCAACAATTGTGAGCTTAGTTATTCATGAGTTTTGCACTCCACCCCACGTCACTTATCGTCAGCTGGCTATCGCAGGCTTCCGGTATAGCCATCGGCAACTGATCGATCCGCGGAAAAATGAGTGTCTTCTTTTGTCTGGCATCTTCGACGCGGTGTCTAACAAGCGCAGAGACACTTTGAAATGCTCGCGAGAAAATCGCATCGAGGATAATCAACGAGATTGGCTTTAAATTACAAAGTCCGTTGCAGACGGCGCTAAATGTCTCTTGCGCACGCTGAGAGGAGACAGAGGTTCGAATGGCGCGCCGATTCGCGACGACCCAGGTGGTCTTTCGCAACAATTTCAACCCTCCTATATTTTTTTTCCTCGTTCTAATTAAAAGAAAGTTAATCCAAGCGGTCTGAAGTTGAACGGACGCGGTAATGTAAACAAATAAGCGATTTAACGACTGGAAAAAAGCCACGTCGACGCAGACAGAGGGCGCGCGGCACAGAGTAATTTAGCCCTGGACGAGATTTATTGAGATTCTTTGGGCTCGACTTCACCCGGAATAAAGAAGAAAGGGTGTAAAGGGATGAGGGAAATAAGAAAATAAACAGTGGAGACACGCATCCACACACACACACTCTGCCTTCTGTGTTCTTTGCTTGACAACCGGGCGCGTCCGTTTTCAATTTCACCTAGACGACATGGCGCGCTCCTATATATGCTCTGTATATGTACTGCCTTATAACGCCGACGACCTTTCCGCACCCAACCGGCCTGGTGTGCTCTGGTCTTTTTTTTCCTCGCTCCTTGTCGTCGTCGTCGTCGTCGTGGAATTCACGACGCGTTGACGGCGCTTTCCCTTACCTCCCTTACACACTCGCTGCCTGTTTTATTGGGGAAAAAATCAATTACTTCCACGTAATAAGACTGTGGTGAATATCAAAATTCGTTTTTTATGTCGTTTCATGCCTGCTGTTACATTGTATCCTTCATGATGAATAATATTTCACTTTCTCCTATAGTTTTTCTCACAGATAATTTTCCTACAAAGCTTTCGTGAAATTAAAATTAAATAAATAACACTATTTTAAACGATTTAATAATTATTAATAGAAAAAAAAAATATATTTAAGATGCAATAATTTGACCTGGTTGTATTTATATTTGTAAAAAAAAAAAGACCGCAGGCTCCCCATCACAAATTCCATACATTAACTAATGTCGGTATACGAGGGAGAGTTGCGCCTCTCGCCCTAAAACGTCTCAATAAATATTAAAATAACGAAATTTAAATTTTTCACCCCTCAAAACAAAATGGAAAATTTTACAATTAAAAATCTTGTTTATTTATTCAATATATAAACTTACACTAATTGTATATGATTAATCAAAATTCATATAGAAAAATACGAAAAAAATTGTAAAAAAGGAGAGTGTACGGGCAGTATTTCAAGTGTGAGGGCTAAAGTAACAATATTGTCATCATCGAAGTATAGACTGATGATATTGCAACGCGCAATTTCGGGCCGAAACGTTTACCCATGATGGCGATAGTGAATGAGCCAGAGTACCCTCTCAAATTCACCCCTTGAACGCTGGTGGCAGCGCTGCGCTAGCACCTACTCATATTACTTGCTGCGAAGTGGGGTCAAATTCGATTCCCTATAAATTCCCGAGCTTGCAATTATGTGATGGCGCGAGAACAAAGTGTATTATATAGGCATGCATGGTCCAGTGTTGGTGTCGGCACTGCCAGATGAAAATGAGATGTTTGATATGGAATTTAGTTAGAAAATGTTAACTTGCCTGAGGGTAAATGTTCATTTGTTTCGGACAAAGCGAGAGGACGCCACGCATCGAATGACAGCGAGAAGAGAAGAACAAAAGGGACATAGGGGTCGGATGCAATGGAGGAACAGGGCGACGGAGCATTCGAAATAAAAGTGATAGTGCGCGATATCTAAACGCAGGTCTGCCAGCTTACACACAAAGGGATGAGGAGGACACAAAGGAGGGTAAAACTGGTATGGGTGAGAGATATCCGACGAGGGAAACTACTGGCGCAGGCCTTACTTGCCAGATGTGAGGCTGTGTTGGATTGTTCAAGACACACCAACACTGGCGGCCGACGCCGCGTTTCAAACGATGTCCCTGGAGGTCAACTCTGGCGTGGCTGCCTATCAATTACTCTGGCCATGCAACGTGCTCGTAGATTAAACTTGTCTAAATTTACGTTCGAACTACTGCGATTTCGCTCTCTAAGGTAATCTTTCAACAGTTTAATACCGATAGAGTTGCGAAAAATTGCTGTCAATATTTTTATTTTATTTTATCTATATTGTTAAATGTATTTTAGAATTTTTCAACGACAGTTTTCACCGTAATTCAGCGATTTGTTTAAAACATTTCGATTTTTTTATTTTAGTTACTGATAAAAGTTATATTGATAAACATGTGATAATATGTTAATACAATATATTAATGTATCTAGAATAGATTTTAGAACGTTTAGTTGAGATAAAAAAAAAATTTTTTTTTTTTACAAATTTTCCAAGGGGTACCCCTTGGATATCGCTCCGTTTCAGTGATTTTTTTAGTTTTTTGCAAATAACTCGACAAATAAGGAAGATAGCAAAAAATATCATAGGACTCAAATGATTGGGCATAAAATTTCCCACAAAAAACATGCAAAAAAATTTTTTGTATCTCTCTGAGTTTTTGAGATATTACCGGTTTTTCGAAATTTCTATTTTTCAAAATATCTCGAAAACGAAGAAAAATATCAAAAAAATTTATTCTACATTTATTATAGAAAATTAAATCCCCAATTATTTATTATATATAACATTTTTCATTATCTCGCTTGGTTATAGAGTTATCACCAGAAAACCGAAAAAATCACGAAAACTGGCGGATTTTGAAGAGCGATATATACCCCTTTGAAAATTTAACGAAAAAATTTTTTTTTCCGTCCCGCAACATCATCAAACCCATTTTTAAAGTTATTTCAACTGAAAAAAACAGAAATACTTAGCCAATTACCCAAAAATATAAGCTATGTCATAATAAAAAAAAAAAAATTCGCTTTAGCAGTTTCCTCAAAATTCAATAAAAAATCAATGAACATAGAAAAAATAAACCCCAACTAAAACCGAAAAATCCCCAACCACCAAAAAACCACCACTGCCACCACGACAAAGAAAAAAGCGCTATGAATTTTTATGTCCACGCGAAGTAGTTTAGGGCGCAGAAAAAATACGAGCCGAGAGCGAAACTAGAGATAGGATAGGATATACGCTGCGGAGAAGTCACAACTGTGGAACCGGAAGCGGCGAGCGGAACAAGCGGGGAGGCGAGCGGAAACGAGAAACGAGACGGAGCATACAGGGAGTGAGTGGAGCAGAGGGAGAGCGAGGTTAGCAGATAGAGTAGAAGTTGAGACCGTGGCCGAGGTTTTGGGATAGGTTATAGTTGCCGGTCGAGACAGGGTGATGCATGGTCGCAGGGTCGCCTTGGCCGCTAGTCGGCGCCACGTTCGCTCCTCTATCCTCTTCCGGAGTAAAGCAGCGAGCTTTTCCATGCACTTAAAGCAAACAACACGCACTGCTCTGAGCCTGCGGCCACCGCAACTCGATGCTTTCTAGGTAATCTAACCTGATATTCTACGATAATTAATGTCCGTGGTCGCTATAACTTCAAGCGTCGGCAAAGTCAAAGGCATTCCCGAGTGATACAATGTGCAATGTAGCGCTACAACCGCACCGATCGATCAATAAGCTAATTATTCCGGTAGATCAATTAATGACATGTAAATATTTGCTAATTCTTTTCAGACTTTTCCTGCATCACATACTCTACCGATACACGGCAATACCGCGGTGGAGAACGCACGACGAGAAACAGCGCGATATCAAAGGCGGCGTCGACTGCGGATAGCACATGCGGTTCCTTTGGACTCTCTCTCGGGCATGAAGGCGATCGACGAGATATTGGCCAAAGGAGCTTTGACCGCTGATGCTGTATGTACATAACAGAGAAATGCAGGTATTTGGGTATCGAGTAGTAAGCGCTGTATACATATATAGAGTTCCATTCTACCTTGCGAGCTTCTCAGTTGCATATACGACACGCTGGTGCTTTGAGAGTTAAAGGCAAAGATTCGTGACCCAGAGTCGCGGGGCTTATCAATTTATTCAGATATTTTTCAATCCAGTCCGACGATGGCTAGTTCACTACAGGAATTATAGACGGAATAAAAATACTGTCATTAATTCCTTTACGTGTAAAAAATAAAAATTTTTGTTTTTATAATAGGGGAATTTTAATATTCAGGTACCATTTTTGAAAATTTCTAAATTTTTGAGAGATTATTAAAAATATGTCAGGCTGATTTTCTCATGGAAATTTTCTCATAAAACTTGATAAACTGTGAATCTTTGAGAACCATAAAACAAAAATAGTCGGGTTTTTTGCGCCACCCTATAAGGTATACCTATTATAAGAAAAAAATGATGAAATACTTGATGTATATCTTGAAGAGCTTAAAAAAATTGTTTAGTACCCAGTGGGGCTTTTTCTACAATATTTGCATTGAAGAAAAGCTCCTTTGACAATGAACTTTGATCGTCCCACGTCGCTCAGATGCTCCGCTGGAGCAATTTTTCCGCGATGAGTGCTCGCAGTGGCGTGCGACTTGATGAGAAAAGAAAAAAAAAATTCTTAAATCATTGTCGGTATATTCGCTTGAAGTCTGGTTCATATTTATTACTTGGGGACCCATCCAATTAGCGGACCTGGCTTAATCGAGGTCAATTAGTTTGGTCCCTCAAAGCGAGAGTCGACGACGCTCGTGTTCCTGGCGCTCTTGCGAGGATTCGCCATTAATACATTTGGGGTAAGTTGTTTTAGTGTTAGTTTGTTTTTCGACTCCGGGCGGACCAAGTTTGACTAAGCGAAAACACAATGTCATAGAAATAGCGAGTAGGATATACGTGTATCCTTGAAAATGCCATTCTCGCTCGTTGCCTCTTTCAACCCTTTCGACCAAAGTTTTGCGACGCTGTGAAACCGTTGGGAATGGCTGGCCGAGATAAGAATCCACGGATATAGGTGTCTTCTCTCTCTGCTCCTCTCGTTTCTGTTATGCATATTCATCGAGTACCCTCTCACAGTGTGTTTGAACTACCCCTGCGCCCCGCGATCGTTTACAGAGGGTGAAAGTGTGCGTTCTTCGAATTCTAACGAAAACCTTATTCTCGATTAGCATAAAAGCGACTGAGAGAAAGTGCCAGAAGAAATATTCTAATGTATGAATATGCACACTGCATGTTCGCGGAAATTTCGCCGTCTAATGAGTCCATCGTATATCAAAAACCTGCACTCAAACTCTATCTCGCTCTCTCTTGTATATACCTACAATCCGGCAATCCAAGCATATTAAGCATACAAATTGTTTTATTCGTTTTGCATTATATATCTCCTCGTTGATATAGAGTGAGTTATTCTTGATTTTCGTGAATTCCCTCTCCGATAGAATTTGCGCTTGATTATATATACTTTCATCATTTTATTTTAAATTCAATAATTCACTTGAAACCGAGTAATAGCTGATTAATCAATATAGTTCAAACTTTTCCTCAAGCATGAATATATACATAAAAAAAAAAAACACCAATCGTACGTTTCAATTGAAAATAAATAAATAAATCATAAAAAAATTTCAACTCGTACATTTAAAGTCTTTAATTAATTTTTCTTGTATAAAAATATAAAATTAGTAATTTTTTTTCTAAACAACCATTAAACTCGCTGTTCAATCAAACATCTAAAAGGAATTATCACTTTCCTATAAAAAATAACATACTTTTTATCAAAAAATATCTGAAGAGGATATACACTTTATTCAATTTCCATATATCGACAGTTGAATGAGCTGGTGGGCGATACTTGAACATCGAAAAAGTCCAGACAATATAGTCAACTCGATAAATTGACGATAATAAGCACATAACATAATAGAAAACGATAAATATTATCCTGATGTAAATATTTAATAATCGCAATTATAATTTACAATTTCACGATATCATCCGTACTGCCAATAATCCGAGAAAAGACCTTTAATTTCCACAATAATACCCATCATTTTCTTCCCAAAAAAAAATATAACACAAAAAATTCGCTCACTAAAATGAGTATAACAATGATGTTTATCTTCAAAATTAATAATAAGTTTTTTTCGAGTACAAAGATTCAAGTCTTACCGGCCATGTCTCCTGGGCAGCGGTGGAGGTATATGGCTGTGAAAATTATCCATCATGGAGTACGGGTCGCGCTCGCCCTTGCGGTCCATGCTCTCCAGTTGGTCGAGTCGCAGGAGCTCGGCGTCGCGGGGCGAGTGAAGTTCGCAATGAGTTACGTGCAACAGCGGTCTCAAAGACGACACATTGGCGTCGTTACATCGCTGCTGCGGTGGCAAGAGCCCGCGTGGGAGCGGCGCGACCACCTGGTGGTCCTCACCATCCGGCGCACGATGATCGTCGCCCCAGACCTCAAACTCGCCCGCCGCCGAGTAATCACCGAAGCCACCGTTGCCCTTCACCGTGTCACCGTTGGCGCCCAAGGGCGAACGACAGTCACCTAGGCGCACGGGGAGAAAACCCCGCGGCGACGACAGCACGATGTGCTCGTGTTGTTCCTTCGGGTGATTGGACCCGGTGCGACGTCGTGCCGCCGGCAAAAACGGGAAAATGTTACTCCTGTTGACACGAAAAGCCGTCAGAGTTCCCGCCGGTTCATCAAATCACTAATTAATGCTGCAGAATGCCTGCGGCCACACAACAACAGAAAAAAACTACCACAAATTCACGTTTAAAAAATAAAAGGAGAAAACAATCGTCACAACACTTGGTCACTGCTTCCAATTTTTCACTGATTAAAAATATGTGTTTCCAGGTGACTCACGGCCTCTTGGTTTGGAGTAAAATGGACGAGAGGTGTGCGAGTGTGAAACTGGCGAAAAACAACTTGGATGCGTTGCAAACTTCCACTATCGATCTGTCAGCGACAGAAAGTTTAAATCGTTCTATGAGCGATTTATTTTTCTTCTTATTCTATCGAAGAAACTCTACTTTGCACACTCGTGATTTCCACACGGTTTACGAGCTCACTGTCATGCTTTTGCAATACACGTCAGTGTCCTGCAGTAAATTCCTGTCCCAAAGGTTTTTCCGGACTAATTTTAGCGTGGCTTGTCCGGGGCATGTGCGGCCCCTGTGATGAGAAACAGTCGAGAAGTTCTTTCTCCTGGGCTTGCGTTGAGGATAGAGGAGGCTCTCAGGTCCGCGGCGGAAACCCAATTTTCACGGGTAACGTGCAAGCACCGAGCTTGCAGAGTGTCACCGGCGATTAAACCCAGTAGAGCCGTTGTCGTCGTGGGAAGCTGGGCAAACCTAATTGGGTCACGGGACTGCGATGGAAATCCGCGCAAGTATAAGTTCAAGCTTGCTCTATGCACCCTATTATGCACCGAGGGGACAATTGCGTCGATAAATTCCCTCAGATGAATTTTAATTTAAAAAAAAAACCACGACTTTTTATTATTACTTTTTGTTTTATTTTTTTAACACTTGGATACTCCACTTTAGAGGGTAAATTTTGTTTGTTAGGCTGACGAAAACAGCATGCTGGCTCGCTTGTTGAGGTAAAAAAATTTTTATTTTCGGTCGCGACGAGTCCTGCAAGACTGAGACACAGTAGAAAACCATCCGCGTCAACTGCGGGTCAGAAACTGGAGGCAAGCGCCGCAACGCCCGGCACAAAGTGACACTGGAGACTCCCCACCATCGGGCAAACGTGTCTGGCGCGTGCGCCATCACGCGTGTATACGTATACACGAATTTTCTACCCGCGCAGGGCCTGTGTATAGGCTGCTACCCTTCGGCGTACTCGTCTGAGCTGTACACACAACTACCACTCGAAAACTATCTCGATCTCGCTCTCAGGCCAGAGTTCACTGGCGTCGCCATGCGTGCGAGATACTCGACCATTGGAAGGTACTTTGGACGACGTCTAATAAATTGACTCGTATGTGTATACACACATTTAACAATTTATCCTGCAAAATTAAATTTAACGTTGTTAATATGGTACACATACGAGTCAATTGTCTCGTGATGCCTCAATTAAAAAATTGAAATTTAATTTTTTTCAATTAATCAAATGATGGAAATTATAAATGGCTAATTGACTAATTTGTTCATTGGCTTTTTAATTGGTTCATTGGTTTCAAGTTTAGTATTATTATTTTTTTTTGCGGTTAATTTGTTAAATGAGGCAAAACGTGTTTCTCAGTTGCGAAATTATCATGTTAAAGCGCAAGCGCGAGGTCAAGATGACGCTTTCTGAAGCGTTGAGAAAGGTCGAGAGGTGTATAAGGTCGGAGGGGAAGGGCGCCGACGAGCACTCTTGTTTACGATCCTTGTGCGCAGTTCATGTGCTGCACTTTTGTCACCTCGCTCTCTGTTTAGTTCGCATGCCGTGCGAAAAAATTTCTTTTTTATTTCTACTTGCAAATATTAAATAATGTAGCACAATATTTTTTAGATACGTTTTTTTAACTTCTTATATGATATCTGAAGGATCGAAACCATCTAAAAAAAATTTTTTTTAGATGAAAATTCAGAAAATTAAACATAATCTAGTGACGAAAAATTTTTTTTACCCCGACGAATGTTAAGTTTACATGCAGTATTTTAATATTATATCAACAATTATATTATTTTCTGACTTTTGTACTATACATAAACAATTTTAGTAGAAGGTTTGGAATGCTTGGGTGCGGGAAAACTATTTGAGAAACGTCGCGACGAAGAGGTTCGGTGTGCAAACACATAACAAGGCTATGTGTGTGTATATAAGTATATTTCGTGACGACGCAGCAAGGAACCGAGTTTAAATACAACAAAACTTGCAGGTTTATTCACTTTAGTTCAATTTGCGATTTAATCTTGTGGCGATGACGAGACGTTCACCTTTAGCAAATAATAATTATACACGTGAGTGTAATTTTTCAGCATAGAAACGATGCGATCGATGCCATTTTACTTATTTTACCAATCAATCCATTTGTGGTGGATGCTTACATGCATGTATTTAATCATGGAATATTTGACAACATCGATAAATCAAGCGTACACTCGATACACATCGTGTAAGAGCATCGAAAAAGTATATAGCGAGAGGGCGAGCAACAACTGTTCGAACTATCGATCCTCTCAAGGACTCTCTCCTCTCCTCCCTCTTTCGCGATCGAAGGGAAGTTTAATTATCCTTCGGCCTGCCTGTATTCATGTACGTATATACAGCCCCCTCGCGCGCCCGCGCTCCCCCCGCGATGCGACGTGTAAGGGAAGATGGATAGAGGGCTGTTTTATCCCCTCTTTACGCCCGTGAAAATTCACGTGTCGTTTGTTTGCTTTTTTCCCCTATACAGAAATTGAGAGTTGATGTTGAACTAGGTCATTTTACACTATATATTTTATGACAGTCACATTTTAAACAGTTATATCATTGAGATGTTACAGTTCTAATGGTATATTTCTTTCTAAAAAAATTTATTCGACACGTATTTTAATTTTTTTTTAGCTTGTAGACAAGGATAAGTTGAAAAGAAAATTATTTCAAGTAGTACAACACTTAATGCGACCGACAAGTTGATAAAGGATTAAAAAAAAATAGATATATGCCTATTAATACTTTTTTAAAAATGAAGAATATAAAAACTATACATGTAAAAATAGATTATAAAAAATAATTCAAGTGAAAAATGATCATGCTGAATTTTCTCAGACACGACATCGAGTCTTTGATGGTAATAAAAAAGAAATGAATTACGCGACTCTTCGCACAATCACAAAGATTGTATTTCGAAAGACCATAAATTACGACAAAGTGATTTATTAATTTTTTTCTTTATTTTTCGAAAGAAGTCTTGCGTACTTATAAGAAAGGGAACTATTCTGCCCCTGAAACTTGTTCGCATGCCGCGCAAAACTCCCGCGAGGGTGTGCAGCTTCTGCGAACGGCGCGCGCGGGAGAATGACAAAATTTTACTGGGCTGTCTTTATACTTGGCCTTTGATGTCGCCCAACAGAAAATGCTGCGGCTGTATAGGTCGCGCTCTCTCTCCCTCTTGTTCACGTCAAAAAGCTCGGAAAGGTATTACATATACAGGCAAGTATATATCTGTATATATACACAAGTAAATCTTTTCGGGGTTATCTGAAATCTCTTTGCGGCTCTCTGCAAAGGCCTGTATATATTACACGGAAGTCGGAGGTGAGCGGCGGTGGCGGGTGCACGACGATTTTCTGCTCTTTATTTTTCTGCGAGAACATTCGTTTGTTGTGTTTGAACTGCGCGACATCTTGACGTCTCGCGGGCGATATCTTTGAAGATAGCATCATTGGGAGACATGTAGCAGTTGTTATTATTTTCCATCGTTATAATAATTATTCTATGGAGCTCGTTATTTCGCTTTGCTTCGACGACCTTTCTAATTGAATATATATTTTCTTAATTAATTAAACAGGATCTTCAAATGTATATACTTCATATTTTATTATGTATTATTTATATATATATATTTTTTTTCAGTATCAATTATAATAATGACAAAAAAATTTATCGTATACTTCCGCCTTAATTTGTTGAAGAAATTTGAGTTTGAAATTTTTTAAATACGAAAATTGAAATAATTTGAAGTATTATTATTAAGAAGGATCTTTTGTATAGATTGAATTTGCTTTGTTGCAGCGAAAAACTGTATATACATATATATTGGATGGACTTTATGTATATATGGTGTAATAATGGTGCTGTAATCGGCTTTGAAAAAGAATCACAGCTCGTTACGAGCTCTGATCCTCGACGGGCGATTGTCGAAGGAGAAATTGTGCTTGGCATTCACGTGGATCCTCGAGACATTGATCTCAAGATTGAAAGAGCCATGATGAGACGTACATAAAAATATCGTTTTATTATTCCATAGTAATTTTAATATCCAATTTTCTCAGCGGAAAAATTTTTTTTCTACACATTTCCATAATAACTTGAGAAAAAAAAAAATATTATCGCAATAAATTATAGTATTAGCGTTTAATTTTTTGATGATTTTCGTCAATTAAAAATTCAAGTTAAATATCCAACTAATTTTATCCAGAACTATTGATCGATGTATCTCGTAAAATTAAAAATAACTGAATTATATTTTGTTGAAATAATTTATTGTAATTAAATTACGTAGTTTTGCTGTTAATTTATCACAATTTAATTAATTTCCCTAGTTTTCGCGTATTTTATTGATATAAAATGCAAAATAATTAATTGAATTACAAACATATACACACTTTATAGTTGCGCAGATGTATTTATTTGTATAATTAATTTTTTTTTCGAGATGAAAAATTATCTTGGAATGAGTACCCAGTGTTTATCTTTTCAATTCTGGATTTTTTGCCGGCACGGATCCATGTCGCTACATTAAATAGAGAGGTTAGATATATAGTGGGAATTGCGCGGACGTTCGCGTGCAGAGACTTGTCGAAATGGTTTTGAAACCGACGAATAGTAGCGTAAAGTGTGCAAATTTATCGAGCCACCAGAAGGGGAAAGTCGCGCGAAGCGCCACTGTAGCGTTTCACTCGTCTCAGTCCCGTAATCTCTGTACTCTGCAGTCTCGTTGGTATTTCAGGGGGTGGTTCTTGTGTATACGAACCCTGCGAGTGCGAGCATAAAGGGATCCAAGCGAGAAACTCTGCTGACTCTCTTTCTTCTGCACATGCACAAAATTCAGCGTGTGTAGCCTCGGGTAGCAGCGACTCCTTCTCACTCGGGCTTAAAGCGAGTATATGCGCACGTCGACTCACTGCAAATAAAGCTCTACCCGCACGGTTTGTTTGAAACATTGAGCAAACGTCGGTTCTTCAGCCGAGCGTTGTGTGGAGTTAGGTACTTGTCGAACGAATGTTTTTTAAAAAGGACTTTAGGCTTTTGAAACCTATCAGAGCGCGTGTAAACGGTACACAATTATTTTTTCCTCCTCAACAAAACAAACAAGAAAATGAATAAAAAATTATTGAGCGGAAATATTTGAATTATTTATTGTCACGGTGATTTTTTTTTATTACTATACGGAGCTTAAACTATAGACGCAGCAATGGATAAAGAGCTATGAAGATTTTTAATTAGTTATTTAAATATTTACTAGTCAGGATTGTGACTTGGATGGATTATCTTGAAAAATTATTTAATAAATAAATAGTCGTGGCTGTTATAAAATAAAATTTCTACTTTTTAAGTAGAATAATCTACGTTTAGTCAGCCGAAAAAAAAACTAATATCTGTTTTTTAAGTTGAATGATGATTAACAATGAATTTTGTGATGTCTGATGGAGAAAAAAAAAAGAATTTTCTATAGGGTAAAATTTTTCAACAGTTATATACCGCTTGGATATCTGGCAGTTTTTGTGATTTTTTCGATTTTTTCCCGATAACTCGGTAACCGTGTGAGATAATGAATAATGTTATAGAAGTTAAATAATAAACAATTTTTTTCTCTATAAAAAATATTGAATAAATTTTTTTGAAATGTTCCTCCGCTTTTGAGATATTTTGGAAAATAAGAATTTTCGAAAATCCATAATATCTCAAAATCTGAGAGAGTTATAAAAAATTTTATTCAACGTTTTTTGTAGGTAATTGAATTTTGAGTTATTTAACTCTCATAATATTTTTTATTATCTTATTTATTTACCGAGTTGTCGCAGCAAAACCGAAAAATTCACCGAAAAACGCTAGATATCCAACAGGATAATATGTCCCTTTGAAAACATGAGAGAAAAAAAATTAATTTTTTATTACATTAAGATTTGATTTAACCGAAATGATGAAAAATCGGTGTGTCTGCACGAACGTTAAATCTTACCTATATAGAACACGAAAAATTATTTTTTTTTATTCTTTAACGTCATAAAAATTTCTGATTGCACTTAATATTGAAGCGAAAACGAGCAATATATCTAACATTTTTCATTTCGTCACTTTTACTTTTCCTTTCGACTTTTTTTTCCCATCACGACTTTTCACTGCCACGTGCAGGCTCGCTCATTGCTCTTTTCCCATCCACTCGTGGACTTTTAATTCGACGAGCATGGCACGCTCGACGAGAGCCAATCGAATTTCTGCAAAAGTAACTTCCCCCGGAGAAAAAGCAACGGAGAGGTCATCAACGTCTCACTCAGTCGATATACTCTATTTTCTACTAATCCAATTAATGACACTATATAGTCTCGCGTTACTCAAGACTCGTATTACCGATCCCTTATACTGCTCGTTCTTTCATTCGCCCCTCAAGATATCCAACTAATAAATTAATTATCCAACACTCACATCGGACGTTTATAGCGGATAGATGTGTGCTCCATATATCTACATGTCCCTGCGAATCCAATAAAATTACTTGCTCGCCGGCGGTCTATATGGCGATGCGCGCTGCAAATAAAACCTTCGACAAACACGACCTTCTCTTCCTAGACGGCCGAGGGACTGCGAGGAATGAGACGAGGAATTTTACCCACTCCTTGATTATCTCCATTGGCATTCCAACTCGGCCGGAAATGCTCGAATATATACTGTATACTTGTTCCAAGTCATCGGGGAGGTGCTTCAGCTAAATAAAGACTGCTTGGAGAATTTTTTATTTATACCAATATTGCTAACATTGCTAATAAAAATTGTCAAGAAAACATTTTACGCTCTATTTAAATTGTTTTTTCAGTCCACGGACTTTTAACAAAAGTAATTAAAAAAATGATGATAATGGTGTAAAAAAATCTCTGTCTGAACAATCAATTGGACCTTTAAACAAGTGCGATAAAATGATTTGCCCTTTCCGTGTATTATCGGTGGACTCCATTATCGTAAAATAATTCAAATACATCCTTGGGGATTTATATTGTGTGTCTTGAGTAATCACACCCGAGCTGGAAACGAGAGGAAAGGTGTCAAGGCAGTGGATCGGCCTACGAAGAGGGTTCTACTTCGTTATCTCCCCATCGGCGAGAACCCTTAACACACCAGAGTGTGCCCATATACTTTTATCCGTTTTCACGTCAGCGCGTCGTCGTCGCGTCGTCCTGGCGCCACACTGGAGGACTCATCTCCCTGCGTTTAGATCAGTCTCGTCGATCATCGAAGCGTGGTTAACTCTGCTTAATTGTTAAACACTGATTTAAAAACAAATCCGAGTAAAAGTATTTTACAAAAGTAATTTCACTTTTAAATTTTAATTTATTTTTCAATATTTTGTTTTACTTTATTTATATTTTATATAATTTGAGATGATGCTCCGTGATCGACACTAGATGAATTTACACCAATGCTAATAATTTTTATAGTAAGTATATACGAAGCTATTTTTTATGACTAGTGCGCGTGACGACATCAAGAGGAGCTTCGTGGCGTATTTGCATAATTGGCCAGGTATATATTTGACTCGATGTGACAAATGTTGCGCAACGCGTGGATTGACGATTAACAAGCTGCATCGTAATAAATTACCTTGCATTATAGTCTATAGACAAGAAATAGAGGAAGCGAGACACGAAGGTGTATATATGTATATTGAATGCACTTGAGTGGCTATATATGAGTGGGCGATCGACCTGTCGCCACCTCGGGCTGATGTGGATGTTCCCCACTGTGCAAAGGTCACTGGAAAAATCCCCGTGATGCATTAGATTCATCGAAACTACTTTAATTCCCAGTCTTGCAACTCTAAATGTTGAATTTAAACAAAATTTTATACCATTCTATTATTAACACGTATTTTGCACTAATTTCGCATCCACAGGTGCAAATTTACTATCGGAAATTGATGGAAATTAAATTCCGTCGAGTTCGCAAATTGACAGGCATTGTTTCGGATAACTCAATTTGTATCCATTTTTTTTCTGTCGATATATACTATTGGAAAAAAATTGATATTTGTAGGGTTTCCCGCTGCATCTGATATATAATACCTATCTTCAAGAATTAAATTATTTATTTCATGGGTTCACTGCAGTATCAACTGCAGCACTTGAGTTTGCATCGCCGCGCAGTAAATCAAAAAATCCAAAAAGAAAACTGCGGTTATTCCAGAATAACTCTTCAATTATTTAATTTTTTATTTTATCCAATAATATAATTTCAAAAATGAGAAAATTTTGTTTCTTACATTATATTCTCCATTGCATTTGTGGAATTTTTCTTTTGTAAAATCGAATCAATATATTTTCCATTTGTGTATTAAAAAAGTGATGATCTCAAGCGTGTTTACATGAATTTTGGGGGTTTTTTACGTGTCAATAAAAGACGAAACATCATCGCATTGAATTAAAAAATAGAGTTGTAGTATAGTGGTGGGTTTGTGCACAATTGAAGCAACAAGGGAATGAGTACCCGCGATGTGTGAACATATCAAGGGTAGAATAGACAGCCTTGGATGACGTGATTCTGTCGACATATGTTTGGAACATCTCCTGGGCAGTGTAGTCACCCCTCGTGCACCCTATGCGCGTGAGTAATTTAACGTGGTAGACGCAGACAAAATTCCATTAGAATTTTTATGATTTTTTTTTTTCAATTTCACCCCTTGAAAATTTTTTTTTCAGTTTTTAATTATTTTATACAATAAATTTCCTGTCAAATATACAGTTGAATAAGGGTTCAATAATTGTATAACAATGAATATTCAGGTGAAAAAAAAAAATAAAGTTTTTTTTAGGAAATGAAAGAGTTTAACATTTTTTAAACATACTCGCCTGAATTATATTTTGTCTTTCCAAAGCGTTAATGGATTTCAGCGCATTCTCAAGCACGTTTTGTATACTCTCATCATTTATTACCCCTATTTATAAATTCAAACGATAAATTTCAGGCGAGAATGATCGTGCAAATTTGTTGGTTCTTGAGTACAACATGAATACCATCAGATTTTTTTTCTCTCTTCGTTTATTGCCTCGTGGCTGTATACATATTATGACATTATTGCATTTTATGCACAGAATTTCAAGGTATAGCATCAGGCATTAGACTTTAAAATTGATCGCGCTCGGAGCTAGAAATAAGAGAATGAAGGGTCATTTACCACATCGGCAAATATCGCTTGAAAATGGAGAGATTTACAGTACTATTTTCCCAAAAAATATTTTTTATAACCAAAAAAAATTATCTACGATTCAGTAGAAAATTTTTTCTAAAATTTTTCATAGTTTACGAGATATTTACGAAAACTTGAGGTTCATGAAAACTTTTCGGGATTTTTTTTTTGCTGAAGAATCGGCGGTTTATTAAGTTCATGCGACGGCGATTCAACGATAAAAATGTTGAGAGGAAGGAGCCAAAGTCTTTCGCGAGCATGTATAGATAAAAAGCTAATGGGATTTTATCGGATATGTGAACATACACAGTGGGTACATAGCATGGATCCAATCTTAGACTGCTGACTATGCGCAATTAATAAAATTGTGGATGCTCTTGCTGATAAATGAGAAAATTATAATTATGACCAGAGTGTTTTTCGAAATTGCTTGAATATTTTTAACAGAGTAAATTTTTCTTTTTCCAATAATAATTCCAGCGATTTTTTACACTATTAAAAAATACGTGTTTACATATTTTCTATCGAATTAGATATAACGTAGGGAGGATGGATATGAAGCAACTCTTAAATTTATTGAAATGCCTGAAAATCGTGTCGCAGAATTATTTACCGACAATCTCCACAGGCGGCTGACTGTCAAGTCATAAGAGAGAACTTGAAAATCGTTCTTTCAATAGTATGTATATGCTCCTAACCCTATAGGCATGAGAAATATATGTGAATGAAGAATCACAGCGGGGAAAGAGTGTATGTACGTCATGGGATAGAATTTAGTAACTTACTGAGAGGCACCCTGGATCGAACTCAATAAAAATCATAAAAATACTTCGGACCTTATACGTCTGCTACTCATATCAATAATTAATGATGCCTTAAAATTATTACATGATTAATTATTAACAAAGTTTCGTTCAATTTTTTTTGTTAATATTTCAACAAACTTTTTGTTAATTTGACGTTAAATAGAATTTTTTTCTTAGAAGGTGTGATTAAAAAAAATTCCATCAATTGAATATAAACTTCTCACGGTTCACAAATTTTCGATAATGAAAAATGGATGGGGTACGCCCACATTTCCGGGTGGGTAAGTTACGATATTTTAATTGACCTTTAGATCCACTGGAAATTGTGTATTCCAAACGGTAATTGAATAAATTAAATATTTTATACCTGAGAATATGTATTTTTCGAAAATGACAAACGATCATGATCGGTATGATACAGTGCCGGTTGTCAGAAGCAAATAAAAAAAAATCCTAATGGCAGGTGTGTTTGTAATATTTAATATATACATCCGATGAATTATTTTTTATGTTTTACTGTTCATCTGCGCGCAGTCTCTACTTCAGAAGCTACCGCACTTGGGATTGTGGGGGCCTTATAAACTTTGCTGACATCAAACGCCCACGCCGGATTACAGTCGCTCGCGCTCCCTGCGTTGCAATGCACATGTCATTCTCCATGAACTATGAATACAGCCGTTTGCCAGTGCCTTTGCTTCCCTCGTTGCTTTCGGGCCACCGTGTACTCTATATAAGTACATACACTGCGCGTTTATAACGCACGTCGAATACAGCTTCACGTATCGAGACCGCGGGCGGTCTTGTCGCGCACGACGACATCGCGTCGACGCGGCTTTGTATGTGCGTTTACATAGTGGATCCAAGCTGTGCGCCTTCAAACGACATCGAGATTATGTGGATTAGTTTGCAAAAAAATTAACACAACCAGGTTGGATTAAAAAATGTATCTTTTGTATATTTTTTTAATTAATTTTTAGAATTTTTATATACGTTTTTGCGCAATGTGAAAGGTAAACCGGGGTTTTTTGACTATGATTTTATATTAAACTTGAAAAACAGTATTATTAGTACAAAATTTTCAATTTTTCATGTTTCTACAAATTGGAATTTATATATTCTGATCTAGTGCTTTGAAAAATTCAAAGCAATGAATTTTCATTTTGGGGCAAAGTGATCTTATTGATAAACACAAAAAATTCGAAATATTTTGTAGATGCGAAAAATGTTGGAAATATATCGCATCAGTTTGCATTTTTTTAATCAATTAAAAAATATTCTAGATTCTCGATTTATCTGAATTGTTCGTGAAAATTCTATAAATGCATAAATAACAAGAGATGAAATATATAGACATATTAATTAAAAGTCGCTTTTTTTAAATGGCTTCAAATAAACTTTTTCATGCAAAAATGTAAATGAACAAAAAAAATCGATTAATTTTCCATTTGTTTTAAATAAAAAATTTTCCATCAAACTCTCGTGTTGGGTTTTGAAAGTTTGTTAATAAAAAGAAATGTATAAAATAATACCAAAAGTTTTTTTTTCGTCCATGAGGCCTAATCCAACTAATGCAGTAATTATTTGATAAAATTTTTATTTCAGCAATCACAAATTAATTAACAATTTTTAATTGCATTCAAAAAGTTAAATACCACAAATAATAACAAATTCGCTCGCAGTTTTCGTTGAATTTCGTCTGCCTCTGACAGAATTAACTTTCTTCAATCATTGTAGAAGGGTGAAAATGGAAGTATTTTTTTTTTTCTATTGTAGAAAAATGCTGCAGACTGCTTTGTCAGTTAAATGGAACAGTTTTTCCGCTCCTTCGATCTATGACGCAGCTTCTTTCGATACGCAGAGGGTTGGAAATGGCGTATAGCAGTGCACCTTGCACAAAAGTTTTTGATTCGATATGAAATAATTTTACGATCCATCATGTCTCTTGGTATAAATAAACCATCTGGCACCCTGTGACTCGCCCTCATCTGTCCACATATACAACGCCTGCATAAAATATATATTCCTTTTTTTTAAACAGTGACAATAATATTTTTTTTCATCACTTGGAATATTTGCGACAAATACTCGAGGGCACATAAAATCCAAAGTGCCGGGCGTGGATGAAAAATAAAACGGCCGTGAGCAGTGTAGGTGTAGTGAGCGTAAAAATGCATGCATTTTTACTGATGGTGCACCATCAGATCATGTATCTCTGGATTTTTGTTGTTTATATATACATATACGAAGGGATACGTCCACCGAAATCCGGGAAATGCTCGCGACGAGATTGATTCTGTGCTATTGCTGATATACAACAGCGCCCATGGCGGGAAATTCGATCGGCCGTCACGCGTTTGCGATTATCGAGAAACCCGATCTCAATCGTGCGCGCACATATCATTCCAGAAGAGATTATTTCCTCTCGGTATCACCTCTGTTCATCTCGCTCGCAGCGTGTGATGTCTCCTTCGCATTTCGCTCATACTGAGAGGCTTAAACTACGTGTTTTCTAAATTATTCAATAATTCTAAATAGACATATAACTTTTTTTTTAGCTGGAAAACTTTTTTCCAGATTTTTTGATTGACAGTTTGTTTAATTGAACAAATTTCTGGCTTGATATTTATTCACTATTTGGTCAAATTTTTATGAATGCTTCATCATATTTATTTTCTTAGTTTTTTGTAATATTGAATGTTTGTTTTTTAATATTTATTTCATAAGTGTTAATCATTTGTTTTGATGGTCTTTTATAATTGTTTTTCAATTTAAAATATCCTTTTTTTTATTTTATCTTATTTTTTAGTTATTTTGAAATATTTAAAAGTAACTTTTAATTTTTTTTTTTCTGGGGAAAAACTCTTAGGAAATAAATATTTTCTTGAATAATTTATACAGTTTTAATTTTATTTATGTCTCTTTATTATGATTTTTTGTGTTTGAATACTTGCTCTGACATTTTGTCGCGGTTTGCACCCTTTTCGCCACATGACTGTTGCAGCAATCCCTTTTGATTTCATGCTCGCGCCCCACAAAACGATTTTCAGTGGGGTAGTGCCTGTCCGCGCTATTTATTTCCCGAGAAAATCACCCTCTATTCTCCATTATGTAGTGCTGGAATTCTTGGTGAAAAAATCCACCGGGGGGAATTACACCTATACAGTGCTGATGACCTCTATGTATGTTGATGCAATTTTCTTTTTTTTCCCCGTTAAATGTCTCGTAAAATAAATGTCCAATGCATTATATGCCAACAATTCAAGCAGAATACTATACCGAATAAAAAATAACGAAAAATTTGGAGGACACGTGTGAGCATCGTATAAAATCGCTTTTGTATATATACGCTTCGTATAATTGTGTCAAGCGCACACTGACAAAACGCGCCTTAAATCACAATCATTGCTGGTATATATATATATATACACCCGTTGGCCAATAATTAAATCACACCTCGGTTTTACACGCAAAGACGCACGGCGAGATTTTAATTCAGATTTTTTATAATAAATGTACATGTTTAATTTATAATCGTGCATGGAGTTTTTTTAAATTGAATTTTACGTTCATAAGATTTTCATCAAACTCGATAAACCATACGTATGTTTATATTTTTAATCATTGAAAAAAAGGTTGAAAAAATGTTTTTTGTAATCAAAAAAAATTTTTCGATCAAGTTTTAGAATTTTACAGAAAGAAAGAAATTTTTGAAAGAAATATATATTTGAAATTGAAATCTACATACTGACATGGACTTTCGTCGCGGATTAAAGAATGCAACGGTGTTATACATGCTCTACTAATTTATTGCAGGTCATTGCACTGACGGGTGGAATATGAAGGCGCATCGACGTGAATAATAATTTCCGCTCTTCGAAACGTTATGAATTTTCCTGCATTTAACGTGCACAGAGTGCAAGTATATCACGACTGTACGTCAAATCAGATCATGAGAGTCGTGATAGCATCCGGCGCCATCAGAGAAAATACAATTAAGAAAAAAGCGAGTAAAGGGAAAAAAGTGATTGCTTCATTAATTTCACCGACGAGAGAACCGTGCCGACGACATGCCTCGCGAAAAGTCGTCACGGAGATAGTATCTAATGATTGTCGACGGCAAACTTATAGCTATAATGATAAGAAATCAACGTAGATCGTATATAGAATATGGTGATGGCAAAATAGAGACATCACAATGCAATATCAAAATTTTTTCATTTCATTATATTTTATTTTTTTTAAATACTATTTTGGCACATTTAATTTCGCCCAATGTGACAGAATGAAAAAAAAAAACGGAAAAGAGTATTTCTGCCATGGTTCGTGATGCGATTTAATCTGGCCTTCAAGCAGTTATACGACTGGAGCGGCGTTAATAAATTTTCTATTATTGCAAAAGAGCCTTTCTCATCTGACCATGTGACTGCCGAGTGATAAACTCGTAGCCAAAGGACATTTTCACGAAGCGGATTCAGTTCCTGCCTTGATGAAAATTTTAACGAGCTGTCGAACGGGTTTACGAGTCCGTTGCAATTAAAAGAATCTTTTTTCCGTGCTTGTGATGGAATGAGTGATGGAATGAGTAAAAAGCAGGAAAATTATGTCTGTGGTTTGCTCATTGTTCCTGTTAATTTTCGTTTTTTTTTCCCTAATTTTTCTATCTTTTTTTTTTTTACAAAAAAAAACAAATTTAAACCTTAGCTATAATTCTATTTACTAAAATTTGTGAATAAAATTAGTCTACGAGAAAAATGAATTGCTTTCACAATTTATTTTCACTGAAAGAGCGATAAAAGTTTTTTATTTTTATATGTAGAAATTGTAATGTAAAGAAATTTTTTTTTAAAGTTTTTTAGCAGTAAAATTTGAGTGATTGCGCTTTAGATAGTGAAAAATAGTGTAATTCAGCGGAGATAGCTGATAATGATGTTGGAAAATCCAGACGAATGTCGTGCACAATTCTATGGTACTTGGAATCTCATTTCCCTACTTCCCTTTCGCACAACGGGTGTAAAAGATCCCTTAACTATATTTATACATACTCACACACACACACATATCCTTGACAAAATTGCAAAATTTATTCGTCCCAGAATTTTCCTCCCCTTGCGCGCGTGTGAATTTCAAAATTTACGACACGATTTTATTACCATCGACCAGATTTCCCGCGTCCTTCTCACCACTTGCAACGAGGGCACAGAGATAGAGAAGAAGCCAATGGTGATAGCTTAAGTGCGAAGGAAGATATATCCCTTACCATTGCGCACAAACTATGGGAAATACTGTGCGACTCAGCACACCAGATGTACCGCAGGCGGTGAATTCGGGGTCGCAAAGGCTCCCAGTCTGTAACACTTGACTTGAATTTTGTCTCTTTAGTTTTTCGAAATTTTTACAGACCATTTAAACTGATTAAACGTCCAACTAACTAAAGAAACATTTTTAAATCAGTATTTTCATGCAGCAAAATGTGGGAAAATTTCAGTGAAATTAATATGAGACATTAATTTGCCCATTGCGGGTATTTCATCCCTTCAGATTGGGTGTATGACAAAAGGGTTGTGGCGCTGCAAAGTTAAACATCCGGATCCAGTGGCGGATTTCCACTCGAGTCGTCTCCACATCGAACCACATTAGCCGCTCTCAGAGAAGGAGAAAGTACACAAACGGAAGACAGATCCTTTGACCTAGATCTCGGTGTGCCAGAGGGGAAAGGGTTGGTGTGCTTCCTGCGTAATTCCTCGTCAAGTTGCAGAGGGCTTGGCAAACACTCGTCGTCATATGATCTGCAACGTGAAACTACCCTCTGGAGAGGGTGGCTGTGTTAAAGGCTACCTGGAGGCACACACATCGATTCTCAATACTTATGCATCCTGTGTTACAACTTCATGTTGGAAAGTCATTCGCCGTCAAAGAGATGAATGAGACGCTAATTACAGAGGCCACTTCCTGCACAATGTCCACCGTTCGATTTAACTGCACTCTCTGATGCAGCAAAGAGGTTCATGCAAGGGTAGAATTGAAGACCGGAATAGTTCTCTATACTCTCTGCAATGCTTATCGTGGCCGCAACTCGCTCGCCACTTTTATAAACTAGATTAAAACCTCTCCATTGAGTACTTGCTAGTCTGAATGATGATTTGCTTTCATCATTATAGGCGAGGGAATTAATCGAGAGAAATTATAGATGTGAGGGAATATTAGAGATTGGGATTTTTTTATTTTTATAAAAAAATAAAAGTGAAATTCATTGGAATTAATGGTTTGAATTTTTGTATTCGGGTAGAATGGAAATTATTCTCAATATGAAATTTTTAGTTTGCAGATAAATCCGATTACTTTATTGTGCTTACAGTGAAATTTGAATATGTCAACAGCAGGTCACAATGATTCTAGTTTAGATTAATAATGTGAGAAACTGTTGATACATGTCAACAATTTAAAGTAAATAGCAATGAAATGTCATTCCAAAACAGCGTTAAAACTAAGAGCTTATAGCAGGAAGAAACTATAAGCGATGTCATGAAGCTTAAAACACAATAAGTTCTAGTATATACAGTTTTCCAGAGCAGTAGCTAGAATTTCACTTTTGTTTGTTTAACATTCAACAAAAGATAAAATTAAATTTTGAGTTTATCCGCATCATAAGTGTTAACACAAAAACAAAAAAACCACTGTTGAAAATACGCGATGAAAGTACGATTGAAACAAAAAACAAACAAGTCAAAGTATAATAAACGTTGCTTGAAATACAAAAAAAAAAAGGATGCTGACTGGAGTTTTAATTATTTTTTGTGAATGAATAAACTTATATTTGAATAAGGAAGCCAATGATTGTTTTTTTTTTTTTTTTTCAAGAAACACACTTGAGAGGTTTCCTATTCGATTCATGCACGGCTACAGCTTCTTAGAGCAACGTATATGCGGCTGATATTACGGATTTCTCATTCCAGTCATTCGCATCAATAGCGATGAAGTTGCTACACTCCAAATACAGAGGCTGTGTGTATCGAAACCTCTGGGAATAATTTTCCTACGATTGCAGTGCTACGGTTTCCGATCTGCAATATGCCACGGTAGCCTTGGCAGCGTGCAGAGTGTGACGGAATACAATGAGCGACTGGCTGGATATCGGGTTTCTCCAGAATGAGAAATGAGAGGAGAAAGCATATGCTCGTATACTAGGTCGCCCAAAGGCGAATGATTACTTCGCAGTATTTGGGAAACTCTAAAAGTGTGTTGGGGGAAAAGTTTTCACTTCTACATTAGCCTTTTGCCTCAGCTCTTAGGAGTGAGCTTGAGAAGAGTTTGTGGCATCAGAACATGGACCGCGGAAGGGGCAACTTGGAAATATGACATGGAATGATGATGCTAAAGGTTTTCCTATGTAGGTTAACTTTAGTCAGACATACGCGCCGTGTCTCCAACATGTTTAGAAACGAGTTCATCATCATATCTAGCACACGATAGAAACATCCAGACTAAGATTGCCTGCAGACTTTATGCTAAACAGTCCAGATAGTCAACAAGTATTGAAGCTAATCCTGCACACACGCCAAGCCCACTTTAATCGTGAACTTTGAGACTATTATTCTACTCTAAAATTGAAATCTAACTTCTAACAATTTCCATATTCTCGTGTAATCCACTCTGAAAACCTCACTAGCACTAGAAATTAAGTAAATAATTAATTTTAAAAATAATTCATCCCTCAAATCATTAATTTTGCAATTTTTTTGGCAGTATAACGTTAGGGATGCAAGAAAAAAACAGACTAATATTTCAACCGTGTAAGCGATTATTCAGCCTGGAAAATATTAATCAATTTAAGATGACTGATTGTTATTATAATGTATTATAGACAAGAAAAACAGCCATGAGAAAGGTTTATCAGTTTGAAAGGCGGAATACCAGCAGGTTTGTTGGAAAAAACATCAGTATTGATTGACCTGAATTGCTGCAATACAACTGGAAGTTAGTTCTCCCTATCCACGACTGTCATCATAAGACATTTGTATAAGGCATTCAAGCATGAAGGGTCATTGAGGAAATGTTTAATGTGGGTAAAATTAAATGTAAAAGGTGTCCCAAATGTTCCGATCCAGTTGAATGACATATATTGACGTATTTAAGGAATAGAATAGCCGAGTAATCTGGGAAATGTCAGCTAAAAATACACATCAAGTGAAATGCCGACTGATGCAATTAATGTTTAAGGCTCGCACGCTTATATAATGGAAGACAATAATGCGAATGAGATTGCAGTTTGATGTTGGTATATATGAAAAGCTCCGCGTGATATACGTCAAACCGGACACGCAAACTTATGCATTCTCTTTGCGGGATCGGATATACGTTTCAGAAAGAGCATACAACGACGATGCAGATAGTACTAGAGCAGCGTTACGATCTATGTTAAGTTATATAGCCCTTTTACGCCGTAAATCTTTATTTATGAACTAGCATAAGATATGATTCAGAATTTTTACCGGGTCACTTTACCAGAAATGGCTCGATGGTATTCAACGGGAAAATCTGAGCTAAATGTGGAGTCTATGATGAGATTAGTTGGAAAAATTCTTTTGTGATTAAAGAAACGATTCATTGAATTATATTTTGATTTATAATGAAATGAAATTTGTACAGTATCTAAATTTATTCGTATTTCTGTTGGGCGAATGGCTTAGAAAGTTGTGCAACATAAGGATATCAATCATGAGAATTTGAATTGTTCTGATGGAATTAGATCCAACTGATTACTCGATCTGATGTGATCGATCACTGTCCATCTAAATTCGTCTTCTTCATTTCGATACCACTGCCTATAATGTATATTCAGTCGCTTGGCATTGTGATAGGCTGAATTTTTATTCCCATGAGCGATTGATCGTGCGATATAGTCTTATTCGGATTAGATTGAACCCTCGGTGCGCGTTGAGCTGGAAGAAAAGGGGTGCTAAAATTTTGGAGAAAATATAAGGGACTAGCTGTCACAGACACGTGTTCTATCCATGTTCACCGAGCCTCTCGGTTTTCGGATTCTCTCTTGTTCATTCGCATTTATACCTCTCGCTGATGCCTAGTCGACCCTCGTTTTGATATTCGTCAAAGCTACATGTGTGCAGACCACACTGTTAAATGAGTGAGGCAAACGTGTGGCAACACAAAGCTAAACCAGCTGACAGCCATGCTTTGACAAGGTGCAGCTTGGACAGTTTGTAGAACAAACTATTTTCACCTATGTACAAGTAGGCAAAGAGCTTTGAAAACGTGTGTAGAAGACCGAAATGTATTATACAATTTGCTGTGGTTTATAAAATACAACATCACTGTACATGAGGCTACGTTTGTTTGTGCTCACCATCCCACAATTCACTTCTACAAATATTATAATTGCACAGGAATTTAGGCTGTATTTCACGCTCTTGAAGATATTTTTTACAATTAAATAAAAAAACTATATTTAAAAGACGTTTTAATTATTATAAAAGTATTAAATAATATTAATTAATAATTTGTTTATGTGAAATATTTGTTTTTCGACCGTGCTAAAAACGAAATAAAAAAAAAAAACTTCTGACAGTGGTTCATGTCATGCTTCGAAGCAAAGAAAAATACCCAGTGTTTTTCAATCTCTACTAATTTATTTGTTCAGCATTTAACTCGACACTTCTCTCGGACATGTCTACTTCATACCGTCAGTCAATCCGCTTAAGCAAACTCTGAGACATCGCGTTTAATACATCTATTTATTCTCAATTATAACAGAGTCCAACGTCATCTCTGCTTGTTTGGAGTTGGGACAGTCGTGTCTCTGCGCCACTTGTGAATGTGATTGACAGGCATTTTTCTCCATCGAGGACATTCAAGGGTCCACAAAGCGAGACGACTGGAAAAATGTACGATTATGTCAAACTGAATGAGTCCCAAGGCTTATTCTGGTGTGTTATAGATTATGGAAATGTCCAGAATTGTTGTCATAGAGCTCAAAAAGCGTATAGAGAGAGCTTGGGCTTAATGCGGTGGTCCATTGCAGGAAAAAGGGAGTCTAAGAGGATCTTCCGCGGTTTATTTACTCTAGCTATTGCTCGCTGGTCCCCCCCAATTTTCCTACAACCGTCATATCAGCCAGCTCAATTGATGTCTTTTGCGACCATTCAAAGCGCTTTCATGCGTGCAAAGTTTTCTTTGTCCTTTGTACTTAGGATTGTGTGTATCTTATCGTATGCCTGACAATTCGAACCAGTGTCCCACCGGAGTTTACCCTACACACACCCATTCCATATTCTCTGATTGTCTTCGAGCACTCGCTAATTATCGCGGGAATTTCGTCATTCACATTCGATGCATGCAATCAGTTGTGCAATGCACTACTGGTTTTAATGGAAATAAAGGCAACACTCGAAGGGAATTCGATCAAAGAGCTCACCGTGTTTTTTAGATAGCAAAGCACTCTCTGGGCGTGGCAGTCGCTTGAATCTTTCACGCGCGTTTTACGAAAGGAAACTCAATTTCGTCCTCACTCACGGGATGTATCCATTTCGGTATTGTACCGGGACGTTTTCCGTTGGCGAAACTTTTTATTTGGACAGAGAGAGGGTGCAAATATTAAAAGTTTTTCCAGGTTCAAGTCGAATAGAGATTTAGGCTCAAAGTTTCAAAAGGAAAAAAATCGATCGAATCGGATTGAATATTCCTAATTAAAAAAACAAACTTTTATCCACACAACAAAACAACAAAATTATTTAATACATCAGGATTTAAACCCAGAAATTACTGGAATAAAAGTGAGGAAAGTCAAAAGCACTATTTATTGAACAAGTTTAATTAATTTGATCCGTGGTTATTGGAATCAAAGTGATGATTGACTTTGTGCCATCCACGTCAATATACCCTTGTACGTTTGCCCGGAAGCCGGGCAACGCGCTTGCAAATAATCGGATAGAGGATACGAGAAACTTAATTAGAACTTGATCGAGTCCTTGTGTATAACGTCCGAGTATGCAACTTGTTTAACCTTCCTTTCGATCATACAAAATTAGTTTCAAATTTACGAAAACTTCGCGGGCTTTTGCTCACACGTATTGCATATAGTCAAAACCTTTTGTGGCTTTCGGTATATGAAGTTTCCCTGCCGGCGTCGTTGGCTTATTCAAGCGATAATACAAAGTTCTGGATTACCGCAATTATTTAAGTTCTTTATAGAAATATAGATTCTAAAAACGAATTATTGCACTGTTTTCATTTAGATTAAAATTTTTATGACCCTTGAAATGTAAATATTAATTGAAATAATTAAATTATAAAGCAGTAAATGGTTGGATTGCTTTGGTATAGTGGGTTAAAAGGTCTTAATCGTTGGAAATAAATAATTTCTGACACTTTTATTAGATTCTCGTTATATAATCCTGTCAACCGCAACAAAAAATAATCCAGCATGAAAATTGCCATCTCGCCAGTGCGTTCTCCTTTTGAATAGCCATATTTTCCTCGTGTGCCCACAACTTGCAGCTGCATCATTTCACAGTGAATAGTTACGACTCACAGTTTTCCCGAAGCCATTCAATGCTACGCCCTCTCTCTCTCGCGCGCACCCCACGAGCCATTTACCGCACACACCAGTCTTAATTCACGACATGTTTTTTTTCGGTATATTTTTTAGGCATGGAATATAAGTCGTCTAGCGTTGCAGCCTAAATCCAGCGGAAGGACCATCTGAAAGTGTAATCCGTCATTTCAAAAATTACTCCCCACATCTATGGAAGATGGAGCATATTATAATAGAGTCTGCAGATAGACTTAAATACCCTCTTATGGTTCACGCACAAAGACATCAGAATGTGGCTCTGAGAATGGCCAGATTTCATCAAGTAGATCATACAGCTCTTTTGTATCTGAACCATCGGATTTAATTTCTATTTGTTCCGCATGCTTAAAAGGGTCCCAACAATATCCTCTTTTGCGCAATACTGTAGATAACGATATCAATGCGTTCACATGTGAAAAACGACCAGGGAGGGAAAATCAAATGTTACAGAAGGATTTTTTGTTTGCGAATACTTTAGACTCTGAAATGTACTTAAAAATGTTTAAATAACATTGGTTTTTTATATTTCAGTCTCTCCCCTTGAAGGGTCGTGATCACAGATTAAGATGAATTCAGCTGATTTCTTTACGAAGTTCGTGAACGATTCGGAACGATAGCGCGTCGAGTGGACGAGGCTTTAGGAAAGAGCTTTGTCTCTGACAGATTAAAATAATCTCCTGGTGAATGAAATAAAATTTCAATGCAGCCTTTACAGTTACTAGTTGGCGACGGGTAAACACTGAAACGTAGTTTGAGATTAATTAAATTCATTTGTCAATACCCCATCATCATAGTTCTTCATATAATATAATACTATCACAAAATTTTAATTACCCAGTGTCTACTTTTGTAAGATTTTAATTTATCCGCCTGTCTGATTGTCTAAAGACGCGAGCATTGGCTTTTCGATTACTTTCACCCTGGCACTCCCGAGATTGCGATCAGAACGTCATCAAGCTGCACCGCTAACTGCCTCGCAAAATACGATGAGAGCACTGCGTCTTGTCTGATAACGCGTCTTTCTCTGGCCGCGCGCACAAATACTCTCTTGGAGGCGAGGTCGCGTGACTCCGGGCGGCGGGTAAAACAAGAGGAGAAATTGCGGGAATGCTCCAGCGAAAGAGATGAAGGAAGTGTGTGTTGGTAGTGGGGTGCCTTGTGCTAATCTTAATACCACCAAGCAGGGCAAAAGCAGAGCCACTCTCGAGCACTCAGCATACCGCCTCTCGCTCTTGTGTACGTGTGCACGCTCGTTGTATCGTCATCTCTGTTTTCTACGATGTGACAGAGCATGCGGGACCCCGACCATTGCGCGCTACCAACGTCGGTTTGATCTTCTCCGCTCCGCACAACCCCTTGCTACCCTTCTGTGTATTTATGTGTCTTAAAAAAATTAAAATCCATAAATTAACCCGAAAATATGTATTTTTATACATAGAATAGATTTTAGTCATATAATTTTCAACTTCACATAATTTTAAATATAGTCATGTCATGTCCTATTCAATGTTTTATTTTTTCTCCAATGAGATCAGAGCCCAAAAAACACCAAAAAAAAAAAAAAAATAATAACAACCCCCTAGCGTTACTTCGCTCACAAAAAAAAACGAAAAACGTTGACACTATAATTGCTAATACTCATAAGATATTCAACTAATCGAAGTATATATACACGGCGTCCTCGAGGGGCATAGTCAAGCACGCACTGCCGTTATTATAATAATATACAGCGAGAATATTGAAGTTGAATGCGATGACAGAGGCGCGCTCTTGGCTTTTCGACCGGTTAGTCCGGCTATTCCGGCGGAGAGCTTCATCAAGTGGCGTTTGTTTATCTTCACATCTGCTGGAGCCCGATCCTTTAATAAGCTGGAGCAACCCTTTCTGTGTAACCGCGACGAATTCGGTGGTTGGTCGTTCGTATATTCGGCGAGGAAATAAGCGAGGGTTTACGAACGAAAGCACACTCTGTGTTGATGGCTAAACTGGAAATCTATACCAGCCATTTATGTATACACGAAATATATACACCCTCGGTCGCGTGGAAAGGGGTGTGGGAGGCTCGCGGAAGAGACGAAACGACGATGCAAAGTTGGCTGTGCTCAGTGAAATCCAATTAATTCAGCCACGTCGTAGACAATGCGGGCGCCATCTTGATTCAGAAATCTAATTTAGCCGCTCTTTATTTATGATAACGCGCACTCATTGTGTACGCGCACAGCCCGGCCATCGTCAAGGAGCACAGTGGGCAAGGGCGCCCAAGATGACGACAAGCAAATGCGCCTGACGTCATATCCAAACTCGAAATATTCTAACCCCTTCCTTAAGGGCTGTATACTTCGGTTTGTTTTACGCACAATCATTTTACCCCTTTCGCCTGCACACGCCTACAATTCGTATATAAGAGGATCTCGTATAATTAAACTCCGACCACTTGATGCACAATGATCAACTCTGCGTCGATGCTGCGAGCGTTTTATTTAGCTCGTCTTTGCTTTGTTTGTTCATGAATGCCAACGTGAACATATGTATAATCACCCCAGCTTGTGGTGCATGATTGTTGTTGTTCTCATGTCCTCTCAACTTTGTTGTATACATTTTATTAAAATATATCATCACGAATTAATCCGCTATTTCATTGTTAAGTTGAAGAAAAATTATTTTTCAGTGCATTCAAACTGTCAGAGGTGAAAAATATATTTATTTCACTCAATTAAAACCGTCAAATATGATTTTTTAAAATGACTTTTGTAAAATATAAAAATATTTCTTCAATTTTAACCGAATATTACACCTAAATACTGTTAAAAATACTAAATTTTTTTTTTCTAAATACCTTTTCAAGATTGATCAAACTGAAAAGCGTGAATATCCTGCAATTTCACAACACAAACAATGCAAAGTAAAATTTTATAAACCCGTTGCGATGCATGTAGAATTAATTAAAACTATGTTTATCCTAGTAAAACAAAAACATCAACGTTAAGTTTTAATTGAAAATAATATTTTTCCAAACTCGATAATTCAAATGCAAAAAAAAAAAAAAACAACTAGAAAAATATTTTTCCATATAATTTATTTACAATAATAATAATTCCAGTGACAGCTGATGTTTGGAGCTACAAGAATCTATATACAGTTGATCGTTAGAAATTGACGCGGTGATAAGCAAGAGGCGATAATCGATGATTCTATCATATTATAGCAATAATAATGGCTAGGAGTTCTGCGGGCTGCCATGATGCACTCAGCGTTATTGGCGAGCCAGACAGCTCGCGTGCTTCCTCTCGGTCAATCCGCTATACTGCCATCGTCAGCTGACTATCGATAAACGCGGAATTAATTGCGGTATAGCTGTGCTCCTGTAAAATTCTCGGCACGATGTCCCAGCTTGGTGCCATTATCACTTGGTCAATTAGATATGCGCCGTTCGATGCAAGTTCTATATAACTATGGATAAACTTCTTGAACAAAAGCCGCGGGTATTAGACGGCGTGGCAACGACCAAGACGAGTTTAGGAGCTGAGTATAGATATATTTATGTATCTCGAAGGGAGCGAAAAGCGAAGGGAGGAGGTAAGTGTTGAAGACCACTGCGTAGAAGCCGTAGCCTCAGGGCTAGTAATTGAACGCAAGTGGTTGAAAGTACTTTTTGACTCTCCGGAAGCAACATCCCTCGCTTCTGAGCATTTCCTCCTGCTTTTTCCTCTCTTTTTCCATCCGCCAGAGGTTTCTTTCTCGCGCTTGCTTTTCTCGCAAGAGCTATTTTTTCTATTTTTCATTTTATTTTGTCAATTTTTTCCTGCGTCGAGTAGTCTGCGCGTAAAGTTTCGCAGGATTATGATTAATCCAGCGAAGATTAAAGTCGCGTCTGACCATTATATTTCCAAGGAAATCTCTGCTGCAGAATTTTTTTTACCATTGGCAATGCGATATATGAAATTGAGAGGATAGACGAATAGTCCTCTCGTGGCAATTGAGAAGTAAATTTAGAACACTGACGCTCGTAAAAAAGGTAAATGCAAGGATAAAAATGTAAATGATCACCTTATATCTGGCGTGGCTTATAGTTCAACAGCTTTGTGGCCATATAGCAGGCTTGAGAGCTGCTTTTTTATAACTTTAAAGCACTCAAAACACGAGTATGACATGCAATTCAACGTATATTTTTTTTTAGATGTTGTTATACAACTCTGTAGGCGTGGTGAAAATTTTTGAATTAATTTTTTCCGCATGAAAAAAGAAGGTTAACAGGAAAATTTAATTTATAAAAATGGATATATTTGTTGGATTATTTTTTAAATGGAAAAACTGAATGAGGAAAAAATCATTTGATGGGTAATTTTTTTTTAGGGCTGTGAGAGACGCATGGGTTGGTGGGAATAAACCCATCAGCAATGGGTCCCAATGATGACCTCGAAATTTGCCAATTGCGTGACAAAATGACACACGTTCCCTCGCGAGATTAGACGGGCGACTCTTCGAGAAGCAATTTCGAGACTGGGCGAGGTCCGAATCACAGAACGCGTTCAAGTGATGGGGCCGATCGAGTCATAGGGGATGGCATGAGCGAGAGAGAGAAGAAGAAATGACGGGCAATTACCGGGGCGTGGTAGCGGACCCACCCACCCGCCCTTGAACTCGATTGAGGCCTGCTCTGTCATTTGAAATTATTCTGTTGGATATTCTAAAAGCGTCAAAAAATCTAGTTATCAAGTATAACGACAGCTATGAGTAGATCAACCAAAAAACAATATATTTTTTTTTTTACGCAATCAGAATATGCCTAAAAATATCGTTAAAAAAAATATTTGCCCCCAAATAAAAGCCTAAAATTCACAACAATTAAGTATTATTTAGATTCAAAATAAAATTTAAAACATTCGGCTGACATAAAAAAAAATTCAATTTTTTCTTCAAATTTTCAATATATATACCCATAGCAATCTCGTTTTTGTGATTTTTTTCGTTTTTTGCAGATAACTCGGTAACGAAGTGAGATAATAAAAATTGTTACTAAACTTGAATTATTGTAAATTTGATTTTCTATAAAAAATAACGAATAATTTTTTTCGATATTTTCATTTATTTTCGAGATATTTTGAAAAATAAAAATTTTCAAAAATCACTAATATCTTAAAAACTGAAGGAGATATAGAAAAAATTACTTGACGTTTTTTGTAGGTAATGTAGCCCTCAATTATTCTACTCTCTTGATATTTTTTATTATCTCGCTTATTTACCGAGTTATCGCAAAAAATCCGCAAAAAAACTCGAAAACAGCGAGATTCCAAAGGGGTAAACCTTTGAAAATTTTCAAAAAAAAAAAATTTTTTTTTAATCGTCCTTAAAGAATTCAAAATTGATTTAAAAAACTATCGTTTGATATTTTTACTAAAATTTTGCATAAAAAGAAGAAAAAAAAATTTATTCGAAAATGGAATCGAGTTTAAAATGTGGAAATGCGAGAATTTATTCTGCATTTCGTTATTTTTATGACTTATTATAATGCTAAATCACTCTACATATGTGAACATGTATGCTTCGTGAGTGATAGATTTATAGGACGCGATAAAAATAATGGTCTTGATCGTGCGCGGACATCTAGTTGCCACATCCGCCCCCTTCTATTCGTCGAGTCATTCACTCTAGCTCCCTCTTGTAGCCCGCTTCTCAGTTGGAGTGCATTGTTTAAAAGAGAAATTTATGATTTGATTCGTCGATTAAATTATCTCAATCATATTTGTTTCTTTTTTTTCCGTCTCATATTTTTTATGTCTCGATTGGAGTCGACTGTGCCACAGCAAGCGGTTGGAAGTTTAATGAATTTAATTGAACGCAGCAATTGTGTTTAAATGGCGAAGGAAGCAGTGGATTTTGATGAGCAGTTTATTTAAAAGCCAATCAAATTCACATTTGCTACTATGCAGTTTTTATTTATACTTTGTGCAGATTTATCTAAATGAATTTGTATTTTTTTGTCAATAAGATCAGTCGTGGGAGGAGCGAGAGTACTTTTGATCGAGAAGCAGATAAAAAAATCACAGGCTTGTACTGTATATATGTGGATAGATGATAAATGGAGCAGTGAAGCTCTAAACTCTCTTCCGATCTCGTTGACATCAATAATGCAAAGCGAAGCAAAAAAGACAGAGAGAAATTGATGACGAGCTGAGGGCTGTGAATTTTTAATGACTTTTTGCCCAGACTAATTTATAAACTGGCTTTTGACCTATAGCCCTGAATAATATCATCTTTTTATTAAATTTTTATTAAATACATCTTCCGAATCGTAGATATTTATACAGTTCTTTTACGTAAGAGTTGTTTTTAGATATTAAACATTTGTATTGCGATTTTTTAAAACTATTTTTGAATGTTAAAAAATCTTGTATTGATATTAGTTGGATAAAAACTTTAATCAAAGAATTGCCTGAAAGAGAGTTTCGGGGGAAGAAAAATATAATAAATCTCGATAAAGTCGGGAAAGTGAGGGTTATTTAACGGAAAGGGATTTTCCGCATGAAACGTGAGATGGTTCAGCCGGTTCGCGGAAGACAATGACGTGTCCAGAAACAGTATGAGACGAATCAAGCGGATATTTTTCCACTCTCAGTTTCCATCGCCTCCTACCTAACCGGGGAATGTGAAGTACGGAGACGTGTATACATATAATAGAGGGGTCAGTTGAAAAAATATTATTTCGAAGGAGCTGGCTGATGGTTTTGGTCTTTGAGACGTGATAGCCGGCGTGCGTGTGTCACGAGACAGATGCTGGGGACGCCTGAGTGTTCCCTAGATTACAAAGTGGGCTGTACACGAGGGCAAAGGGCCGTTTGAACCGTGTAAAAAAAATCCAGCATGCTGCAGAGCAGTACACTTGATTTTACTGTGGCCTCTGCTGGTGACGAGTCGCTTTAGTAATATTGTTACGTAGTTTTAGGCGGGCAAATAAATTCATATGTCAACAGGGGGCACTTTCACGTCGATTTAAACTGATTTGAGCATAATAATACACTGTGCCACTTAACAATTATAACAGCTAAAATCAATAAAAAAGAACGACTAACTCAATTGGCTCTCGCAGCACTTTTCAAGCACGGAAGGAAAAAAAATTTAATCGTCGACGAAAAATAAATAAAAACAATAGAAATAACAAGAGGCGGTGTCAACAATCGATGGTACAGCAAACAAAACTAATGGCACATTGGTTGTGATTGAAAAAAATACTATAAAACTCAATTCAATGTATTTAAAAAATTTTTTCTTTGTGGATTCGTGGGTTTAAAAGTAATTCTAAAAAATTAACCGTACAAAATATAATGTTATTATGAAAAAGGAGGACGTAATATAATTTTATTTAAGGTGAAAAAATTTTCAGCGATGAAATCTCGATGATATATACGCTGCGGAGTGTAAATTTTGATTGTTTATTTTTAAACTAGATGCTTTTAAACTTTGATGTCGATGGGAGATTGTATATCTGTCATCTAGACGATGTGGCGAATTTTTTTTCGCTCTTTCCGTGGCATATACGATCCATAACGCCGTCTGTTAGTCTTTTCTCATGAACCAAGATTGGCTCCCAACCCTCTTGTCGCTTCATAAATAGAGAAGGCACACGGCCGTTGATGTAGTGTTGCCTCTCGCGCCGCTGAAAGGCATGTGGGAGTGTTCGTCCTCATCTCGATGAGAGAGATCACGTCCATTTCGAGTCGCATCAGGCGTTGACCGCGAATGAGAGATTTAGCGTCAAGACGCTGGAGCAGATGGAGCGAGTGAAATCCATAACGAAAACATATATTTTCAGATGGTATTAAAATTTATTTTTCACATGTGTGTGTCAAGGTGCGAATAAAAGGTGTACAGGGTTGTGAGAAATCTGATGGCAAAGGTGCGTTAAAAAATTGCGCGGTCGTTCGCGCGCCAAGTCTAAAAATGATTTATACTTTGGAGTCACCGACACGCGAGACATCCATTAGCGAAACATTCATACGTAAACAGTCGGATCGATGGAGAATGCCGGAATCGGAAGAAAAGTGCACACGAAAGCCACGAGGTCGACAACTACACACTCTTTTCGGAAACTCGGTCAACTCGCTGGAAAGATTGTCTTTCACGTTGGCTCTTCGTAAAACTGTTTACCTTGAGAAAATAGTCCGAACAACGTTTTCCACAAATTTTACCCCTTTTCTCCCTTGTTTTTTCATTATCCAAAATTCACTTCAATTCCTCTTGGATTCTTTGCATTGCAAACTGAAAAAAAAAAATGAATTTTACTTTCCTATCAAATGGAAAATCGAATTTAATTTTCTATTAAATAAAAAAGTTTTTTTTTTCAACCAGAACTCTGTTATGGTATATTTTCTATTTACAACTGTAATGCTCACTTTTTTTTTCCTAACAAAATAAAAATATTGAGACTTATATTGATTCGTTGTTAAACAAATAATTCATGAATAAATGAATATAGGATAATAAAAAAATTTAATCCGATTTTTCCCGGTAGAAATATTGAGAGTATAAACAAACAATGTATAGAAAAAAATGAAAAAATATTCGTAAAGTCTGAAAAACATTTTGTTTACGGTGTCGTTTGTTTTTTCGTGCCATCATCGCTTACCAGACACTCCACTTTTTCCCTCGTCGACGTGAAAATCACTGCGGTACGGTCAGTTTATTTTAGCGTCGTCGGTGTAGTGCAAGAGTGGAGAATACGGCGGTGAAATCGAATGGGAAAGGCGAAGGGGATAGAGACGAGAGTTGTAGTGTCCCAAGCAAAGAGGGGACAGCGTAGGGTGAGAGTGCAAGCAATTTTACGGACAACGTAGCTTCTCCGCGGTTGTGCAGCAGCGTGGGTGGCGCAGCACGTCGAGGGTAGTAAAAGGTTGGGCGAGCGTACACAACGCACTTACTCAGCCCCTCGTACGCTAAATACGACCGCTTTCTGCATACACACACGTTCGTGACGCTCTCAATCGATCAGAAATATTTTTATCATTTTAGTTTTTCCAAAAGCTTAATATTATCTTGACGCAACGGCTTTTCTTGCCGTGCTCCATTAGCAATTGGATTGTTTCGAGTTGCGTCGCAAGTAATTTTAGTTTGATTGGTACAATCCGGGGATTAGAGGTTGCCCACTGTGTAAAATTAGTAAACTCCAATGGAATTACACACTCTCTGTATATGCTTGAGGCACCTCGCCAGTTAATACACAACGAGCTTGACATAAATTCTGATTTATTTTCACGGAAAAGCGTCGCTACAGTCTCTAATGCATTTGTGAGGCATTTGGAGACCCGGATAAAATCATTGTGCACGTTAAAATTAAACGAAAAGATTTTTTTAATATATTGATAAATAAATAGCAAATTATTTTTGAAACTTTGCTGCGCTGTAGTAGCAGGGATGAATGAGATATAGTTATATAGGTTTTGACATGTTTTTTTTTATCAAAATAATACCAAAATGGATATGGAGCTTCAGAAATCTCTCTAGCATCACATATAGAGTCAGAGTGCTTTACAACTGAATCATTTATCTCGCTCGATGTCAGGCTGTCCATCACACGACAAATCAAAGTACCAGTAAATAAATGATTTTTTTTTACTATACTAAAAATTATTATTGTGAAAAATTCAATAATGTATTTAATTGAAAGATTTATCGGCATTCGTAAAATTCCATTAATTGAAAACTCATAGATTGGAGTTAGGAGGATTAGTTGGATCAGTACAAAAAGACTCAGTTCATCACTTCTTTTGCGATTGTACATTGTGTAATGTAGCACGATGAATCATTGAAATATGAATTTATTATGCTCCCAAGTATCATCCACAATATATTTTCAGTAGCACTCTATATACACTCGATAGTGGGCCCATAGGTATAGAGACATTTGTATAAATTCGTCCATGCTGGCTGAAGACACTTGAAATCTGAATCGACACAATGTAATTACCAAGCTCTTTTCACAGCATTGCCATATTATTTTCCTGCCCATATGCCGAGCAATCATTTTCGAGTATGTATAGTTATGCAAACGAACTTCCAAACAATTAAAAAATAATATAATAGTCGTCTTAGAAAAACTTTTTTAGGAGTTGTAGCAGTATAACATATTTAAGTTACCCCTTTTTTGATTAAAAAAACAGCTGGCAGTATTTTTTATATAATTGTACTGATATTTTTACGCCTATAACAATCTACCACTCTTTTTTCTAAAAGATGTAAACGCTATCAAAAAGGTATTGAGTATTTTTGACACATATACCTTACGGTTCCTAAGATACAACGTCATATAAAGCAGTTTTTGAAGTAGAATTTAAAAATAGGTCTACAAAATTATTAGGGCATTTTTTAACTAATTCAAAACAAGGAAATATGGAAATGTAGAACTATGTTCTGCAGAATTCTGAACAATTTGACCTAGTCCAACGGGCGATACATGTGCAAGGCATGTGGCTGCAATATTTGTTCCAACTGGTCCTGCTGTGTAAGTTTTCTGTGTGTCTTTGCATTTGTTTATACGTCCGTTTTAAAGGCTATACCATCTCCGTCGAGTGATTTTAAGCCGTGCACATGTGGACGTGTGTTTATATGCTACAGATAGCGAGTGTGTAGATATATATATACTAAATCTGCAGGCGTGACGGGTTGGAATCACGTCCATGCAGCATACAGTCCCGCATTGAGTGTGTCGAGTGGTTTTTTCTCTTGCTGCCCAACAACGCGGTGCAGGAAGAAAGAAACGTATAAGCACCCCGCATCGTTATATGCCCCCTCCCATGAATTTTCTGCATGAGTGTTTCGTTAAACGTTTGTCAACGTCACCGAAAGCATCGATCCATCATTTCTGGCAAACATTTGCCATCGAGTGTGTAATTGGCAAACTTAAAAATATACTTTATGACTCCTGCCCATTATAGCTTTCCCTATTAAAACTGTTGGAAAATTTTAGACATCCAGCAAAAAATAAAAATTTAATCACATAAAATGAATTTTTAATCCACTTAAAACTGAAAAAAACAAATTATTTTTAGTTAATTGTCACCTGCAAAAAAATTTAACCGCTGTTGAAAATTATTTTCAGATGTTTTTTTTTCTCAAATTAAATTAAGAGTTGACACACATATTTGGAGTGCACATCAGTATGATGACATTTTACCTTTTAATAGTATTTTTAATTTTTTAAAATAATAATAATAGGTATACCATGTCGTGTATGAATGTGGAAATACGGTTGAAACTTATCGACATTTTGTATGATATTAATTGGACACGAATCGCGATTGCTATCATTCCTATGTGACTGCTCTTTTCTGGGGCTTTTTGTGGCGTGTATTTCAGTGTCAGATCTGAATTTTATCTGAGCGACGTGATCGACAAGTCCTATTTTTTTTTGACATTCTGCAGTGTAATAATTAAATGGACAACTGTATCTTAAGTATAAAAAAATCGTCTGAATACAGAGAATGAAATCGATATCCATGTGACGCGTGTTTGGGTTTTATCAGTCGGAAATTTTTGAGCCATGATGATGCTCTGTCCTTAAAAATCCTAGTCTCCATTCATTGCGAACAAAGAATGCCTTGTATACTCGGGCGTGCGAGTGCTCGAGATTTTTTTGAGGCTGGTGAGATTATACCAGAAAGATCCACTTCAATTAATCTTAAGAAAATGTGGCTCTTGAAAGAGGCACTTCCCCCGCTGCTGCAGTCTTGAGGTTATATACACTTGACGTCGATGTCATCCAAAAGGAACACTACACAACGGATTCGTTGGTCCGAAGTTGGCGGACACTTTGAGTTCGTCGGTT
This sequence comes from Macrocentrus cingulum, assembly GCA_002156465.1. Classification (NCBI taxonomy): domain Eukaryota; kingdom Metazoa; phylum Arthropoda; class Insecta; order Hymenoptera; family Braconidae; genus Macrocentrus; species Macrocentrus cingulum. Next base: position 423,030 of record MVJL01003878.1, read on the forward strand.
GTGCCGTAGAATGACAGGCCACGGTGTGTAAAGTCCCGGCTTTACAGAGTAGCTTGCGAGTTTGCACGTAGTAGGGTACACTCCTCGGCTTTGGCCATTGTGGCAATGACAGGACACAGCGCTGCGAGTATTAAAGCGCTCGAAAATGTCGCTAATAGCATCAAGGACTAAAAGCTTTGCTGTCGCAATTTTTTCTACTTCCCCCGCCCTCGCTGATGCCCGGTATAAATATACACTCTGTGTGCATCGATACTCGATGTGCGACCCCCGCGAGCACCCTCTGAATGTCCTAAATGACATTGTTTTGAAATTGGGTTAGCTGACTCAATTAGCCCAGGGGATACCCTTAGACTACCGCCACTATTGCTCTTCTATGTCGCACTATTGGTCCCCTGTATTGATGGCCAATGTGATTTTCTGTAATAGCGTTTAATATAATAGTGCTTTACAGATTTTCCACTCCTGCTGTCTCTGCGGTTGTTGTGAAAATTTTATAAAAATATATATCACACTGGAATTTTTTTTTTTAATTTGATCGCGATATTGGTTTGACAGAGTGGCGTTTTATTTAATTAGTATCCGCGGGGTGAAAAAATTTTTTAATTATAGTCCTTTTTTCGTTGATTGGATGGCCCAATCATTTTTCCAGCTATTCTACTCATTTTGTTCGCATATATTGCAAAAATTTATTTCATTAACTTTTTAAAAAAAAAATAAATATATATATTTTTTAATTTTGCTTAGTTTTTCAAAGCTTATATTTATCTCTCCAAAAATTTATCAAGAAATTTTGTTTTTGTTTTGTTTTAGAGAATAAAAAGGTTTAGTTGAATACACGTTTTTTTTTATAAAGAAAATATAATGAACCTGTAACTGAACACAGCTTAACTGGAAATGAAACTGTTTAAGGGCGTGTGCATGAAGGAGGAAATGAAGGTGCAGAGAGTGGACTTGCTCAGTCGAGTGAAACGAAAACAAAAGGGGTCCATTGGTTGTGGCACATGAACCGTGGTGCGATAGTGGGTAATGTGCGTCCATGTTCTCTTGCCGAATGACATGCAGACACAGCATATGGCAGTAGCGGACAAACAAATCGGCGTGCAAAGGCTCTGGATGTCGATGACAACTATATACGCAACGACGATGTCAGCGCTGTTTAACCCCCTGAGGCCTTATGCCATGATTTCTGAATCATATTCAACTTCTCGAGGGACTCGGGTGTGTGCCATTATATTGTTGAGCGCTTGAATTAATCCTTCGGCATATTGCAAACAATCGGCTGGCGCATAGAGTAGCGTTATATCTCGTATGGTCACACCTCGTGCGCGATGACAACGACGGACTATATACGTGCATATACGCGCCAATCGATCTGTTCTCGCCCATTTCGCACAATAAACTCACTCGCTCGAGAAACTTCGTTCCAGTGGGTGCGAATATTTCAACGCGTATATATACTCTGCGGGATTAAATATTTTTTATCATTTTTATTTCCATTTTCACTTATGCTATCTCTCTATTACGCCCAGTCGCCGATCCGCAGCCGCGCGTCCGTTTGCCTGGCAATATTACTTTTGGATCCATAAAAAATACAAATATAAAAAGAAAATTTCTCTCTGCATGAATATTTTCTGCTATTACAAATGTTTCACCATGAACATTTTTTTTTACTGCAGCCAGTGAAGCGTTTGATGAATCATTCTAGTAGGCATATATTGAACAATAGGCTTTTGAAAATTATTTTATGCCGTTTGCTGGATGCTGTTGTGATTTTTTTGTCTTGTTCAAACCTCGTCAATTTTCCTTTTTTTATTTTTGCTTGAAATATTTTTCTGAATATAGTTTAAAAATTATTTTATGTTTTCAATTGAATTATTTCAAATGTCTTTTTCTATTTGAACAAGTCGAGGTAAATCAATATGTCATTACATGATCCGGCCGACAGTGAAACCGGAGAAATGTTCGCGTAAGGGGTGGTACAGAGCACAGCAGGGGTATATCTAGTTATTATACATCAAAATCAGCTGGCTGCATGCTGTTATACCTTTTCAGACTTGTTACGTGTATCTGTTCTATATATAGAATGGCAGATATAGCTATCACAGGAGAGCGAGGGGCTTTCGTGTTCGCTTTCTCGTGTATAACGAGCCTTATAGACGCGCGCGGTTCGGTGTATTCGTCCGGCGGTAAACCCTCAGATATATTGAATGAGCTTGGCTGCATCTATATATATGTGCTCGCGGCTTATCGGAGGGTATATACGCCTATCGAGCATACAGGGGGACACCGCGGGGTGTATGGGCGTTTGGGTACAGCCCAGGGGCAGGGGTTGCACTGAAACAAATGTCAAAAATGACAAAACCGCTGGAAATTCCCTCTGAAAATTAAAAACAAAAAAACATTCCACCACAAAATTCATTCCGTCAATACTACAATTTTTATCTAGCTCAGAATAAACAGACGGATAAATTTTAAGATAAAAATATAGAATCTGAAATTTTGAATATTTATATATTTTAAGAATTTTGCTTAAAGTTAAAAAACCCGAGTTTTCAGAGGAGTCAATGGCGGAAGAATAATATTGAAGACTCTGAGCGCGTCTCGTGGGCTTATTGGACTATTAAAAAAGAGTCATAAGCCAGGTCGGGCACTTTGACGGGAAACCATATCGCGGCAGAGTTAGGGGAATGTTAGCACACCATTCGAGATGATCTAAAGACGACGATCATAACCGTCGATACCGCACACGTGTCGTCCCGATAACGACGTCGTCATATCCTTTTTTCTTGCTTCAGTGTGGGGTAGGTATCAGCCTTGAATGTTGGATATTATAACTATGACGAACGTTCGCGTCGTGTTCGGCCCGACAATTTATATCAAATCACATCAGATATCCTCGGCGATTTTATATATATATATATATATTTTGAATTATTATTTTTTTTCAGTGGCATGTCTGAGGTATACATTAAAAAATTCACTAGTTAATATTTTTCTTTGAACGATAAAATGCACTCTCGACCAATAAAATCTGGTAAATTGAATTTTGCGCGTTCACAATCAGTAATTCACTCAGATATTTGATTATATGTAGTATGGAGGCTAGCGCGTCGGCTGCAGATGTATCGGTGATGTAAGATATTGAAAAAGGGACGAAACATGAGTATGAGTTTACATAAGAAAAGCGCCTTTCCAATGGCAAATGCTGCGGGAAATGCACAGAAAATTTTTCCAATAATTTAATAATAAAAACTTTTAGTGCAGAGATGTTTCATTCATCGTTTCATGAAATTTAACATTTTTTTCAGGATTGTTATAAATAGAAAAATTACAATAAAACACTTTTAATCCATGCAAGGAGACATTTTCAATCGAGATAATTATTTTACATGGTGTTTTGAAGGCTGAAAAATTGTTTTTTCACCATATTGATATTTTTAGTGAGTTTTATTCTATAAATAATTGCTTGCTCTTAACACTTTTGCGGTCGTACAGAGGTCTGTAATAATTTAGAATCTATATGCTATATACATTATATGGCATTTTAAAAGATTGATTGCAACGCATGTTGAAAAATATTTCCACAATGCATGCCAAAAATTGGCGATAAAAAACTTTCATTGTATCCCGGTTATTTCCCAGGATAAAGGCTTCCTTTATCACTGCAGTGAATCTATGTATTCGATACAAACGACTGGGATTAGTTATTTATTATTGTCACTGGAAAGTTGCCTAAACCTGAATAATTATTGCTCCTACTATTAGTTGCACTTTCAGTTATTTGTTTTTTTTTTTTTATTCGTTTATTTTTGGGGAACTTTTAAGACTCTAATTGGAAGATTGTTGGATTATTATTATTATTTTTGCTTTTTGATATTTAAGCGGCTTATGTACAAAGTTGACCTCTGTAGTTGTAGAAAATGAATTAATTCTTTAGGTACGTTGAATCTTGAGATACAAGAAAATGTCGACTTCAAGTTGTAAGTCCAAGAAGATGTAGAGAGAAGAGATATAAAAGTGGTAAGAGAAGATTTGGAGTTGAAAATAATTCTTTAAGAGCCTTAAAATTATATTCATTGCAGCTTGATATTCAACTTGTTGTATAATTTGCTGAGTTTTTCAAATATACTAACTCAAAATTATTTATTTTATGAGTTTTTTGATATTTAAAATAAAACGAATATAAAGTCTTTATTCATTTAAATGAATTTGTAATTTTAAGTTATTTTTTCAATTGCATGTATATATCAATAACGTGAATTTTAATTTCTAAATATAAATGATAAGAATCGTGGGGTGATTTCCATTAAAAAAAGAAAAATATTGTTCGAAACTTAAATAAAAATTCTTATAGGTGCAATATATTATAATTTCTCATGCAACTGATTCCGATATTGATGACTTCCTTGCTATAAATTTGCGGTTAAGGGGTGTGCGATGGTTTTAAAAATGACGCTAGGGGGATTGCTCATTTTTTCAAGTGTTATTGGGACTTAAAACTAACTGTAGAAAAAATATTGTCATTATTTTTTCAATTGCATGTATCAATAATGTGAATTTTAGTTTTTAAAGAAATGATAAGAATCGTGGGGTGATTTCTATTTAGAAAGAAAAATATTATTTAAAATTTTAAAAAGGAGATTACTTATGTGAGCTATATAATCTCCCAGCAACTGATTTGTATTCGATGACTTCCGCTATTTGACGAAAACTATTTTTAACCAACTATTTACATTTTTTTCCCATGGGCTATTATCTATATCTATTATACGACATTTCCCTCTATTTTTGACAAAAGTCGTTTTAGATAAACACTAGAAAGATAACAGAGTTGCATGGCCGCGTGTGTGTTGAACGTCTGCAGATGGGTTTCAAAAGCAAAGCCACACATGTGTATCGAAGAGAGAAGTAAACAAAGTTTATCACTCAAACGTCCAAATCAAGTGTGGGCGTTTTCGAAGACATCTAAGAGAAATTGGAAAGTTTTTAGGTGTAAATTGAATCATAAATATCAATTATAAAAATATTTTTCGATTGTATATTTTCATTTTCATAAATTTATTCCATCATAAAATTAATAATTTATCAAGTTTACAAAAGCGTAAATTGATAAATACATAAAGCATCATCGAGATAAAATATGAAAATGTGATAATTGAAAAAAAAAAACGCTTTATGAACTTTTGCGTTATATCTTTTTTTTATACATGAAAAACTGATGTTAATATCCGGTTTTTCATCAATCTACTTTATGCTCGTATGCTGAAGGCCTGATGCGAGTCATAGTTGCGTGATTGAACTATACACTAGCCTCGCAAAATGGAGTTTGATTTTTTTTTTCATTTTATCTTATCTTATTTCACTTTGACGTCGCGTCTTCCTGGTGGTAGCCGTCCATTCAAGCACGACTTTGAGTCCGTAATAAGATTGTATCGACGGTTACCCTCTCTCGCTCGAACGCGTGCTTTTTTCAACGCTTCCTCCGCGAGTATACATATACTTTGTGATGTAATTATATAGGCGGTCGGCAGTGCTTTCGACTTTACTGATTTAATTCTGATCAGGAATAAAAATCCCTCAGATTTTTATTCATAATTGCCTCCATAAATTACATTAATTTCTATTCGGCTACCGAAAAAAAATATATTCTCATCACAATATCTATTTTAACAATTTATATTTTTTATGCAATAATTTACAAAATTATTACAAATTATTTAAACGAATAACTAAGTTTAATTTGCGCAAAAAAAAAATATTGAATTTAATAAAATTTACAAGATGAAATATTTTCAAATTCATTTTTGACTTGAAAATAATTATTTCAAAATTTTTTTTAACTTCCGACAATTTTTTAACTAAAAAAAAAAAAAAACAATCTAGAATATTGGTCAATGCTTGAAATTGAAAAAATCTCATTCTGTTGGAATAATAAAAAATCGATATTTCACTTTTGTGCAATAAGTTTGGAATATTCTTTTTACATTTACAATTTCGTCATCACTATAGGGGCGATGGTAATTGATCATGTCGTCTATTCGAGGTCCTGTCACTTTGAATGGAACGTGATTGGGTGGGCAATGAAGCGTACAGAGAGAGAGAGAGAGAGCGAAAGGTTTTCATACATACATGTATATATATTGTCGCGACCGTGGTGCGGAGGAAAAAGGATGTCGCGAGGTAGCTGTACTTTCGGCTGTATGAGGAGAATCAAATATATATAGGTATGTATATATTTAGAGGGTAGAGCACCCCCTGTCGCGCCTCCGCCAGAGGGTTACCCAGGTAACGCGCATCATGTATCCCATGGTAACCGTCCTGACTTCAAGCCGTTTCGCATTTCCACCGCCCATCCCTCTCTCTCTCACTCTTGTGCTTTATATAACGGACACGCGATCTCACGATATATCCACCGTTGATTTTTTGTCCTTGTAAAACTATATCCATAAGAGTATAGCCATCAATTTTTACGTTTCGTTGCCCTTCAAAACGTTAAATTATTGTGCCGTTAAAATGAGAAACACTAACTTTTTACGTGAAAAAAACGGCGTTATCTCGATTTTTTTATGCCCGGCAGTAAAGACGAAAAAAAAAATTTATTTACTTTTTAGCGTCAAATCAAATGTAAAAATATGATTAAAAATTTTTTACACTACATGAATTTTTGACATAAAAATCATTTTTAACCAAATATTTGTCTATTTTTATCTGAATTAAAAAAAAAAATTGATTTATTTGATATTGAATTGAAAAATTATTAAGTTAATATATTTTTTTTATATTAATTTAATTTAGTTACTGGATTTTATAATTTATCAAATTTTTATTATTTATTTTTTTTCAGGAGTTTTTCTGCAAGGATATCAATGGCGACGCCGAAAGAGAGAAAAAATTTCCATGAACAGTATATACAAATAATTGAAACTGCAGATATATATATCATCTGACAAATTTGTTGGTGCACGAAGATGGTTTTCTAGTTAGGATGGCAATCAACGCGCGCCGTGTTTTATTTCCTTCTTCATTCGAAAGTGATTGGTCGCAATCGATCAGTCACAACATCCCACTAGACACAATATACAGGTATATATCTATCTGGGTGCATGTGCATGACTCGCGGTGTTCAATACATGTATATAAGCGAGGGGATGAGAAAGAGAATGGAAGTTGAGAAATAATTTTCTCTTGGGGTTAAGCACAAATCCTCGTCTGGCCGAGCCAAGCACGATTCGACAGAACAATTATTATTTTGATATCCAACCACTCGCGAGCAGATCTCGCTGTCCACCCCACTCTCGCCCCCATTCGCTTTATTTTACCTGCTTTATACCCTTTTGACACAGGAAATTTCTTTCTTGAATAAGACTTAATTATTTCCGTCCCGCTGATGGTCAACTCTGGCAGCTCAATTGTAATTGAAAAAAATTTTTCTCCCTCGATTTTTCTACTTGCATAATACCCGAGTTAAATCAATAAAATTCAGGTGCTCTATGAAATTGATACCGTAAAAATATGACTAAATTTAATTGAAACAACAGGAAGAGCAAAGAAAAACAGAATGATTGAACATGGCTGCACTGCTATCATCGACTCGTCTATGTATATATTTCCGTCGCTTTAAATGGGCTACGTGACCTAAATTATACGCGAAAAATGTTGCCATAACCTTGCGCAAGTTTTTTTTTTCTCGCTTTTTAGAGTCGAGTAATACGCTTTCCAATGACGTTTGCGACGTATGGCTCCGGGCTAGTTTTCTGCACAATGCTGATATATATTTTTAGTTTATTAGAAAATAGGTCAACCATTGTTACCACATTTTTCACCAGTGTTTTTTTTTTACAAGAGAAAACGGATTACATTGAATTTTTCATGTTGTTAGATTATAGGAATTAATTAATTTTTGAAATTATTCTTTATATTTATACCCGGTTCATTAATAATTTTCCTTTTTCAAGTGCAGACATATTTCTAAAAGCATATTTATAAATTAATTTCGTTGAGAGAAAATTTAGAAAATTCCCTTTTTTTCCATCATCTATTTATGATTTCTAGAGTAGGTAGATATTGTTTTACATCAATATTATGTAAATTTTCCATAAAATATTATAATATTGAAATAAAAACAGTCAGGAGAAATTTCCGCTTGAATGTAATTTTCTAAAATTATAATTTCAACTCATATTCTATCAAAAAAATTATGTTTTACTCCATTTTTTAATAAAATAAACCATAATGTTGAATAATCATTATAAATTTCTCATCCTATGACATTTGTCGAAATTAATCATATGAATTCAGAACATAAAGTGAAATATTGTAATATTTAAATTAAATATAATTGTTCTGTGTAGCTGTCTTAATATAAACTCGAGGCTTAGTGTGCAATATTAGTTAATACTCCAGGGCTTTTGGAGAGGGAACACGGTGTAAAACCCAAAATAAATATCCTGTATAGCGCGAGCTATTCATCTAGATTTGAGTTTTCGATTCACTCGTGTCGGTTGACTCAGCGACCTGTGCTTTTCCAAGAGTTTCTGAGTAAATTAAAATCCATAATTATAGACGTTATAGCTTGTAATATTGATTAGCTATCTTAGTGGAGTTATGCTATGAATTAAATTACCTTCTGAGTATGGATAAATTTCATTAAAATGAATGAAACCTCGGAGGAGCGTGAAATATTTGATGAGCGCAAAAGTGGTCTACATAAATAGAACGTTTTCTTAATTAGATATAAAGCAATGAGGCAGCTCACATTTGATTTACAATTCACCTGTTTTATCATGATGCAATTATTCACCCTCGCGCTGATGGGGGGATCGCAGCAGCAGGATTATACAGGCCTTCATCAGTTGGACTAAGGGGAAGCCCTATTTCTGCGCTGCTGTTGCAGCTGCATTGGTCCCTATCTCTCTCAAATATAGTTTCTGGTCAGTGAACCACACTAAGCCAAATCATCGATCCCACAGTTGTATTAAGAATTTCATCATTTGATGCATTAAAAATTGCATCGGACTTTCAAAGTATTATGTATAATAGGGTGAATATATATTATTGTATTAATGAAGTCTACTTTGCATGACACGCAAATTCCCAATGGTCCCGCGCAAACTCATGCATATCAAATTCTCATGAATTAATTTCTTCATTCGCTATTTCTCCAATTTTATCGACGCAGATGAAAATTTTTAATAATTAATTTTTTTATCACAGATATATCTACGGTTGTTTGTCTGCTTCTCTTTTTTTCTTTTAAATTTCACTCAAGTTTGAAAATATATTAGGGTTAGTCGCCTCTTTGGAGAAAAAAAAAAATTAACTTAGAAAAAAAAATGTTATCTCGAGTGTGTGGTGAACACGAGTTTTTTTTATTTTTCAGTTGATCGATTTTTATTGCTTGGGGTTTTTTGTACTATATAATGTGGGAGAGGCTCTTGAAGAGAGGCCACGTGCAGTTTCACGTGCTTTCATGCCTGACTTGGATGATAGAAACCAGTGTGTCAATTTTAAAAATTATCTAGTGGAACTCGAACGATTTTAACGGGATGAATATAGAACAAAAATTTTCTTTAATAATAATCTTCAAGATTTCTCATCCAAAACTTGATATAAAAAAAAATTCACTATTTCAATGGATGAAAATAATTTTTAGAAATGATAAATAAATATAAAAAAAAAAATTCTCAATCAATAATAAGAATGGTTCGTTAAACAGCTATATACGAAATTGTGACTGGCGCGAAAAATTCGGCCTAAATTTTTTTCTCCCCAAACTGCTGATGTATACGACACATTGACAATCGCGAATTTTTATCACTGAGAAAAACCATACACATGGCCGGCAGGGTTATCGCCTATTATCTTCCACGTTTATTCGACTTTCTCACGCGATTTCAGCCCCGAGATGTTCGTGATATATCCAAGGCAAATTAGAGGCGTGCTGCGGACGTGCGAAGGGATTGGACAATTTTTTTTTAATGAATATGCGAGTGAAGAAGAGGTTGGAACCGACGCTACGTGATTGCAACCACTCTGAAGTCCAGCAATTTTCTTTGTCTTCCCCCTATCTAATTATTTGTAACGGTATACACACAGAATTACAGTCGTGACAGTGACAATTGTTAGTTATTTTCACAGTGCGTCCGCGAAACCAACCCTCTGAATATTCTTGAAAAAAAGGGGCGCCACACTGGAGTCGTTGCTGCGTCGATTGGATTATAAAAATTTATACACAAGAGTCGTTATGAGGGTGAAGCTCTCGCCCAAGCGTCCCCCGGGTATTTTAGCAATAACTAGATCTTACATTGAATTATATATAGTCGTGAAAAGTGGGGAAAATCTTTTACTAGCGGTTTTTCCATCGAGACACATGAGTCTTTTGTCCATTTTACGGCCGCTTGTCGATAATTTCGCCGCCGCTCTTCGAATCAGCCGACTCAACGACATTTCTCGTCGTTGAAAAGCGAGCTTCAGAAAAATTTGGTGACGCTCACCCTACTCTTTCCATCAGTAAAGGACTTTATTCACTGTCAGCGTCTGGAGATTTTTTTTTTCTTTCTTTCCTGTCTTTTATTTGTTAAACGAACGATGAGGATTTTAAATTCTGCCAGCGTATTTGTGTGAGACTTGGCGCCATGAAAGTTTACTGATTGTATACGTCTAATGTTGTTATTAGTCGACATAACAGGATTATTGATCATTGACACGCACATTCAGTCGAGTCTTCCATTGCGTGTATATGGGAAATATAATATCTCGATTCTATTATTCCGGAGGTATTTATATACGTATGTATATATTGTGGTATAGCTATATAGTGTGCGTGTGATGCAGATATTTTTGAAACACGTGAAATAGTTTAATCAAGAGTTTTTCATAGACAAAATAATTGAATAGTTTCCCGTTTGATTTTCATATTGATAAAAATTTTCAAGTTGGAAAAAGACAAAAAATTCTATTTCTATTTATTAAGTATTTAAATGTATGTAAATATAATAATATAAATTGGAGCGAGAAAAATTAATACAAATTGGTCTTCACTGGGGCAAAATATAGCTTGCACTTAATAGAGAGTATGAAACATTAAAATTAAACCGAAAGCAAGGAAGAAGTTGTGACTTTAGAGTTGATTGAGTTCCGCCAGCTAAAGCGGAACAAAACTATCTCAAACTAAGCACAAGTGTGTGCGGGGGTAGAAACAGTAGAATGTCGCTGCTGCGCTAGGGAACTCACTTTAGCAAACTAAGATGGAAGAGGTAATGTAAGATTTAATGAAAGATGCAAACTGAGGTTGTTCACCTCCGTCACGTTGATTTATTAACTTATCGACGCTCCTTTTGACTGACATATGTGCTTATTAATCGAATAGAATTCGACAGGACATCGAGACCCTCATTCAACCCGTGCCAAAATTCACAAACCCGCTACTACCTAATTTAATCTAATTATTGCCTAAAGTCTGATTTAATTAATCAATTGAAATTGTAATTTCATTAAACACTAAATCGCTTTAGTAATCCAATGTTTGAAAAAAAAAATTAGAGGAAGAAAAAATACTATCAGTTTTAGGAAAAAAATTTAAAAAAAAGATGTGGTAAATATATTTTCTATTTTTTTTAATTCATTTTTTTCTTAATTAAAAAAAATTTTAATGATAAATAAGTAGCTTATGAGTCGTTCCACCTTTGCCAATTGAAAATTTAGTAGAAAAAAAAATCAATATCCATGAATAAGAGATAAATATGTGAGATATACCTACAGAAAAATAAAAAAAATTTTAATAATAAATAAGTAGCTTATGAGTCGTTCCACCTTTGCCAATTGAAAATTTAGTAAAAAAAAAAATCAATATCCATGAATAAGAGATAAATATGTGAGATATACCTACAGAAAAATAGTCTTATTAAAAAAAAACGTTTGTTTTGAACGTGCAGCGTCCTAATCCGGACGATAAATGTGAGATATACCTACAGAAAAATAGTCTTATTAAAAAAAAACGTTTGTTTTGAACGTGCAGCGTCCTAATCCGGACGATAAGACGGACACGAAAAAAAAACAACGCATGAAAATATGTCCACGTCATCCACGAAAGTCTGACAGCGTCTCAGAGAGCAAGACGCCCGTAATTTAGGAGACATATTATTAAATATTTATGTATATCGATATTGACACGTAGAAATGACTTTAAAATACCTTGAAAACGCCATTAAGTGATTTTCGCGATGATTCCCGCTGGACACTGTGGCGTTGGAGCGTTGTTTTGCAGCATACGTCATCCACGAAAGTCTGACAGCGTCTCAGAGAGCCAGACGCCCGTAATTTAGGAGACATATTATTAAATATTTATGTATATCGATATTGACACGTAGAAATGACTTTAAAATACCTTGAAAACGCCATTAAGTGATTTTCGCGATGATTCCCGCTGGACACTGTGGCGTTGGAGCGTTGTTTTGCAGCACACATTGTCCAAATTTATCACACACTATTGTCTATTACATACACGAGTATACTGAGAATCTTTATTTACTACATAAAAGGCAGATACGACGGACCGGGACACAGGTTTCGACAGGCAACAATCTCAGTCGCACGAAAAAATTTCATGACAGTTGGCCTTGACTGACAAGCTTGTCTTTTTCGACGAAATCTCCACCGAATTTTCTCACAAAAACACACGTTTACGTTCACTACACTTACACACTAAGTATTTAACCAGTTATCACCACGGTTAACGCGATATTTCCGACGATTTTTCAACGTTTTTAATTCTACGCGACGCGACGCGAATTTGGCGTGAGAAAGCCAGCATCCATTTTGCGCCGTAGTTCAGCGATCTCGGAGTGGCGGCGCCACCGAGCTCCGATTTGAAATTTCTATTTCAAATTTTACTCATCATTTTTCTTTCCACGTTAATTAATATTATTAAAAACATTAAACTTTATTATTATTA